>JAEMON010000002.1:11378738-11413661 GCA_030264115.1 Lygus lineolaris | reverse complement strand
CGGATGGAAATTGAGGAAGTTATGCGTGTGGCAAGGATTCCCCGACAGACAGACCGACAGACACGTAACAAAAATTTATTGTTCAGGAAGGTCTAGAACGTAAAACGCGAGTTGAAATTTTGATTTTGGAGGCAAAAAATTTTTCACTTTTCAAAAGTGAAAACAATGGTTCCGCTACCTTGGTAGACTCGGAAGCAATACTAACCAGCATCTGTTTTGTATAGGAAGACAGGCAAGCTGACATACAGACTCACAGAGACACACAACTGACAATTATGTCTATAAGAGGAATTTGAAAATAATTATCGAATATTTCGAAATCCCTCAATACTTCAACTGGAATAATAATACATTAATGGAATTTAATCAATTTATTATAAGACCAGTAACTCAACAAAATAATTATTACAGGAAGATGCAATGGAAACGAGTAATTCCAGCTATGCTTGTGATTTTCTCCCCCTCGGTTGTCGCTAACGGTAAGCGCGTGAATTTAGATTGATGATAATAAAATGCGTATTTGATCACTCAGTACTCATTGCGACTCTTTTCCAGTCACCAATCGGAGTATTGCAGTTCCAGAACCTGATTTTAAATGTAATTCTGGATTAGTTATACCTGGAAGGTTCGTGTGTGATGGTGAAGTTGATTGTGGACTAGGGGATGGATCAGATGAACGAAACTGCAGTAAACATGAGGTATCAGTATATATACTAGGAACTTATATGTTTTGAAAATTTCGACCAATACAATTTCCCTGCATGAATGAACTACGGCCGCATGAGCGTAGTGTGTTGGGCTAATAGTTTATTATGACGAATTTATAAACCATTGGGATCTAAGATGGGTGACCTCTACAGAAATTCACTGCCAAAGACATGGCACAGATTCTTCCCGTGGGCTTAACAGTATGTCACCATTAAATTTTCAGAAAATAAAAAATGGCCGGTTCGCCATGCTCATGACAATAGAATGCTGGGCAACCAAAAATTAAAAAAATCGTTTTTTCTGGGCAATACAAAGCACGGGGGTAGAAAAGATTTAAACCCGCCCTTTACTATCACGCAATGGTTAAAATTCGCCAGGAAAACGGTGTTTCTCTAGTTTCTACGTTTAGGCCTGATTGAAAATGTTACGTACAAAAACAGCTTTTACAAACGTCATACCGGAACCAAACATGGAACATGGGAGCATCAAATTGTGAGGGTGGGTTTCACAATTTATTCGTTCTGACCGAATGAAAACGTCTGACAAGTTGGGCGGGCAGTATAGCTTCTCCATTTATGTAACATGGACATTTAGAATCGGTTAGAGAACATTTCAGCGGAATTGGTAGAATTTACAGTTCCGGGGTTATCAATATATGACTACAAATTTATAGTTTGCGCTTGTTCAGTAGCTATTACTGACCCAACCGTGATGGAATTCATAGGTCTTGAGTCAGCCCCCAACTACCCTCCGAGTTTGAGATAAATCGGTCCATCAGGAACATAGAAATCGTAGTTTCAGGAAATTCACGTTCTAAATTCACACGCTACTAGTGGTCTGATGAGGATTCAAATTCATAGGGGACCCTCTAGGGGCTAACTCACACAATCCTTGAAAACTTGATTGAAATCGGATCAAAATTGTGGAAGTTATGGCTGTGGCAAATAAATGTGGACAGACAGACGGACGGACATGCGAGTGGAAATTTTGATTTTGGAGCACAAAATTTTTTTTTTCATTTCGAAAGTGAAAAAAAAGCTTCCGCAAATAGTAAAGAACATGGAAAACTGGCGTTGGTCTCATTCGACGAAGAAGTCTCAAGTCTTCAACTCGTATGTTACATGAAACCCACTTTGAGCGGCTCCAAAAACGTGATTTTTCAAGGTTTTTGAGATTTGGGGTGATAATTAGGTATTTTAGGTATTTTAGGAACATTGGGTATATCGGAATCATCGCGGAACTTTCTATAAGAATCGTTCATAACATCTACTTGTCAAGAAGAAAACCATGCGCGCTGCATAGTGCATATTGCACGTTGTATTCTAGACTGTATCCTGCACTTACTACAGGTGCATTGTACAGCAACTTCTGTTGATTATTACTAGTGAACGCAAGTGCCCGTTTTCGAGATTCAGATGAAACCGAAACCGTACACTATATAGTTTCCATATACTATCTATTAGATTACCGTACATCATACAACTACCATCTTAGCTTCTTCAAGGATCATCCCTCAAAAATATAATTATGATCCTTTCCGCTTTGTTTGCTTTTAACCATTCACAAATCCTACGAAGTTTTTTCTCCTATTATCTCCACACTGTTCCTTGGCAACAGTTATAAAGGTACATATCACATTCAGATCAATGGCTCTGCCATCTGGTGACCACATTATCAGAGAAACGTCCTCACTAAAATAGGCATTCTTTTTGAAGTGGGTTTAGGTTTCCCGTCCGTTTTCTAGCAGAAAATCGAGAGGCCTGTTGAGTTGTTAACATCAGCATACAGGGGGATTGCTGTTGATACTATAACGACACCTCTTCGTCCCTAGAGGTTTGTCTCGAAACACCCGTTTCGTACATTCGCTCAAGCAGTTGAAAACACTGCTAAAGTATATCTAGAGAGGAACCCACACTTAAAGATTTGATTAAGAAAAAATCGAAGTTTGAATCAAATATCATTTTTTTCACTCCCATATAGAGTTCGGAACACAATCTCTCGTCGGAAGAAATATTTGTGATTGAAGACGAATATCCGAAGATAGACCAGAAACCTCTGGAAGAGGGAACGACGGTAGACGATAACTTGCACGAAGACGTTTCCGCTATTGGTAAATCATGGTACAAACTGTTAAGCAGAAACACAAGAACTAATTGCCATGCTACAAAGAGGTGAGAAGCTGTACTTCTAGGAGAGAATTACAACTACTTCAAGAAATTTTAATTACCCATACCTATTTCTTGAAAAATTTAGAAACTATTAAACGTGAGAAGGACCGAATATGTGTCGTTTTATTCAGAAACTAATTCCCGAAGTTTTTTTGGTAAATTTAATAGGAGATACGACTGGGCAGGAGAGGCGAGATAAGCGCTGCCTAGCCTATAACTTAATATTACGCTAAAACTTCAAAAAGAAGGAAATTGAAAGAGAAGAAAAGTATTATTGATGGATGCTTATTATTGAATAACCTATGGATTTTCGTAGGACTCTTCATTCATATAGTTTATCTACAGATAAGTAGGGGAAAATTTCATGAGTCAATTGCACAACTAATTTCTTTCTAACACAGAATGTGTTTTAGCCATGGACTAACTAGCCAAAAAAGGTGACGAAATCTGTGACGAATATGTTTTGAGGTACTACTCTCTACATCGAAAATTTATTGAGCTCGCAGATCAGCTGAGTCGAAAATGGATCTCCCAGATCAGCTGATTCGAAAATGGTGCTCTCAGATCAGCTGGGTCGAAAATGGAGCTCCCAGATCAGCTGAGTCGAAAATGGAGCTCCCAGATCAGCTGAGTCGAAAATGGAGCTCCCAGATCAGCTGAGTCGAAAATGGAGCTCCCAGATCAGCTGAGTCGAAAATGGAGCTCCCAGATCAGCTGACTCGAAAGCTGATCGAAAGCTTTTACTCTGATCATGCCACCAATAGTCAACTGTTGGTAAAAGTATTGATTATGTAAGATTCTGATTTAGAGGGAGGAAAGTAGGTAGCGAAATTCCGATTAAATGGGAGGAAGTTAACCAATCTTCAACCGAAGATTGAAGACGGGTTTATGTGAAAAGCGTAAGCTAAAACACATTCTGTGTTTCAATAATGTAAATAGAGGTAACCGGCGGTCCAGGTTGATTGCCCCCTGGAGAGGCGCGGAGCGCCGCGTTTTTTCCATACACCACCTAATCCATCAAATCACCTATCGAAATCAAATTACCCATTTTTTTCTATACACAATACATCAAATTACCTATCGACGTTAGGTAGGCAATATTCTGTATGTATGTGACTAGGTACGATTTATCTAGCTAGGTAGTTAGTTACGTTTTTTGTTGCTGCGACTTGCACCATGTAAAGTATTGTACTCTGCATCACTCATCTTTTATCCTAATCTTAGAATAATTCAGCGCTCTAACAGATTTCAATAGACGGTACTTAGAATACCACCAGTTTAGTTCATTATGGGTGTAAGTACCTATGCACAGCAAGTTAGAATGAGACCAAAGTAAGTAAGGATGTAACAAGCATAATTGTGAACCGACAAATTATTTTACAACAACGATATCATTGAAAAGAAGCGCTTAGTTAATTCTTTAATAATCATGCCAGTTTGTTATTCATTAAGCGAAGTGACCCATCAGGTTTTCACAACCCCTTGTGCAGAATGTACCTACGTGAGAGTGATAAATTATACCGAGGCCGGGGGCCAGGAACACTGTAGCACCTGTACCCTCATAATTTCAATATTGGCAAAGTTATGCCATACCCTTCACCTAACGGGCTTAGCTTTGGAGTAAGGGTTGGCTCGAGTCAAATGTTTCTTCTTATTACTCTCTACTTTCCTCTTCCCTTTTTCTTTCCTTCTGGAACTCAGAAAGAACCCTACCGTCCCGATTTCCATCGTTCCCGCCGGGGCAGATATAAATCTTTTATGTTACGATGCTGGAGGTTTAAAAACCCGTTGATGGGAGAGGAGGAGAAGTGCACGAGGATATGCCCGAGTTTATACCCTCCTATGTACGAACAACCGAACTGATTTTTATGCCATTCTGTGAAAGTATCTACGCCGAAGTGTCTACGATGTACCAAACAATTGTATTACAAAGATATTGTGCTCGGCACCATAATACCTAATACAGGATGTTCCCACTTACCCGTTCACCGATGACTCTCAAAAAATCGTTTCTGCAACTTGTTCTCTTAAAAAAGTTTCTCAAAGAGATATTTTTCAACTCTTTGTTTCTGGGAGTATTTTCAATATCAAGTGTATTTTTTGTGTTTTCAAACTGCTGATCCTGAATTGGCCTTAACATTCTCAAATCAAGAGTAGGTATTTTTTGAAATTAAAAATGAGGATACCGTTGAAAAGTGCGTTAGCTCTGCACAGGGCGTGGTCTCTACTATGAGTTGAGCTAGTGCTACGTAATTTTTACATGTTCCTATATTGGAGTGGAACAACATCGATTAAAAGATTTCCAGCTTGTTCGGAATTTTTAGGAAGCACAGCCTTCTTTTGACCTAAGCTGCCTGGGCTAGTTTTGACACTTCCAAAATGAACAATAATTAGGAAAAGGCCTCCGATTTTGGGGTTTCCCCAGCCTGGACGGCAAAAGCCTTTCACTGACGGGCAGATACATGTCACTCCTCTTAATAAAAGTAGAGTTTTATCACACATTAAAAGCAATAATTTTCTTATTCCCCTTGAAAATTTGAATTACTTTTGCAATTTTTCTCGAGTTAGTGGTATCAGATCTGTTTTCTCCAAAGTCATTATTTGATATATGGGCCTCAAAAACTATTACTTTGAAATGCATACAAGTTTGCAATATCATGGATTTGGTGTACATTTTTTCATTGTCGATTTGGTTCATGATAAGGCTTTAACAATTGACTATTTTGGTTTATTATTTTCAATAATAAAAATAGTCAGAGTAGTTTGTCAGAGAAAGAGTGCAGTTTTTCCGGACTCGCTGGCAAGAAGAATACGTCCGCAGTCTTCAATCTAGGGACAAATGGGTGAACAACCCGCCTCACCTGAAGGTTGGCAGTTTGGTTTTGGTCAGTGATCTACAAACCCCACCTTCAAGATGGTCAATGGCACGCATCCTACAGACCCATCCTGGAACGGACGATGTGGTCCTAAGGAGTCTTCAAAAGTCCCACCATCAAACTTGTGCCGCTTTTCATGTAACTTGTCGTGAACATTTAGGGGAAAATGTTTGGGTTTTAGAATTTTACGCCACTTTTCCTACCTACCTACTTAGTTTTTTCACTTGTATACTTTCAACCAACCTGTTGTTGTTATCCATGTTGATGATCATATTAACTTCGTTGTTACTTGTTTTTCTTGTTACCATCACTCTTTTCACCCACTAATCGCACGTTTTTTATGAAATCAACTCACTTTCTACTTAGGTGCACGAAACTCAACCGGCAAACTAATATTTATGAAGTTCTGATGACAGAATAGTTCCCTGCTCAATTCAAGGACGGCCATTGTCGTTGTAGCTTGTAGCTTTGATTGTGCCAACCAATCAAATCGCATCATTTGAAAGGGGCCATCAAAGGGTTACCATCCTAAAGTCATTTCATCTTCTGTTATCCTGCTTTATTCATGTTTATCTTGTCACAATAATTTAAAGCCAGGTTGACCCCAATAATTCCTAAATTCCCTAATCAATCAAGTTGTAGTTGTGGATGTCATGCAAGTGTCTCTAAACAGCTGGAATCAACAAATCGCACCATTTCATGGATCAAGAGAGCTACAGAATCACAAGGATACACGAATTTCCTGGTGCTGCCAATGTAATCTGGCGGATTGTCTGCATTCTACTTCCCCGGAGCAGACCTTATCAGTCCTACTCCAACCTCAACCAAGGACAGTTTTGTAAGTGTGCCTCTCAACCGCCATTGACGCTCCAGTGGGTCAAATCCTGTAATATCAGGTCAATCTGTGAGCATCCACTCGAAATCCACCTGTATTTACTATGATTTCTTTTTAATATGTGACGCTCTCATCAATCAACCCATATTGATAAGATAATTGAATCTCGTATAAGGGCTTAACCCTCTGCCCGGAACATCTTCTTGTACCTCATTACAAGGAACACCGGTCATAATGACTGCTATAACCGGAAAATTCGTTTTCTGGGAGTTTTCATACTAGTCAATCGATTTTTTCTCTCCAGAAACTGCATGGGGTGATTAACAACACATTAGTGAGTTGAAAAAACAACGCCTTACAATTTTTTTCAAATTCAAACATTAATGAAACTTGAAGAGATGGGAGACCAGTACAATGCATGGATGACAGGTGGATAACGGAGATTTTTTAGGATCTATCTTAGGTTAATGTACCTGTACCTAAATAAAGATGACAGAATGTTAGGAATTGTACATAAATATGGTAGAATAAGACGATTTCTTGAAGAATCATGCTGCAAACAGATCACCCGTCATTTTGACTGGTATAAGAATCACGCTCTATACGGAATACCCGTTATTGTTCCACCGGGAACATCGGTCATAATGACTGGCAAGGTTACAAGAAAATGCAACTTATGGCCGAGTGACGAGTGCCAACAGCCTGCCAATACTCCCTCCATACTTGCGATGGTTCAACTGAAGATGTCACGGAGTGTCAGCCCCCAGATGGTACCGTACCCGCCCCTGGCTAAGAAAATTTGAACGGTACCCGTCATAATGACGGATTTTCCGGGCAGAGGGTTAAGTTTGCATTCCCCGATAAAAGGAGAGAACAACATTCTTCGCATCTTATTTTCCTAAAAAACGGGGTTCCTTGTTACCTGTGCTAGCCATCCAGTAATTATATATCTACAGTAGAGCGTCGAAAATCCGAACCAAATGGGACCATGATTAGTTCGGATTACCGATTTGTTCGAATTTGCGAACATAACCTAGAAATGCCGCTTAGACCCATAATTAAAAATACAGTACAGGAAATAAAAACAATAGTTTTTATGTAGTACATATGTATGTATGTATGTATATTATGTACATTACACAGTTTGGCCCTCAAAATTATACATTCTGGTCTAATTAAATACTATTTAAAAAATCCTCAGGCGTTCGCATTTTTGACGTTTCGGATTTTTGACGTTTGGATTTTCGACGATCTACTGTACGAGCTTCCTAGGCCCAGGAAGCCAGGGGAAGAACGGGAAGCCCGAGTGGTGGAGAAGTAACCACGACATACACCTAGTCCCCTCAATGACCGTAAAAAACGAAATTCTTCGCTGCCATCGTTTTGTTGGCAGTACAAAGCTCCAGGTTACTTCGTTTGGTTCTAGAAAAGCTGTAAATTACTACGCGATAGTTTATTATTTTTTTGTAAAGATCACCACCCATCAGTACAGATACCATTGGTTAATGAATTCCTCGTAGTAAACTGTTAGCCCAATACACAATGATTTTATAGTTGATCAGTGATTCCGTAATTATATCACGAAGGTCACAATTATTATTTCTTGAATCTCTACCTATACCTAATATTATTATTACAGCTAGGTATATACCTATGATAGGTATCATTAGTATTATTATTATTATATATCATCAGAGAGTTGTAGGTCCTTCATAATGTAATTCAGCTAAACACAAAGCCACATGAGGTTCCGAGATTGGTCACCCTGTCCCACTGTGGGGTAGGGAAAACCGAGAACGGGAAATAAGGGTTTCCGAGTAATTCTAAATAAGGGGTGAAAAGTGATCTTATCGAACTGAAAGAAATTCATCTTTTCCCCCACATCGAAGAGCCGCATCCGCCATCGCTCTTAGCGCTCTTGCTTTGCCGAGTTTCCGCCTTATTACTTTTGGACACCAGATGGCTCTGAGCAGAGAGGCTTGCAGAGAAAAATAGAGTTTTTCAGAAAAGCGGAGTTCGGGAAGGTGGCCGGAGAAGGGGAGGGGGTTGCGGATAATATGAGGGTTCCCTTTATTGGTACCGCCTCCCTCACCCTTCACCAGGCCACTTCGCAGCTTTTACGGCACATTCGTTGAATTTATACGCGCAGGCTGGGAAGGATCCGAGCGAAATCGGTTGATGACCTACTTTTTCCGGTTTAATTTTGCTGCTCGGAGAGACATTTTAGCGTGGTTTCTTTCGATAATAAGCTACTGTTGTGGTACACAGACTGTGCGAATGGCTGCGGTATATCATGTGGTATGAAATTATATCGCGTTCCTTGGAATTCATTACCTACTAGAATTCTCTACCCAGTTCCACTCCAACAATTTTCCACCCATTTTCCTGTACCAAAACAGGTGATTCTTCGGATTGAATGATTCAATTATTTGAATGATTCAATTACGTCTATTATTATTCGTTCATAATCATCTAATAGGTATCCTACCTTTCAGCGAACTACAGAATAGGGAACACAGGAACATGTATTCGGATTCTGCTCAACATTTCCTGTAACAAAACTCATAAATTGATATTTCAAGAATATTTCAATAGGTATTTTCAAATTTAAAAAAAATTCTCCTAAATTCGCAAAAAATGCTAGAAAGTTTTTTTTGTATTCGCTCATAAGGTAATGGGACATTTTTTATTTAATCATCAGCTCTTTTATTGCACCAAGTAGGTAATACAACTTATATTTTTAACATTTTATAATATGAACCGAGGGACATTTTTTAACATTTCTTGCTTGACAACTGGAAGATCATGTCATACTTAACACAGCTCTTTATTGATTCGTCTGTTGGTACAATTTGACGCACTAAGGTATCTACAGGCCAACCCCATAGGCCACCATACCATAAATTGTTGTCCTCACCTTAGTGATCGAGAGTTCCGCATCCGTCTTCAAAGAGATCGAACGATCGTTAATTAGAAACAAGAACATGAAAAGCATATTATATATAGGGATAATGATTGATTGAAATGGCTTTGCACTCGTGTTCCTAGCGACTAATCATTAGGACTAATTTTCAAAACATGAACTTGAAAAATCAGCAACGATCCCAAAAGAGAGCCTATTTTCGAAATAAAAATGCAAACAGAGAACACAAAGAAACGACACGACCAGAAAGCGGAACCAAAATTGGTAATGTTTCGATTTCCAGTCTGGAAAAATAAAATTTGTGAGTTACGAGCCTTATTGTGAACACAGATGATGTATTATATCCAGATTACTGGAAGTTGAAGATTTGTAAAATCCACAAGTCAGTAAGTAGGTATAACAAGCAAATGGGGATTTCGCATGAGTAGGTACGATTGTTGAAGTCTAAGATCAAAGTCGAGTTCAACGGCTTTGACAACTCCCCTGATGCCGATTTTCAGCTTGAAATTACATCTGGTTGAACCAAAATACGCGTAATTTAGGTTTGCCAAACGACGGGAGCTGATGAAAAGGCCGAGTCAGGCGGTGGGTCGGTGAGGTCAGTTAGGTTAACATTGTAAAGACCCGTTTTCGGTTAGCTTCACTCGTCGGGTGGTAACCCTCATATTGCACATTTTTGGCCCCTCATTGATATCTTAAAAATTACTAAATAAAATAATAAACCATGTGAATTCCCCATTAAGAAATATCATCGATATAGCCATTGAAATCGATAACATAATACTCTATTCAGAGCGTTCGTGTTCTTGATATCCTTTCATCCTCGTCCTCTAAACAGACTCACCCCTTCATTATGACAAAAGGTATTCCTTATCTCCACAAGCTCCTCGCAGTATTTTCTTACAATAAATGGAAAAAGGCAAAACCTTGTATTCATTCCAATTCTGACTCGTTTCCTTTTTTGTGAGCATCATTATCATGCTTCTTTCCTTGAAGCCTCCCGCAACTCTACGCTGCCATATAATTGGCAATGTCATTTTTATCACGTGAGTGGGTCAATGACTGCTGAGATACCTAATTTGAATCATCTCTAGAAGGTTGGAAAAAGAGGGGTGACATTTTCTAAACCCAGTATGCATGACAACTTTTATTAGAAAAATGTAAATATTCACTAAGATTTTAATGAGTATACAATATCTATAATTATCCAGTAAAACAGCCGGAGTAGGTACTGTAAATAGGTAGGTACAACCAACCGTTTGCCCTCTACATATATGTAAGGGTAAAAGTGTTGAAAGAAAAAAAAAAACGACATCACTGTAGGGAACGAAATTTCCGCTACTAATTTACTTTCCCCCTTAGAATTGAGGTGCTAGTGTGAAGCGCTGATTTAATGAGTAATCCTCTCGAGGTAGGGCAACTAGCGAAATTCTATGAAGTCTATTCCTCTATCGAACGAACCCAGGAGATATACCATGTCCATTATGTACTTGGCTCGGAAACTGAGTTTACTCTCAAGATATTCTAGGCTTACCGAAACCGAACATACCAAAAAGATACAAGACCCCAAGGGTCCCTCATCCATTATACATTTTGGTTCAGAAGCAGTATTTACTTCTAGTGAATTTAAAATGTAGAAGTCTCAGTGTATTTATCGTTAGATAGGTTTTGCAAAGGACAACACGGAACAAGGAATTGAGAGATAATGATAGGTAGAGGTGTAGCCGCAGAATGGAATACCTTAGGTCCGAGGCCTGTCCCTTATATACTTCTTCCCTTCCTCTCTTGTCTAGGGTCAGGTCAAAAAGATGGGGTTTTCCCAAGGGCCCGGACGTACGATTCGCATTCTGATATAAAAGTTTCACAACAATCACTATTTATTATTATTATTATTATTACTGTGATCACGTGATCACTTAAATTCAATTTCGAGTTACGGAACTCAGACAAATCATACCATTCATCTTTAGCGCGATCCTACGCGATCTGAGTTCACTTCATCGAGTCGAATTTCACAGAAAACATTCTGACACATACTTTGAATAAGAGATGTGAATGAGAGTCGTGTCTGAGGTGTATTTTACGTCCACGAGGTCCACATTTGTGAGTAGATTCTACTCTGTGATAATATCATATGAGGAAAGTACATTATTATTATTTTCTCTTCGATATCATTGGTATTTCATGGATGAACTTCTTAAATTAGATAAACATGATTTTCGGCGGCACGAAATAACACGTAACAGAATTGGTTCAATATTTCAGTGTTCTGGCACTGAATTTCAATGAGTTTTTCGAGGGAATCAAAACCCCTATTGCAAGAATGTGTCACCACCCAAAAAAGAAGATCCTGTTTCCGCTAACCGTTCAACAACATATATTCTCTTGAACTTACTTTTTGGGCGGTTGTTTAGAGATAAAAACGAGATCAGTTTCCCTAAAAGCCAGGTGGGAACAGAAGATGGGTTGGTAAAAAAAAAGACGATGGAATTACAAGGGAAAGCTAGGACCTCAGCCAGGAGATCGATTTCATGGTACCCATTAAAGCTCTATATTCCCTCACGCTCCCTTTACCAACCGGTCAACCACTCTCTTGGGTATCCCACGGGACCCACCTTCGAAAGGGTTTCAGATTAAACAAGGACCTTCGTCTATACATGAAGGAGGAAGCTGAAGAGGGTGGTTTTTGTTTGAACGCTTCCCACCCTCCGATCCCACCCCTCTGCTCGCCTCTTTTCCCGCCACGTGCAAATGTGAGGACGAATCTAATTACAGGGAGGTGAGCCATTTTTTATAAGTTCAACGAACGAGGATTCTCGTTTTCGTTCGTACCTTCATCGTTCAGTTCAATGGAAAGTGTGATCAGACACTCTAACCGTTTGAATATTTAGCGTCGCAACTGAATTGGCCTGCTCAATGAATAGCACATTTATCAACCTAAACAAGCGGTGGTGCTAATGGGTGATTCACCAACATCAATCAAACGCAGGCTTACCAACTCCACCGCTCATTTACATATATACTGTTAACCGCTGCGCAGGTTGGTATACAAGACGGATGTGTTGTGTACAAGCACTCTTCCCTTATGACAGGGTGGTTGAAACGGCGGGTTTACATACCAACTTTTACTTCTTATTTGTTTGTTGGTAGACACTAGTTCCTACTATCGTCATATTTGAAACTTCAAAACTTCGTTTGAAACTTAGGAGTAATCTCGACAAAAGTGATATTACTGGTGTTTCTGTCAATCTTATAGTTGTTGTCCAGTGTTTTTCCAGATACGAAAAACGATACAATACAATAGCTACAATACCTCGTACAATACCTAACATTTTGTACTTGCCGAATGAGATTCCATGCGCACTTATATTATTTTTGTGACTATATTATACTACGACTTTCAAGTTGTTCTACTTTACTAGCCGAGAAAATTAGCTGCTATCACCTGCACATTTCATCAATTGTATCTTCAACGTAAGAGGTAGGTAATATTTCAACACACCACATCGTCATTTTCACAGCATTTCAGGAGAACCAAAAACAACCTCACTAGGGATGGTGGAACTGACTTTATTTGGCCTGCCCTAAGTTCCAATTAACAGTGATTTATTTGGGTTTGTGGGTTATTTATTTACTGAGCTGAAATGATAGGGAGAACAACCACGCGATATCCACACTCTCCCGGACTTGTGACACGGCTCCTTCTTGATTAACATAAATTAACCTATACTCAAGAAGGCCAAGGGTTACAACGTTGCACTCTCCCCAGGGGACCGACATGGATGTTGCCCCTACCACCCCAGCTCTTCAGTAGTGCAAAACCACATCGTCCCTGCCTCACCCACAACCTTACGGTTATACGGCAGTATTCATCACTAGGGATGGTGGAACTGACATTATTTGGCCTGCCCTAAGTTCCAATTAGCAGGGATTTATTTGGGTTTTGTGGGTTATTTATTTACTGAGCTGAAATGATTTCAGATTGTGAAAATCCTCAAAAAACCCGTTTTTTTACTAAACCATTTTTTACTCTAAATGTTCAAAATTTGACCCCTTGGAGTACTCCAAAAATTCTAGCCAAAAACTCATCCTTTCCGTTGATATTATTGACATATTGAATGTTTTTGTGGATTTTTTATCTCGATTTCAGGGTAAAATAACGTCTGGAGTGATATATATGATATAATTATATGTGTCATTCCAGACGACATCTGACCTTGGAATCGAGATAAAAAATCTTTAAATTTCAATAATATCGGAAGAAAGGATGAGTTTGTTGGCCAGAATTTCCGGAGTACTCCAAGGGGTCAAATTTTGAAAATTTGGAGTCAAAAATCGCTTTTAAAAAACGTGTTTTGGAGGTTTTTGACGTAAATTATTATCTTATACATAGGGCCATAATATACGGTATATTCGGAATCAGCGTGAAATTTCCTATAAGAATCACGCACCAAATTGGTTAAAATTATTTTTTGAAAATTCGCTCATCAACTCATGCTGCATGAATAGAACTTCATTAATCATTGCAGACCGGGCCACTGAATCTTAAGTACCTACATTGATCACAGTTTTCACGTTGACTCCTCATCAGAAACGGATTTCCATAAAGAAAATTTTCAAAAATTTGCATATTAAAATTTTGCAATAGCTTCATTTTCTTCAAAAATTAGCTGAAATTAATGGATTTTGAGGAAAAGCTTATAAACGATGGTTTCCGAGCCACAATTTGTGGGAAACGGAAACTACTGGAAACAATCCGCTGGTCGAACAAAATGCAGGAACTGGTCTCACGACTGGCCATCAACCCCCGGTCGCGCAAATATACGTTCGCTAGTTAGGACACACATTTTGATCGTACGATCAATACGCGACTCGTGCGATGGTAGTACGACCATCGCCGGTGGCATGGTCGTACGATGGAGGCCCAGCTAGGACATAGTATTAGAGAAGACTGGCGGTAACGCCAAGCTTCGCGGCACAACTTGACCCCGAATGGGGCCGGTATACCAAGTTTCATTATGTTTGGTCCATGGTAACTAAGGAAAGTGCCGCGTACGGCGGACGGACGGATTTTGTTTTTTATTCGATTTTTGGATTCTACGTATCTCGAAACGTAAAACCTCAAATTTTGAAGGGGGTTAAATTTTTTTTTTTTTTTTTTCGTGCTCGATTCCAAAGGTTCATTATTGAAAATAAACAAACAATTATAAACCAAAAGGAAAAATTATATTCAAACTCGGCTGTGACGAGCGTTGTTGTTATCGTAGAAAACAGCTGACTCAGATGAAGATGTGGGCTATCACTGTTGTCATGACGAGACGGGGTATTTACTTATAAACGATTTACGCGTTGCCTATCGGCTTTGCTTTTTCATGAAACTACTTATTTTGATAAACCTGTTCACGAGAGAACGCGTCCAGCGGTATCCCTATCCCAACTCATTTTCGCAAAAAATGAAGATGTGGAGTACCTATTGATTGCTCTGACGCCTGCGGTTGGTCGTTCTCTTCTTCCTAATGCCGAGATAATTCTTGGCCAGAAACGCGTGTTTACGCCTTCTAAATGCCATGGTATCAAAAGCGACCACAATCTTAGAAAATATTGACGGAATATACAATAACTATTTTGCTCCAATACGTATTGGGGGGTCCTCCATACTCGGGGCTTCGTGTTATTGTTGTCTTGTATTTAATTATTGAAGCGCTAGAAAGAATAATTAGCTAACTGCATCTTTGTAACATTTTTCATTGAAACATAAGTGCAGGTAGATCTTCAACTTTCACATAAGCCACATCTTCCAGCCACAACTTCCACATAAGCCACATCACCATCTTGCATTATTCCCATTGAGTATTTGGATGGGAACTTTTGGAGGACTTATAGCTCCTGTTAGGAATATGGAATATGAAATTGAATGGAGGAATATGAAAGCAAATTCGACGATTTATGACGAACCACTGCATACTAAAAATGTAAGAAAATTTTTGTTCGCAAGTTTCATTATTCAGAGAATACAGAGGAGTTTACATTGCTGTTTATTATTATATTCTAGTATGGTTGTCCATAAAAAAAAAAAAAAAAAAATAGAATGAAGCAGATTCTACGTTGTGAATAATGTTGTTCAATGACTTATTACCTACGTAAAATACAGTTTTAACATACAAATAGTTATTTCTAAGGAAAACAAATACTAGTGATTACCTGGAGGCCCAATTAAAAAGGTTGATGAATGTTATGGTAAGCAGAATATAGGGAGCATCACTCGAGAGACCGATAAACGCTCCAAATGATAATGTTCCGGCACCTCTTCATCTTCTCTTCCTACTATCAAAGGTCCGGTGGAGTGATAAAATGAAAATAAAGTAGGGCGGCACAAAGAAGGTCAGATGTTGGATTGAGGTGCTGCGAACCGTGAAAAAGCACATTTGAGCTTCCCATAGACCCTTTTTTCTCCAGGATCGAGGGCGGAGGTGTGTCACAATGACCGCAATAGTGGAAGAACCATCGCCTCCAACGCCTTTCTCATGCCACGTATAATATTTGCTCAAAAGCTTTTGGATGAGTCGTATACAGAGTTACCATGTAAGTTCTTTCAAATATTGGAAAATGTTACTACGCAATTCTAACACCTTTTTTTTGTTTTACACATTAAGACTCTTCGCATGCATGAAATAGGAGTCGTTACAATCCTAACAACCCACAGAGGTTCCAAATGGGGAAAATAGATCAATAATCGATAAAGCTGAGAAAATCTTGTTAATTTGAGGTTTTCACTACTGAACCTGTGTACCTATTGCTTTGCCTCTATTTTTTTCTTGTTTTGTGGCCCAGTGTTTCTTTTTTTACTGCCCAGGGTGGTGAAATCGTCGTGATTGACTCCATCAACACACCTTAAACCTCGGCGGTCTGCCCGATTCGTGTCCAATGCAGCTGCTCATTCATCATTATCTTTGGGACCTGGCTGTATTTCCCTATATATAGCTGCTTTACTTCGGGGTTTGTGCGTTTTCTCCAGGATGGTCCCTCTCATACGGCTTCATCAATTATTCTCAAGATTTTCCTCTTAAATCTTAACAACGCTGTGTCTCGTCGTGAACAGAGAGAGTCCAGCACTTGGACTCATAAGTAAGCACTGTCTGATGAGTGTCCTGTATAGCCGAATCTTTGAAGTTCTTGAGAGGAATTTATTTTTCATATGCTTCACGAGTCTAAAGTACGATCCAGTCGCAGCAATGATTCTTCTTTGAATTTCTGGTCCCAACAAGTGGTTGCCATTCACCTGTGTACCAAGATAGACAAATTCATCCTCCCATTCGGAGCTTTGCTGGCCTACAGTGATCGTATTTTCACGACTTGGTGGGGCGTTAATACGCATGTACTTATTCTTACCCACACTCACCTGTAGTCCTACCCTGGGTGCTTTTTTTCACACCGACAAAACAAATCGTACGGGGATCGAGATTCATGATCAAATTTTACCTGGGGTTTCTTCAGCCCAAAAATTCGTTTGAATGGGTCTTCTGGAGCTGAGAAAACTAAATATTAACTCACGGAGTGCACAGCAAAAAATGGTATAGTGTCTAAAGACATAACCACATCGTACGACGCATCTGTCGTAGAGGAGTCTGTATGACGCATCTGTCGTAGAGGAGTCTGTATGACGCATCTGTCGTAGAGGAGTCTGTATGACGCATCTGTCGTAGAGGAGTCTGTATGACGCATCTGACAAAGTTCATAATTTCTTGCCGTGGGTACCAAACATTCTAACCAACCTTTGTTCAATTCGATCAAGCAACAATTGAATTTTCTGAAACGAACGTATAACAGGTGTAACAAAAAATTATTTCTGTTTTTTGGTTGGCATACCTATAGTTTTAATCGTTTTAGCGAATTTTTTGGGAATAAACGGTTAAAGTGCATTCAATGACCCTTATATGGTAGGTATATTCGTGACCAGCGTGAAATTTTCTATAAGATCTTAGATTATTTACGGAAATTTTGGGACCACTCTGTACAGGTAGGCGACTCTATAGGGAGAATCAAAACATTTGAATGTCAATTTATGTGCTCTTTGTTCGGCTTCTGAAGCCCCATTAGAACGAATAGTACCTATTGCTGGAATCCTCATAATTTGGGCTGGAGAAACGACAGAAACGTATTTTCTAACGACATTGGGGTAATTACCGGAAATAACCATTAAGAACCATCATAACTCTACAAATTGCTAAAAAACCATGTTGGGCAACTCGTTCAGTAAACGTAAAATTCATGGGCAACATGGGCGAATTTTCAAAGAACTTAGTTTTAGCAATAATTATTGAACATTGAACTATGAGAATTTGTATATTTATGTGGTGAGCAATTCTTCATAGGTATAAGGTAAGTTCGAGCCAATTCCAAATACGTATACCGCTATGTTTCTGTGCATTGAGAGATGGCAATTTTCCTTAAAACCACCAAAAGCAGCAGTTTTGATCCTCAATTTTCGAAATGTTGCCCCTGAAAGAAGCTTCAGAAGTTTTTGCCAATAATTTGTTTCGATATTATTGACGATTTGGCACTATACTATAATACATTCAGCCTATAGGTACTCAAAAATATACATATACGTAGTAGCTACTTACAGAGGAGGATAGGAGAACAGATTGCAGAGCTCATCGTCGGTTGGCATCGAGATCAAATAATATCATAATTCGCAGCTATAATAATAATATCGTTATTTCATAAATTTAAGTGAATAATGTAATATTGAATTTAAAAAAATTACTTAATTAAAATAACAATTTAAAATAATAATCAGAACAAAACAATTAATTAAAATAATTTATTAATTTGACTGTACTAAATTCAAGTATTAAATAAGTAGATTTGGAAAATAGCTCACTTTTTATGTAGACAATTTACCTAAATTTAATTCCTGAGTATGATTTATTACAATGAATCATGTAAGAATATAAGAAAAAATTCGTTGACAAATATAATGGGGTTTGAGCAGTTTCAACAAGTTTGAAGTTCACTTGAGTACTGCAGGCTAGGAGCTAAGAGATTATTTAGGTCGAGGAAATGTCGAATTTGAGTACCCTGACTTACAATACGTCTAAGATCGGTTCATACTCGACCTTTGATCACTTTAACCACTTGGAAACGTAATGAAACCATTGTGAGCAGCCTACCTCCCCTCTCCAAGTTTGGTACCTGCATAATTGTACGACTGATAGGTGTACGAATCAACTTGGTTTTCCTCTTGTCTAGAACCAGTAGTGCTTCGGTATTTTTCGGTATTATGATGAAAATAAATTGAACAATGATAATATCAACCTGATTTGTTACAATGATTCAACATTACCTAATCGTGCGTTCCATGCGCTCGCTACTTCCAACGGCGCATAGGGCTACCCCTCCTTCAATACCTGTGAGTCGTGCGGGTTTAGTATAGTCAATGGATGGACGATATTCTCCATTCCCCCAATTACACGTCTACCAAGCAGTAGGTAGGTTCTGGAATAAAGGTAGACACATTCGGAAGGGGACGAATTTAATTCCATACCGTCCGGAAAGAGTTTTGTTCGGTGTCTGTGAGTCCGACATTTCCGTGAATTTTCTAGATGGCTCTACAATAATTTCATCGTCATTGAAAGTTACTAAGCCTGGACAGGAATCGAATCCTGAAACAATCCAAGATACAATTATGTTCAAAATTTAAGGGTAGTGACTTCCAGGAGCCTAGTTTTCCATGTACAAATTCACTAGTGCGAATGGACGTGTATCCAGTTATATGTATAATTATAATGATTAAAATGATTGAGTGATCTGATGGTTCTTTGGATTTCGGGTCAGTTTCCTTGATTAGTGTGTTCAAATGAAGAGAGTTGGGAGGGAGAGAGAGAGAGGTTAAGCATAAATTATCTATCCGACCCTCTTGAAAGAGGAGACTGTATGCAAGTCCAGTTGGTATTAAATGTATATGAAACGCTATTCTGGTTGCCGTAGTTAGTAGAAACTGTCCGAAAAATGCTTCACAATTTTTCAGGGCTAGACAGGTTTAAGAGAAGTGGGGTGAAGCTCTGCACTGAATTGTTAGGTAATAATCTTCGAAGAATTCCGAATCAAGGATCTATCTTCCTGAGGTATCCTATTGACTCGAGTTCAGAAGATCAGCTAATTCTGTGAATGGTTGAAAATATTATGAGAAGTTGTTCAAAATTATACTAACTATATCAGTGTTTCGAACTAGGAATAATATAAGTGGGATGACATCCTCCAACCAAGTCGGCGATCTGAGATTCTCCACCTCAGTGCTCCACTAACGCTGCTCGATAGGTCCCACCTGGCCCATAGCTCGCAAGGACAAGTTTGCCAAAGTAGCCTTATTCTTGGGACATAGTTAAGAGGGCTGCGCCAGTAAGCGTACCTCCGCTTCGGTAATAATGAAGCTTGGGAACCAAAACTGTTCTCGGGATGGTGCTATAATGGACTTATGGGACGGACCGTTTGGAAGGGAAACGCGCCAACTTACCTGAGTTCAGCCATGTATTTTAGATTCCCAATTAAACTGCTGAACTCGTCAACATCCTGGCTTATAGTGCAAGCTTGGAGTAGGTGTAGTAAAACGGTTAGCTATGGCTCCCATCCCATAGTCGTAACAATAACCTACCGATTCCTCCATGCGTTGCACCATTTGTCGAAGCTACAGGATCATTTTAAACGACTTCAATTTAATCTTTGTACACTTCGAAATTTGGAAGGATTTTGTTTACCAACTGTATATTGACTTCAAACACCCTCGTAATACGTTTTCTTCATAATTCATCATGGAGTTGCGAACATAGGATTACCAACAAAGCAATACTAATATTGGTTATAATAATATTTATGTGGCCACGACGATGAGGAATTCACATCGCTTCCGGTAAAGTAGATCGGAAAGGGACCAGTGGAATTTTTTTTTTCTTAATATGTACCTAGAATGAATACGATTCAGGAACAAATATATTGGATTTCGATTTAAGAGGTTTTGAGTTCGAAGTGGTACCTACAAATTATTACACCAATTTATGGAATCTTGGGGTCACAGAATTTTTCGACAAATGAAAACCACAATTATTCGCATTATTTTCTTGATATTTTCAAGGTTATGGAGGTTTGCTCTTGGAAGTTCTCCAATGAATTGCTAAGCTGTTGAATCAATGGGAGCCACTGCGTATGCGCAAATATGAGTTTCTACGAACACCATTTATTATCACGACTTACTGAGCCAATTTCGCTCAACAGAAGTCAGTTAGCTTACCTTAATATAGTCGTCACTAGTGACGTCTGCCCATGAGCTAACATACAATTTGTCGGATTCTCACCAATTTTGATGGAATCTTCATGGCACTCGGCACTTTCTGAAATGTAGTCATAGGTGTTTGGGAGTGTAGGTAGGAAACGTGAGTGACACTTTTATTATTCCCTTGGTTTTACGATTTATGGTCAACAACTGGAGTAAAGATGAACATGAGGTAGAGTAGATAATTTAGAACAAACGTTATCGGTGCTCGAATGAATTCTCAATTCAGAAACCACAGAAGGATAAAATAGAAGGTGCACACTTAAGTTAACAGGTCAGGACTGTCCCCGCCACATTTGACGTACTGAAGGTGCCATTTTCTGGGCTTATAAAATTCCTTAGCTCGTCAAAGTGACAAACAGATTTCCTGTAAGGTTGACGTTGTTCTCAACCAAATCAACTTCAGTTATTATTAGGTACTGTAACGCGATTTGAATCCAGTCCAGCCAAAACCCCTCTTCGTGAACCTACAGAACCGTCATCATGATAAATAATAGTGAAAATACCCACTACTTTTTTATACGGGGAACCAAACTTATTGTTCTCAATTCTAAATATTTCATAAACATAGAACAGGAGCAGACAGTATGAACAGTGAACATTAACCAATTAGTTAAAAAAAAAAAAAAAATGTGTATATACTGAAATCAAAGATGATTTTGAAAAAAAATCGATAAATGCAAAGTAATTAACATCGTATTTGACTTCTTGCAATGTCTATTACTTGTTCCTGTCAATAACTCTTGCGTTCAACTGTTCCTGATTAGTACCTCTTCCCAACCACAAGATCTATATTACGATTACTCCATTAACTTTGGAGTAATATTATGAACATAAGGGGTAATTATAACATGATATTTTTGGAGTGGCTAAAATTGCAAATAGAAAGAGACAGGAACCAGAACATAAGAAGCGCGAGTATAAGAGTGGAAAAATACTTTATGGCCGTTACTACTATTTAAAACTCGTTAAGTTTGTTCATAATAACCACAGCTTACCCTACTGATTACCATACTTCTATATAATCATAATATTGTGCCTTAAACACCAGACGGACAATTCTCAACAATTACAAACATCAAAGGTGGTTTGCATTAATAACGTGCTATTGATATACTTGACGAGGTGAAAATACCATCGCATTTCAGAGTACCGTCGGCAGTGGGAAGGTTTGATTTTCCAATCACAAATAGATTGCGAATATTGCACAGAGGTAACACTGTGAGCACGTCGTAGTGCGAGGCAGGTAAGGTAATAACAATCCCTTATAAATCCGATCCACTTTAAGCAGCTATGAAGGCAATCATGGATGGGATTACCATAACTGAGCCTCATCGCAACCGGGTGGCGTAGGAAAGGGGTTCCCACGGGAGCAGCGGGAAGTTTTCGGTGGAAATCCTGATGAAGAAGTGGGATAGGGAAGAGCTCTGTAATCGATGCAAGCACTGAAACCAACTGCCCATCAGAGAGTATTTCAAGAGTAACTAATATACTCAATTTTCTTTCTGCTGTACAATCTGACACTTGATTCCGTTCTTCAAAGATGGTGCAATTATAAAATCAGTTGGTACACCTATCTATTGATCAAAATTGTGTCGTGAAAAAGAAAGGTCTGTTGCCCTTCCGGTCACCACTTCTAGAGCTTCAAGGATAACAGCTATATTATGTGAGTGTTTCATCAACGTTTTGGGATTACTGGTCCTCAATCAACTAAGAGCACTTATCAGCCGATTGGATAGGTCGTCGTAACTGCATGGGCATTAGTGAAAATCGTTAAACCGTAACCAGCTTGATAGCAAATTTGAATCGACAATTCTTCTTAATAATACAAATACATGTGTATGTTATGAAGGTTATGCTATCTTATGAAGGCTCGCTTGTATAATTTCTGTATTTCATCGAGACATCCAAGTTTTATTTCTGGTATGGTGTTTACATACGGGAAGTAGGTGCCTACATAGGTATCTACTACCTAATTCAACTCATCGATGGGGTGTTTTAAGAGTGAAGAGGGAAAGTTGGAAGGCATTTGATGTGAAAACGGTTGGTGAAATAATTTGATTGAAAATTGAAATATATTCTAAATTGGAATAGGTTGTAATTACTTATATTGATCAAAATATAATTGGTGATCATGCAATTTGACTCGCACTAATGATAAATGATTAGTGCACCGCTGATAATCGACGAATTCCCTCTGGAATGGAATGTTAGATTTTTATTCATTGACATATATTCCTCAATGCAGAAGTAAGAGTTCCCTTTCCTACTTAGCTCATTCGGTGGGAGATCACTCTTGACGTAATGCTAACCATAGTGCAATGGACAAATCTCGGAACAACAATACCAGAGATTATCCGTTTAAGACAGACATAAATATTTCCTCGCCTTATTTTCTACATATTTCGATATCTCTATATGAGTTATTGAGAAATGACCGAAAATACAGTTACAAAATACATCAGAAACACAACTGTTAGCAATCTACAATGTTACGGATTTCAGTAAATTAACACGATGAAGATTCCTCAACTTATTGAATTCACAATTTAACATCAATTTTCAATGCTCGAGAAACTTCTCTATGTTACTTGCTTTCTATGTATGATCAAATGATCAAGCAGATAAAAAATGAATGAATTGAATTGAAGATCATAAATTATTATGTCATCAGCATCAAGTTATTCAATAACTTCAAAATAAAAACAAATAAAAACACGTGAAAACAAAACACAACAATAATAAAAACATTGTTAATAATAAATAACAAACTTGGAACATGGAGGTTTTAAGAAAATATAATATTGTCATTCAAAAACCTGGTTTTTCTCAGGGAAATTTGTGAATAAGCCAGGGTAAAATCGGAGAATTTGGAAATCTTGATTTGGGGGCCACCCTGGTATAGCCCTTTTGTCCAAGGCAGTAGACGATAATTACAATAGGAGCGTTCTCTCACCATATAAGGCAATTAATATAAAACCGATAATTATTTACAGGAGTTAGCAATGTGGAGAGAAGCTGTGAAGTGCTCCTCCTGCGATACTCCTCCGATACCTACTGACTGTGACCGTTGCCAACTTAATGACGCTCATCCCTCGGGATGACAAGCGGCTCTCGCTTCATCTTTCCAGCCCCAGTTTTATTTCCCCAGCGGCCATCTCGCCCTGCAAAACCCACGACCACAAACCGTCTCCACTCCAACTTGTCATATCTGCATTTTTAAAACCCTACTTTCCCCCTCCTCTCCCAACCTCATTCTTCGCTAACCAGCTTTTTCAACTCTCGATGCCCAACGCCCAAGTGCCGTCTTTTCAAACGCAATTGTTCGTCCTCCGTGAGAAATGGCCGACCGTTTGTTCTCAGTTGCCAGCATTACTTTGTTTGTGGCTTGGAAGTGGGCAGAGGAGCAATGCTCGTAAACTATCTCTTTTGTCTTCTTGTCACTGTTTTCGGCCGAGGGGGGAAAATACCCACTTTCAGAGCTCAGAAAGCACTTTGAACAGGCAGATGGTGATTTGCCGGGAGATTGGTTTTCAAACAAATGACATGAATTTATAAATAAATGGAATGGAATTTAAATGGGATAAGAGGGTAGGAAGGTATTGAAATTTTAACACAGAATGTGTTTTAGCCTTGGACTAACTAACCGAAAAACGTTACACGGAATGGGTGACGCGGAATGGTTGACGAAATTTTCTTATGATTTTCACGTACAACCGAGCCGTTGGTAGGGAAATGGAACTTTCGCAATGGAGCTCTCAGATCAGCTGAGTCGAAAATGGAGCTCCCAGATCAGCTGAGTCGAAAATGGAGCTCTCAGATCAGATGAGTCGAAAATGGAGCTCTCAGATCAGCTTAGTCAAAAATGGAGCTCTCAGATCATCTGAGTCGAAAATGGAGCTCTCAGATCAGCTTAGTCGAAAATAAAGCTCTCAGATCAGTTGAGACGAAAATGGAGCTCTCAGATCAGCTTTGTCGAAAATGGAGCTCCCAGATCAACTGAGTCGAAAATTGATGATTGAAGAGGAGTATATGTAAAACGCTGATTTAGTGGGAGGAAAGTAGCGAAATTCCGATTAAGTGGGAGGAAGTTAACCAGCCTTCAACCGACAATTGAAGACGGGTTTATGTGAAAACACATTTTGTGTTTCAATAATTTCGTACGAAGTATGTAAATAGAGGTAACCGGGGGTCCAGGGGGCTTGCCCCCTGGCGAGGCGCGGAGCACCGAGTTTTATTGATTGATTGAACAAAATTTTGTTATTGGTAATAATACAGTGGCACCTACTCATTGTGCCGCGAAATGATTGTGAACCTCGCGATAAATTACAGGAGGAACTTACTATAACACGATTGGGATTTTTTCAGATAGATGATCTATGTAATAGGTATATCAAATAATAAACCGTTTCGCAATAATTTCGTCCCAAGCAGCGTACCCTCCTTCTCGTCCACCTCGTATTCTCAATGAAACTGCTCTCACAACTGCATTCTAGGTCTTCATCCAAACCCACTGAGTTACGTGAGAGAGGTTTTTACCATTTTTCTGCGAGAGTGACGGTAAGTAATTAAAATTACTAATAAGAAATGAGGTACCTACCTAGATACTATATATATATATATATATATGTACAAAAAAAATATATATACGAAAAATCTTGGTGGCTCCCCATCTTTCCGCCAATTTTTTGTGTGCCTACCCTTTTTCAAATGCCACTGATGTCTACGCGCTTACTGATACTACAAAACATTAACCATCCCTGGTATCAGTGCGGACTATAACATAATATAAGAGGTTCGGCAACGGTGGCCTGGGATCCACTTGCGGGTGATAAACGAAATTTTCTCAGGAGGAGAGTCAAGTGAATTTTTAAGTGACTTGTAGTAAATATTGAATGAATGGAAGTACCTATTACAATGTAATCACCAAATACATTTCGCTACATGATCGACTTGTCCGTTATGACAACGCTAGAATCTAACCCAATGCAGTCTGATTATTCTCATCATTTATGCAGGTTCATCGTTATCAATAATGAACTCTATAATAGAGCTCACAAATATTGAGAAGAGCTGAAAAATTGCGTAACTCCCCAAACCAAAATATAAGCAGCTGCAATATTGTTGCTCCGTGATGTGAAAATCTGATACGATAGAAAGGACTGAAAGTTCGTCTGATTTTCCACGTATTCGTGCTCAGGTCAGGTGGGAAGACCCATAAAATGAGGAGGTGATTGTAAGCTGTAAGGACTATTTCCCGAGAGATGTCGCAGAGCGGCGAAACCCTCTACCTAAACCAGTAGACTGAAGTGGAGAGACGGGCAGGTTATTTCGGGAATGAGCCAGGAAGAGATAGCAACGACAGACCCATTCGGGTCCAACCTTTTTACTTGATGCTGCACAGGGAGGAAAAGTCGCGTTGGGAAGCAGAGACCAGGAAAATATTGAGGGGGTCGAAAACACTGGGCTAGGGAATGGGGAATTGTCTATGGGGGGGTCGAGAGTGAGATAAATATTGCAAGAGCCAAGGCTGATTGAATCACTCGCGGAAGGAAGGATATCGCTCCGCCGTCAAAAAAGGTGATGACTCTGATGAGAGGAGTGATAAAGTGTGGACGAGGGGAGAACGTTGCGAAGGATGGGGTTCACTCAGCTTCTGAAGGGCGTGTTTTTCCATTATACTGAGGGAACGGTTTTCCTGCTCCCTTACATGATAAACAAGACGAGTAGCGAAGTGAAGACAGGAGTGCGAATTTGAGAGCATTTCCCACCTGGGGGTTTTATACTTCACCATACGATATTCTCCTGGCATCACTAATCAACAAACTTCGATGAGACGGGAATTACAAGAAGGGAAAAATAAGTAACTTTGAAAATTATGTACCTTTTCTCAAGAACTACGTTAATCGGGTATAATGAGGCAAAATCAAAAGCCTTTTTACTCAAAGGGTCATAAACCCCAATAATGCATTTTTTTCGAGAAACAAAAGTGGGGAATTCAGAAGACAGTTGGAATATATGTCATTAAAAAAATAAACAAAACATTTACATTCATTGCAAGGAGTTTGTGGAAGACGAATTGAAAGGGCGTCTAATTCGATCGTTCTGGATGACTCCTAAAAAAATTGTATCAAAAATTAAATGCTTACTAAGCTTTCCTTTGCACAATAGGAACAAAAATGAATAGTTAGGTACATCGTACGCATCGGTTTTTGTCAAACATTATAAGGCCAGCCGTACCTATATCCAAGTAGGTAGGTACATGTAGTACTTTGTAGCATGTAGGTAATGTATAACTTTCCGTTAGGATTTACTACAAGAATATTTCAAGTTTACTATCATATTATATTGATAGGTACGGCACATCATACACATATTAAAATGTGAGGAACTATCTATGCACTATAATACATCCTCCTGACCAAAGATGATAATGATCCATTTCTTCCTGGTTTGTACCTTATATCGGCCATATATAGAATTCTACCTCAGCCACTACTACTCAGACCTGCCAAATTATGATACTATTTTTTTTTTTTTACAAAGAATGTGTTTTTTTAGCCTTGGACTTACTAACCGAAAAACGTTACGCGGAAAGGGTGACGCGGAATGGGTGACGAAATTTTCTTATGATTTTCACGTACAACCGAGCCGTTGATAGGGAAATGGAACTTCCGCAATGGAGCTCTCAGATCAGCTGAGTCGAAAATGGAGCTCTCAGATCAGCTGAGTCGAAAATGGAGCTCTCATATCAGCTGAGACGAAAATGGAGCTCCCAGATCAGCTGAGTCGAAAATGGAGCTCTCAGATCAGCTTAGTTTAGCGCCGAGTTTTTTTTTTTTGTCATGTAATTTATATCATAATCAACTTTCCTTTTAACAGTAACTATCACATTATGTCAACAATTTTTAATCTTACAAATGAACTCTTGTAACGGTTGTTAGACCTATACAAATAAACGATATATATGTAGGTATCTATCTATCTTAGATAGGTACATTATCTATATATATAATTAGAAGGATCATGGGGAACTATCTACAAACTAGGTATTACTGAAAAGAGATCTTTGACAAATGATTATACCATTATAACCAGAATTATGACATAACCTCCTGGTCTTTCTCTGTCTAGACACTTTATTTTCCTACTTATTTTTCTTCCGTGTCTTCAGGAAAAGCTCGGAGGTAATGTTTGGGATATCATTCCTGGTCAATGAACGCTAAAGGTGTGTTAGTTCCGACAAGCGATTTTCTGGGTACACGTCAATATGTTTCTTCCCATTGATATAATCGAGAATCCTGATTCGAGCACAGGGCAACGTCCTTAATTATTCCCTTCCAATAGTTTCGGGTTCAGTACTTCACGTCTCTCTAAAGTTCGCTTCGGTAATTTTAGCTGTAGTAATAAACGGAGAGGTTTTGAAGTTGGTGAAACACTGAGAACCCCAAAATATTATTGTCAATTTTATACGGAATTTATAAACCGGACTTGTCTTGTTTTATTTAATTCAGTTCCTCCGACAGTATAGCTTGTCTTCATAGGTATAGAGCAGGGGTTCTCAACATGAGGGGCGGGGGACTGTCAGAAAATAGTAGATAATAATAACATAGGATCAGGGGATATTAACAGCCAAGCACAGGAACATGCGCCACGAGACCATTGTGACAGTTGAGTACAACATCTAGCTATTCTTGGTGCATGTTGCAGTAACGAATTTCCCTGTAGTAGCCTGTATCACGAAAGTTAACATATTTTTTCAATCGAGTTCCCAAGTCTTTAATCGCGTTTCCAAAATAGGGTGTTTTCACATTCGTGTTGCTGACTACTGTTGAAAGCGTAATTGCAACATGAATCAGAATCGCTGTACTTCTTCGACCCATTTGATTCGGATCTAACTTCGAAATTTGCACACGGTTGGCAGGACTATAGGAAGATTAAATTCACTGGGATCGTCTAGGCCCTAGAGAGGGGCTCAAACAATTCTCATGCTGCTAGGGAGGCATGACCGACAAAAAGTTGAGAACCACCGGTCTAGATGAGTAAATCCCTATACGAGTATGAATTACAATTCACTTACAGTAACTTGATTTCTATGTATACCCACTATATCTCCCACACCGGAAACTGTAAGAAGGAAATAATTAAGGAAGTTTCCCTGAGCTCGAATCAGGATTCTCTATTATATCAATGGGGAGAAACATATTGACGTGAACCCAGACAATCGCTTGTCGGAACTAACACACCTTCAGCCTCGATTGACCAGGAATCATATCCCAAACATTACCTCCGAGCTTTTCCTGAAAAGACACGGAAGAAAAACTGATCAGCCCATCTTCTCAGAAGCAATATTATCGGGAATACGAACCAGGATCGACTACTCTGTCACTAGTGAAGTTGTCGAATGTTTGCTAATCATTTCAAAAACGTTTGACAAGTTGGGTGGGCAGTAAAGTTTCCTCACTTCTGAAACATGGATCAGCTAGTGAACATTTCAGCGAAATTAGTAGAATAGTATCACAACAACGGTCCGATGGCTATGAAATTAATGAGGGATTGTCTGGGGGCTACCCAGTACAACCTCTGATAATTTCACCGAAATTGGTGGAGTAGTTCCAGAGCTACGCCTATGACAACAAATTTCGGATTCGCGCTTGCGCAGTAGTTTACTGATCTAATCGTGACAAAATTCGTAGGTGATTGTGGTGGAGTCAGCCCCTAAGTATCCTCCAAGTTTGATCGCAATAGGTCGAATACAAACTGAGATACTGGGGTTCCAGGATATTCACGTTTGCGCATGCGCTCACTCTACTAATAGTCCGATAGCGATGAAATCTATAGGGAACCGTCACGGTGCTAACCTGCACAACGCCTGAAAATTTCATCAAATTCGAAACATAATTTCATAGTAGTTTTGCCTGGGACAAGGAATTGACCACAGACAGACGAACAGACACGGAAAATTGATCAGAAAGCTCTTAAAACGTGGAAAGCAAATTGAAATTTTTATTTTGGTGGTCTCAAGTTTGTTTTATTCCTTGGACGAATACATAGCTTCCTACGTTCGATAGAGTGGAAGCAAAAAATGGAGAACATGACTTGAGTAACACTACAGGATACATCCATCGATCAGGGAATGATAAAGGTACCTAAGTGTTTAATGAGTGGTATGTCGAATCCATGTATGTTCATAATTGAATCGCTAGCAAAAATACAAATACGACACTAACCTCACCAATCATCCTTCATTCTCTATCATGCAGCAAATTTGACCTGATTTATAAAGCCTATGGTATACATAATTTATTCACGAAGTTCCTGAGTTATTACCATTTATTAAGGAGACCTTGCCTTGTTGAACTACACTAACTTTCTTACTTAATTATGGCGGATGGCAGAAAGTGGGTTAAGCGCCCTGTGGAACGGGACGTGGCGTTCATGACTAATTCATATTCTCGTTGTTCTTTACATAGCGAGGTTGGCGAGTGTAGCAGATGCTGTTATTTCGTGAAGAGACGGAAGAGTTGAAGGGGAAAATAGACATCATATAAGCAGACACCCGGTTCATAGGAATATATTGAAGTACCTACCTACATACCTGATTATTTCATTCCCTGTATGGTGGTCTCCGTCTCAAACTCAAAATATAATATCAAAATATTGTATGTTTCCTGTAAACCAATAAGTTCATTGTTACCAAGGAATATAATCTAGGGAAGAATGAGAAAAGAGCTCAAACGTTCAATTTTTTATTTACTCAGATGTAAATAGTAATTATTATTTACTGAATGATAGATGAGGTGTTGAAAAGAGTGTATTTTCATCAATCATCATGTGAGTGGGGATCAAAGTAACAATTTTCCATTTTAAATGAGCCTGTGCTGTTCCTAATTTTTTTAAATATAATCTTAGTCCTGTGAATGATGTATCTCTCATTAGCGAGGGTAAAGTGTGGAGTTGTCTACTTTCGTAAAGAAGATTGAAAACAAAAGGTTGTGTCAGGGGGTACTTAAAACTGTGTACCTAACTCGATATATGGAACCCTAATGGAATATAGAAATCATTCGACTTTGTCAACAGTCCTGCAACAGTGCCTCACACACTTGGAGTACGTACCTGTAATATAATAACAATTTATACCTAGGCATTCCTACAGAATGAATAATTATTTATCTAAGTGAGCCTGGAAATTGACATAGGTGAGGAAACTCAGTACATCTAAAAAAATAATACCTGCTTACTCATTCCCTTACGAAACAATTTTCCAGGTAACTCAAAGGTGGATTGGAAAGTACTGCAATCATCCTAGTAATGCATCACGTTATAAACTATTGCTTGTTTGTATCTACTACGTTTGTACCAAGATATCTAGATGAATTCTGGTTTCCAGGCTCGGCTCCTATCATGATGTAGTGTATCTTACTAAGAGAAGAGAAGAAATAATATAATGATCACATGCGTAATACATGAATACATAGTATCTCTCTCCAGGAGAAAGCAGGGGACCCAGGAGAAAGCGGCTGACGAAAATTGGTAGAAGAAAATCGTTTCAAGCACTTTTGTACTACACCCTTCCCCTCCAAACTATACGCACACAAAATTTTGATAAAATTTCTCAAAAAATTTCCCTCGTTCCATTGTATTCCTCATGTTCATGGAAATACTCAAGTGAAGGGGAACTGGAACAGCGTTGTGTTTAGGCCAAGGGTCAGCAATGTGTTTGGCCCAATAGCCGATGAGATCGATCTGACAAGGAGTTCCTCGAACCGCAATCTAGACATTGAACAATGCGGAGACTCGAAATTAATGTCAGAGGCGAAAAATGTTGCTTTGTGAGCAAAGACGATACCCATTTTTACACCGCCTTCGAATCTTCTGTTGATGGTAAAATCAGACCACGCTTGCACATTTCACCTGTTTCACCTTGTGAACATCATAAACATTACATTACCACGACCGATATTTGAAAGTATCATGATGACCATGAACCATGAAAAATTCATACCGCTGTTTTCATGGTTTTTGCTGAATTTTTCCTGTTGGCCCTAACCCATTACTTTTCGTCTCTCAGCCTGGACCAAACTCATTGCTTTTTTGGCCCCCACCAATTGCATTTCCGAGCGAGTGGCCCAAACTCAGACAGCCCGAGGATTCGCCAGGAGATGAATGGTCTAGCACAAGATAGATCTATAATAGTCACATTGCACGCGGCTCGAGAAAATTATCTTTAGTTTTCACAATATAATAGTTATTTACCTTTTGGTTGAATGTCCAGTAGTGATGAAGGGAGAGTGAGTGAGTTGGATGGGATCGAATGAGAGAGCGTCACACTCAGAAGTCATTTTTCCACGCAATACGAACCGTACCATCCCAAATAGGAACACTTTACGGATTGTATCTTCTTCAATCCAACCAACACATTCAAGTAAAATAGATGATGCTGTATAATTGGCGCGCTGGTAGAGGATGAAAGACATAGTAAGTAGCCTCTAGAGAGCTCTGATCATGTACTCAGGTGAAGTTACAATGATCCCATTGGCCGTGTGAGATCTGGTCCTGAAAGGTGAGAGGAAAGTGGAAGTTGCCAAGTGGAAATCATTATATTGCCATTGTGTTCCAACTGCCAACAGTCATAACCCAATACACAAGAGGCCCCCGACTTGAAGACGACCGTCTTCACAGGAGAGCTCGAGAGCATATCCCTAACCTCTCGTTTCCCCTCAAGCTTGCCAATTATCGCGCGTTCCAAAGTTTAGTTTGTGTTCTGTAATTTCTAAGCAGTCCCCCGCCCCACCCACAAGCTCCGGTTCTCAACAATTGCTAATGAGCCAAGTTAATTGTCACGGAGCTTTTGCCCCCTTCCACTTCCCCTTTTCCGGAATCCTCCCGCAAATTCAGAAGCCGGGGTCAGGACATCCCTTGAAGTTCAACAACGGCTTATAACAATCTAACGGACTCGTTCGCAAAGGATTCATCAGCAATTTCATGGTATAAACTCTACCTCTCCCCTTGCCGCAGTCCTGGAGTGTAGGTTTAACTTTGAGTTTACCTTAAGCCCCATGATAAATCCTCCCGTTATATTAGTAACTCGGGAGTTTGTCGTTATTAAGACATGCTCCGACACGACCGCGCTCCTATCGCCCGCTAATCTCTTCCTTAATCTGACGCTATACACGCACCTCTGGAGAGCTAGGCTTCCATACCATCAGGACTACTCAGTTTCAACATCTTTCTGTATAATTGTGGCACCTGCATATGATACCTTCGATTTTTTCAAAGTAGAACCAACAAAAAAATCCGTCAGGGTTGAAACATTGGATAAATTCTCTCAATTTTTCCACATGACATCAGTATCTAAGAACCTTCGTACACAATGCATGAAGCAAGTGTGTGCAGTGCATTCTTCATTCTCATGGCACCTCACTGCCTAAGATATATCTACCATATAAACATACGCACTCCATCAGTATTATGTACGAACTTCCCTTTCATATTCACTCGGGCATACAGACCTGAGAGTTCTGCGCCGAATGAGACAAATACCACCTCATTGAGTTCGTAGTAATGATTTTCGAAGTTTTCCGTTTTCTCGTGTTCACGACTAAGAGGGCAAAAAAAGGAAAATTTTGAAAATTCACCAAAAATCACTACTACGGACTTGGTGACCTAGCGTTGGTTTCACTTTTGACGCTCTCTTCAACTTTTCTTATCCATACAAAACCAATTTTGGGCAGTTTCAATGGTCGAAAATGTGAGTTGTCTAGGTTTTTGGTTTATTATTCTCAATAATGAACCTTTGGAATCGATCACGAAAAAAATTGTTAAACCCCCTCCCCACCACAAAATTTTAGTATTTACGTTTCAAGATACGTAGAATTAAAAAATCGAATAAAAAAGAATCCGTCCGTCCGCCGTACGCCGTACGCGGCTCTTTCCTTAGTTACCATGGACCAAAATGAATGAAATTTGGTGTACCGGCCCCATTCGGGGTCTAGTTGTGCCGCGAAGCTTGGCGTTACCGTCAGTCTTCTCTAAGGGTTAGAAAATATGGGATGAAATTTTCAAAACGCCCTAGCTCGAAAATTTCAAATATGAAGGTATATTTTTTCCATCGATTTAAAATAGAACACAATTTTTAGCGTCGAATGAGACCTTGCGGAGCATTTTAGGACCAACCGTTCGCTCCCTGTAAGGACTTAAGTGTTGAACGAAAAAAAAGAGCAGAAACACGAGTGTGAATCGCAATTCTCCCCGAATAGGCAAAATCTCCGTTCATATATCAGCCGTTCAAATGCAACTTTCTTTCGCGATTCCACCGAACCAAGTTTGTTGTTTACTTTGAGAAGCTTCCTTAGTTAATGAATTTCAATAAGAATGAACGATACAACTCTCCGATAATAATACCTAATCACAAGAAGGTACCTACTCATTGTCGCCAAGAGATGATCGTGAACCTCGCGGTGTGTGGGTATTTTATGTCAATAGGATCTTTGTAGATGGGCGATCTATACGGAAAATAAAAAACCGTTTTGTAATAATTGCAGCGTTTTTATTCCTGATTTTCTTGGACGCGATGAAGCCATTATCCTTCCAGTGAAACTGCTCCGGTAGGTACTACTATAACAATCGGTTCAATATATATTATATAATAATGTAGGTATACCTGTATCCATGCTCATGAGATAGACTCGTCTTCTCATCTCCGTGTTTCGCGATTATTACCCTTATCCTCCTCCTACACATTTTTTTAGCTTTGGCTAATAATACAACCTGGGGTTCTATCACACTTCTCAACTCACCTTACACGGGGTAACTTTCAACATTTTGTCAGAGACGGTGAGTTGATAGCACTTGAATTATTTAAACCCTACTCAAAACGTTCTTTGTACGTTCAAATAACGGATCTGAAGAAGATGAAAGTTTAATGAGCGTACTTATGATTTTTTATTGCTAACTGAAGGTACGGGGATCGAAACTTGGTTTTTATATTCTCATTGCAGTTTTTGTCACTGGTATATTCCCACAATACACATTTCATCAACCTAAATTTTGCTTCCTCATTACCGAAGGTAGGAAGCTATGTA
>JAEMON010000002.1:11328065-11339854 GCA_030264115.1 Lygus lineolaris | reverse complement strand
CAGGGATCGATTCTACGACTAATTTGCAACAAGAAATGTCTCCTAGCAATTTCCTTCGAACCCCCACAAAAACCCTTCTTTTTAAAGATTTTTTTCGTGTTTTCGACCTTGCGGCACTAGAATGACCATAACTTCCTTAATCGTCCATGTAACTTTAAAAAAAGGATACCGTTGGAAAGGGCATTAAATTTCCCATCAGATGGGCTACCACATACCTTTTTAAATCCGTGACCAATCAGTTTGTTTCTAGTCCAAACTTCCAACTTGGTATTTTTTAGTGTTTTTTGAGAAAATTCGTTAGAGATTACCCGTAAATTGATGGGGAAAATGCGTTTAAATGCTGAAAAACGCGTTTTTTCCGGGGAAATCGGGTATTTTAGGGTGTTTTACAGCTACTCATGGTTTGAGATGGTAGGTATCGTTTTCCATGTTATTTTTGACGCCGAATCGAATGGTCAAACTCCCAAATAATTTTGACTACATCAAAAAGATCATTTTCGGGCAAAATAGTGCATATTTCTACCACCTCAAACCATGAGTAGCTGTAAAACACCCTAAAATACCCGACTTCCCCGGAAAAAATCGCGTTTTTCAGCATTTAAACGCACTTTCCTCCATCAATTTACGGGTAAATTTAAATTTGATTATACCGTTGGAAAGCCAAGGGTTTCAGGATGTTTTATCCGAAGAGCTGATCGCTTTCCCTCTACGGAAAATGAGTGAAAATCTCTTACGAATTTTCTCAAAAAACACTAAAAAATACCAAGTTGGAAGTTTGGACTAGAAACAAACTGATTGGTCACGGATTTAAAAAGGTATGTGGTAGCCCATCTGATGGGAAATTTAATGCCCTTCCCAACGGTATCCTTTTTTATAAAGTTACATGGACGATTTAGGAAGTTATGGTCATTCTAGTGCCTCAAGGTCGAAATCACGAAAAAAATCTTAAAATAAAAAAAAAGGGTTTTTAAGGGGGTTCGAAGAAAATTGCTATGAGACATTTTTTGTTGCAAATTGGTTGTAGAATCGATCCCTGAAGTTTCGTCGTTACTAGACCGGACACCCTGTATACGAATTGGCGGGCCAGCTGGCCAGAAAACTAAGGTGGTTAGTACCAAATTGTGGGTTGATTAGTTTTGGTAGTAACTACCTAGGTTTAATAATGTATGCGACCACTGCTATTGAACTAAATGAATTGAATTCTATTGAGTAGTGAATTATTAAGTTAGTACCACTCTAGTGGAAGTGATGGTGGCGGTCATTAGTGGTGGAGGTTGGTAGGCAATGATACCTAGTCCATCCTACGAGAAGATAGCTATACGTAATTGAATCGATGATTTTTGAAACAACCTAGTTATACCTAAAATTCCAACGATATTTGGAATGGCTTCCATGATCTATACATTATCAAATGATGACAATATCTAATAAGTAAACGTGTACCTATCTTGCATGATACATAGTACGTAGAATGTTTGTAAGGCCACAAATGAAAAACTGTTTGTGAAGTAACTTGAAAACACAAAAGCGATTAGTAACAAACTGGATATGGGTTGTCTCAGAACTCTCTGTTACTATAATGGTTTAATACCTTTGTTTCTCTTATTTAAAAGAATTTATCTTAACAGGTTTTACTCAATAAAATTTCGTTTAACAATAAAATGTTTCCGTTTCTTCATTTCCTTTCCAATAACTGAATTCATTATTGCTACTGAAAAATGTTGCGATATATATCAGTCACATAACATGTCACTATTTTGCTACCTTACCACCGAAGGTAGGAGGAAGCCATGTATTTGTGCGTATAGATTTAAGGACATCTTTGTCTTCAAAATTAAGATTTCTACCTACTTGCTTTTGGTTTATTATTTTCAACAATGAACCTTTGGAATTTAGCACGAAAAAAAAAAAAAAAAAAAAAAAAAAAAAAAAAAAAAATGTTAACCCCCCTCAAAATTTGAGGTTTTACGTTTCAAGATATACGTAGAATCCAATAATCTAATTAAAAAAAAAAAAAAAAAAATCCGTCCGTCCGCCGTACGTGACACTTACCTTAGTTACCATTGACCAAAGTTAATGAAATTTGGTATACCGGCCCCATTCGGGGTCTAGTTGTGCCGCAAAGCTTGGCGTTACCGTCAGTCTTCTCTAAGGGGTAGAAAATAGGGGATGGAATTTTCAAAACGCCATAGCACGAAAATTTCAAATAGGAAGGTATACATTTTCCATCGATTTAAAATAGAACACAATTTTTAGCGTCGAATGAGACCTTGCGGATTTTGAGAAAGACTCCAAGACGATTGCCTACGAACTACTTTAATTTATTACGCCTCCCCTTCATATTCCATGTCTTGGCAGCTCAGGCCTTAGCTCCAGTAATAGTCACATTTAGTGGGTCCTATTTCAGACTCAAAAATTTCGGCCGACAATTTCAACATCTTCAGGAGGCACATCTCAATTAAAGTTCAGGGTTGAGGATGTTTGCGTATTCTCAACGTGCTGTGCCATCCACTGCACGACCACAGCCAACGAAAAGGGGTGCCGTGTTTAGTTTGTTCACATTCCATTCCATCGAGCGAGCATTACAAGGGTTGACGCCCTTGAACCGGCGATACACTGGCGAACATTGCGGGAGCCAAACACTTGGAGTTATCTCACCTTACCTACCTTAGTTAGCTATAATACCTTAGTTACCCACATATACTTAATACCATGTTGTAAACTAGGTATTATACTCAAAGACAAAACATCGGACGCACTTTTTGTTGAAAATTATTGTAGAATCGATTCTCAGTAGGTTCTCCATCAGTGTGAACACCCTGTAGGCATAACTGTGGAACTATTCAACCAATTACGATCAGTCACCAACTGATTCTTCTGAGGGAGTATGGAAACGACATGGATACATTACTACGAGTCCGAAGTTACCACAATTCGAGTTCTTTGCATATTTCCAGTTCAGAACAGGTAGGTACTAATTTATTGTACTTGCCTGTACAATGAATGGTTATTCGTTCACACGGCGTATAGTCTTCACAGGTGGCGCTGCGGAATGATCAACCCGAAGAACAAACAAAGCAGACAAAGCGTTCCACAGGATGATTCAAATTATGGCGGACGGCAAGAATCCAGTAAGAAGAGAAGCGAGATTTCAGGTGAAGAGAAGTTGGAGAAAATTGTGAGTTATTTTCGTTTTGACACTTCGATGAAGAAATTGAACAATGGGAGTAATAATTAGTCGGTTTGAAGTAGAGATGAGGGAGTTACGGAGTGGTTGTACCAGAACATAATCCATGATATTTATTGCCATCGTCGGTCGGGGCTCGGGGCTTCCTCTTTCAAGATTTTCCAGGAAAGGAAACATGCGGACCAGTAGTTACGGAAGACATGATGAAGGAGTACGGAAGGTTGATGAGTAATGAATATGTCGTATCCAAAGTCCCTTACAATTCTATTGTAGTTGATTCTTTGGGAATGAGACACTTTCGGATCTGAGTTTCCTGAATTTTAGGACTTTCAAAAACGAGCAGGAAAAAAAATTAGGATGATCTCTTCAACATTTCGATTGAATCTCCATGCCACACCAAACAGTAGGTGGCTTCATTAATCAATAAAATCAATTATTAAAAAGCACTGAGACAGGCCCCTGGCTCAGTGGACGGGCCCCTGACAATACTGATCTTCCTTACAAAAATCATCTTTCAACCAAGTACTGCAAATGAACTATTTCACTGTTTGTCTCGTTTTTTTTATACACTAATGGATGTCACGCAGATTTCACTCTAAATCTAATGAGGACCCTTTCAAGGTTTTTAGCAAATGAGATGAATGTTTCTTAACTTTTTAATATTGTCAACACAAAGAATATCAACTTTCAAACACCTTTCTCATTAAAATTGAGACTCACCCAAACATTAGTTCGAGTAACTTCAACCCATCTGATTACAGGCACATCAATCTCTTCAATTTTTACTCTCCTCAGCCCACCCGAAGGTGAAAGGTAAGTATTGCGATCAGTAGAAAACCCAATTTCTGGAACACCACCTTCAACCAGTCCTAATCAACATCTGATCAATTTTCTCGACGTTTTGGAAAAGTGTACGTAAGTCCGTACGAAAGTGTGTATGTATGTATGTATCTCTCTCGGGCGCATCAGCTTATTAATATTAACAGACTAATTGAATAAGTGGAAATTAGGATCTAGGATCGTTTCAATAGTTGGAAATTTGCAGTCCGCCATTTGTTAGTCTACCAAGTACCTACCAGCCTACACTCATTTTTGAATCTCAGGAGTTAGTCGAACTGATGGTAAGCTGGTGAGCTTCGTAAAATTGATTCAGGAGCCCCCACTGTAACGTGAGGTTGGGAAGGTTGTCTGGGGACAGGACAGGCCCCTGACGATTTGATGGTTTCAGCATTTCTTTAAAATAAATAGGAAGAAATTGCTTGACCGGCTTGTCCCTGTTCTCCAGACTAGAATCAGACCAACTACGAAACTACCAAAACAATTTTGCAGAAACTCGAAAGTGTCAATCGGAACGTCAAAATTGCACCGGGCACTACTTCTGCCCCTTTCACCAAGACACACCCTTCTTATACTTCTTATTCTTATTCGTTCTGTCTACAAAAGTAGGTGAGTTGTACTCCCTTACCAACTGGACTGAATTTTTTTAGTTCAGGAAGAGTTCTAGGAGATTAATTTTTTTCAAATCACCCCTTCGGGTTCTACTTAGTAGAAAGGTCATTATTTAGTGTCCTTCTTATCTACTTATGCCTGAAAATACTGAAACCGGATCATCATGGAAAGTTCCTTTAGTTGTTATATCACTATTGAAAACCACTCGGAAAAGAATCATTGTAAGGTAACTATAATTTATTTCTATTTTTGTTCAAATGATGAATCATCAAGAATCAAGTAGTTATGCAGTACTTCGTTATCTGAAATGAAATACTGATAGTAAGAACAGCAATTTTATAGGATTGAGGAAACTATCACAAAAAAATTACAAAGGAAAAACAGGATAACGGTTTGTGCCATTAACCGTAACTTTGGAACTGCGAGAAGGCGTATTGCGATGCGAGAGAGTCTTATCGCATTTTATCTACCAATGGCTTGTATAAAAACTGAGCAAATTGAATGAGAGAAATAAGACATTGTAGGGACATCGTTATGGAAGCAATTCGTGTTCTGTTGATATTTGCAATTGGTAAGTAGGCTTTTCATAAAACGAGTTTCTCTCAGGTAAGTACCTACTCAAGAAAGAATGTAAATTTTGTACTTACGTGCTTTCGGCCCAGTTTTCTATAGTTTTGAAGATACTATAATTTGCTCACCATGACCAGCCGTTCAAAAGGTTCTGCGATCAAGGAAAACAAAGTCTTTCCTCTGACACTGCCCATACTTTTGGTTTAGTGGAATCATTTGTTATGTGGGTATTTACGGTTGTGTACTTCATTCCAGTTGGCCTTGAAGCGCTTGCTTCCAATTCTCTGAAGCAGTCGCTAACACCGAACTTGTCGGAAGATGTGAGTCCGAAAATAACGAAATTTGGAGAGTTGACGCCATTGGTGAGGGTTTCGATCATTCACACCGTGTACCTCAAAGTGCATATCGCTGCAAAATTACTACACAATGGTTTATTATTCCCTGTCTTAATCACCTAACTGCAAAGATCGTATTGGTAAATCTTAAGAATCTGCCTAATGAAATTAGATCACAAGATTTTATCAGCAGTAACTTTCACTTGTAATTATTATCATTCAAATGTTGTGGGTACTCAAGTCCATCGTCTCATCATATCTACTACATAGTTCCAAGAATGTTTCGGAAGCTGACAAATAATAGCTATTGTGAAAATGATAGGCACCTATGAACAATAGGTAGTTCAGTAGGGAAATCTGTTTGAGAATCAATGAGTTATTTCGTATTGTGCTGTGAGCCGAATGAGTTAGTATACATTCTATGAATGAATCTCTGTTCACAAAATGATTGATGATTAATTGAAATGCATCACACAGTTGAGTTGGGGAGAACTTTTAACCAAGTACAGGGAGGGTCGAAAAGATCTGCCCATCAACAACAACAATCAAACAGAAATCTACCCGGATATTCCCGAAGGCCGTGTTGAGGAACCCAAAGGTGAGTACCGATGAAACATCCACATACCTACTTAAGAGGACAACACACGGTTTTGAAAGAAAAGAAACACGCCCATTTCAGACCACCATGATTTTTAGCGAATTTTCGAAGAAAATGAAGCTATTGCAACGCCTTCAAAATTTAAAGAATACAAATTTTTGACAATTTTCTTCATGGAAATCCGTTTCAGACCATTCTGAAACGTTTCCTGAAATTTAACACTTTTTTACATGTATATATGTATTTATATGTTTTTATATTCATTCATATATTTAATTACATATGTGTCACTCCAGACGATATCTGCCCGAGGGATGTAGATAAAAAATCCGAAAAAATTTTAAAATGTCAATAATATCGAAAGAAAGGATGAGTCCGTTGGCCAGAATTTTTGGAATACTCCAAGGGGTCAAATTTCGAAAATTTAGAGTCAACAATCGCTTTAAAAAAACTTGTTTTTGAGGTTTTTGGTGTGAATTACCAGCTTAAACGTAGGGACATATGGTTATTCGGAATCAGCGTGAAATTTCTCATAAGAATCACCCACCAAATCGGTTGAAATCATTTTTGAAAATTCGCTCACCAACTCATCCTGCATGATTGGAACTTTTTTTGAGTTTTTCATCTGGAGGGAGCAATGAGGGTGATCTGATGCCAACGAATCGTCCTTCTTTTACTCAATCTTAAAAGCGCTCCTCAGGTCTTATTCTTATCCGAGTTACTTGTTTCTTCAATTTCTTTTTCAACTCAGACATTGCCGACACAACCATGGGGAGGCGCCACACAGATTTACGGGTTGGGGATCGTTGATAATCGATTTTGGAATGCTCTCCAGTTTCGAGACAATTACCCATCTTAAAGGAACTCCCCCAAAACGCTGATGTGTCTATAAAGATTGGAAACTTCACTTAACGGCATTCTTCATTGTTCCGTTAGTAGATTCCAAAAAATCACATTTACACTCACATATTATACGTATGGCTCGTAACTTAAATTTCCTATTGCACCGAAACGTTCGCAATTACACAATAAATTGTCATAAAACAACAGAGTTGTCATCCGATTTTGTTCAACTTGTTAGGAATTCCGCGGTCATCCTTCGACGTACCACATGAATTGCATCATGATTGAATCAGCGGCAGACTCCTTGCATGCAGTTACGTGGAATTTCGATGTTACAGAAGTACCTAATAACCACAGTTTTCATTCAATTTCGTTCAAATTTTCTTGGACGCGAGAAAGCTTTGTACTATTTCCAATTCACAGGGTTTTTTTGTGTTTACAGCTACAGTCTAAATGTGCGCGTTTTCGTACAGTAAAAGATTCAAGTGACATTGTTACATTTTACGTAGAATCCTAATTGCTAATAAAATCAGGAGTTTCCATGTGAAATACAAAATTTGATGCGCACTGCGATATCGCTCGAAAATGTCATTTTCGGAATCTACGAAAAAACATTATGATACGCGCGGTTTTCTATCTCGTTATTATTGGTAAATAAATAAGGTGGAAAGTAATAGCCAGAACGCCCCGTAATTATCATGGTTATAGAGTTGAACGTGGAGTTATACAGAAGCCTTGCTTCACAATAATAATTTATTTCAATCTGAATATCAACCGCCTACTCTTAACAATCGCAAGCAACAACCTAGTTACTTTTTCCCCGAACGTGGGATAGCCATGAACAGAGCTGTTGTTTCTGTTATCACTACGGGTAGGTACTCACGTTATTGTTGTTACGAGTGATAACAATACTAGCTAGGTATTAGATGCGCTTGTGCTTATTTCGATCGAAGCTTAGTCATCACCTGCTCGTTATGTTGTTTAAATACCTACATGGTAACTAACTAAACTCGGAATATAACTATATAATAACTACTCGGAAGCGAATTACGAGTTAGTTGTAGACAGTGAAATATTCAGAGAAAAAGTATGATTAACGCATTTGCACTTTTGCAGCTATTTTTTTTTTAACAAAACGTATTTTTGCGAACACATAGGTAACAGTTAAAAACCGACAGGAAATAATGTAATGAAAAAACGACATGCGATACCGATAAACAATCCAGTTTGGTTTATTAGGGCATGACTATCATTTATTGTATGTACCTACGTCTGATCGTAGTTGCTCCTAATGATAATTTCTACTCTAATTTGAAGGATCGGGCATCCGTATTTTAGAATTCTTATCCTTCATGAGATAAAATTAACATTAAAAACGCAAAAATACGTACGTTCTGTATTTTGTAATTTCATAAGGAGTTTGGAAAGAGAATCGACCGGCGATTGTAGGAGGACGGATCCGAGTTTTTTTTTAATCGAACTTACTCGTAAAATTTGGTGAGGTTAACCAATTTCGACCTCAGGAACACGGGGGAAATATCGAAAACATTATGTTAGTGAAGAATATTGTACATAGGTAATATTATAAATGATAAGGTGAAGGAACCAGCTATTGGACAAAGTCAGGCGAAAATTTGTGAAACTATGACTTTTGATGCTGCTTAGAGTTCGCCAGTTAGGTTTTCGAGCACCACTCAGCACCCATGTTATGATACTGGACAGTTAAAACTGCCTGAGACTCTAGAAAATAGAACCACCGGGAACTGAGGACATGTACCTATAAATGGAGTGGATACAACTAATTCAAATATGACCTTGAAACTAAATTTTCACTTTTTTAAAGTTTTATAAAGTAGCTTCTAGTTAGTTATTCACTCCAATTACACCTGACATTGATTCCCGTTGGCCAAATCGGATTCCAAAGACTCGAGCCGCTCGAGTCGAATATAATATATAGTATGTATATATGAAAGTGCTAAATTTCAGGAATAGTTTTAGAATGGTCTGAAGCGGTTTTCCATGAAGGAAATGATCAAAAATTTGCATTACTAAAATTTTGAAGCCGTTGCAATACTTCTCTTTGTAAATTAGCTAAATGAGTTGTCAGGTCGCCAAGTTTGAAATATTAAAGGAAAAACTTGAAATCGAATGAAAAAGTAGGTATGAAAAACCTTTTCAACAGATGGGAGTCGATTCCTCACAAGAAACCAATCGAGATAATCTTAAGTTTAAGATGGTACTATAAAATGTAGAAACACCCTACAGCAAAAGCTCGTCATTAGTCAAAACACATTTCAGTGTCTCCTGTAAACCAGTAAAAATGAGTTTGTCAGGTCGCCACCTAACTCTTGATGAGTTAATTCACTCAATAAGCTACAGAATAGCAAGGAAAGATGAATATGAAGATGTTTTTGTAACAATTAACAATATTTATTTCAGTTTCCAAGCCATTGAACATAACGATTTCATGGACAAACCAGAAACGAGAAGAAGGCTTCGTTTGGCTCTCGGCTGCCGGTTGTACAAATTGTACGAATTGTACAAATTGTACAAATTCGCAAAATTTAACAGGCTGCTCAGATTGTAGAAGTTGTATAAATTGTACAAGTTGTAAGAATTGTTCAGGTTGTACAGGTTGTACCGGTTGTGAAAATTGTGTGAATTGTACAAATTGTACAAATTGTAAAAATGTGAGTAATTGTACAGGCTGTACTTGTTAATTGGATCATGAGAGATATCATACGAATCAGCTGGCCTGCTGGCCAGAAAACTAAGCTAGTAACTAGGTGTAATTATGTATGCGACCACTGATATTGAACCATATTTTATTGAGTAGTGAATTAATAATTTAGTATACCATTTTAGTGGAAGGGATGGTGGCGGTCATTAGTGGTGGAGGTTGGGACGTTGGGAGGCAATGGTACCCAGTGCGTCCTACGAGAATATCGGTATACATACCTACTTGAATCGATGATTCTTTAAACAACCAATACCTTAAGTCCCGATGATATTTTAAATGGCCTTCATGATGGATATTATCATGTAATGATGATAATGATAATGGAAGATGTATTGTGCATGAAAAATATACATAGAATGTTTGATGGTGCCATATCTTGAGTCGGCATTTTGTGTGAGGGCCTCCGTCACCTAAAACGTATACTTAGAATGTTCATAAGGGCACAAATTAACAACTGCTTACGTTGGTTTAACAAACACACAGTTTCAACTCAATAAAATTTCGTTTAACAATGAAATGTTTCCGTTTCTTTCCTATAACCCATGATATTGCTACTCAAGAAAAGTTGCAATATATTATATAACGGTTGACCGTTTTGCTTCCTCATCACTAATGGTAGGAAGCCATGAATTCGTTCAAGATTTAAGAAAAATGTTGTCCTCCAAAATAAGGGGAGGGAGGGTAATATGGGAAAGACTCCAAGACAATGCCCTACGAATTACATTAATTTATAATACCTAGCTTTCATATTCCATGTTTTGGCACCTCAGGCCTTCTCAGCTCCAGTAATAGTCACTTCTAGTGGGTTGTTCTCCAGAATCGAATAAAGCTCATGATGCATCATTTCTTCATCAAATTAACCACACAAATAAGTTGAGAGAAATATGCGATCTGGGCAGCGCACACAAACATTAGTGCAAGGTTGAGGTTGAATGGAGGGACCATTTCCTGTGGGATTTATTAATTTTGGAGTCACATATTCATAGGTAGGTATTTTTATTATTTCAGGAACATTTTCCTCGATCAGCGGTAGTAAGACATCAAAATTGCAGGACTTGCAATTATTTTGAAAGGTACATTTCTTACGTGCTGGTGGCATTCAAAATTATCATTATTCTTAGCAGCTATGCATGTGTTCCTTTTTACTGTGTCTCTCACTGGGCATGGTCCCATTGTGGTAAAATAAAACTTTAAAATTATTAGAGCTAAACTATTTGAAAAAAACTCAATAAGTAGGCAAGCCTAGAAGGGGAGTTTACACGAAGCCTCCCAAAAATGCAATTTGTTGCCCCCAAGCCTCCCAGCATGGAGAAGAGTCCGAAAAGGAGATAGTCCCCAATACAAGCCTCCCAGCCCCAATTCTCTCATGCCAGTTGTCCCAAAAATTGTTAGGCGTCGCACATGACTCGAGAGGCTTGGGGCCTACGGGTTTGTGGATCTTCTTGTCGACCCGGGAGGCTTAGAGTACACCACCTTTTAGGGCTATTACATTCCGGGAGGCTTGGTGTATATGGCCCGTAGAAGAATGAGATTTGAGGAACTAATCAAATGATTGCAGAGATAAGACAGGATTACAGTAAGGATGCCACCCTAGCTGCAATTTATGAAATCACTCGGTCTTGAACTACAGTATAAATAGTATATTGTGAACATTACTTCCTATCAAATTATGATTATTTTCTAGTGATGAATGTTAATTGCACTTTGCCATACCGACAGGGTATACCTATAACCAGCTAAGACAATTGACATTATCAAGCTCAGAGTGGAGATGTGGTAACAGCTTTTGAAGTTGCTCTGTAAACTGCAAAACTGAGAGAATGGAAAACCCTTAATCTCAAAAGATGAGGAGCGAACGAGAGAAAAAAACTTTGAAGTAGTATGGAATGCTGCCGTCATTACACACATTACACACATGCTGGTGTAGAAAATGGAGAAGATCTAAAAAACAGGAAGGGAAAGACCCTGTTTAAACATGGTATGTATCGGTGATCCGTACAGATCTATCACCCCTGAATGCTCGTTTCGCTCACAATTCAGAAATGAAAAAAAAAAAAAAAAAAAAAA
>JAEMON010000002.1:11305711-11322602 GCA_030264115.1 Lygus lineolaris | reverse complement strand
AAAAAAAAAAAAAAAAAAAAAACAATAATAACCCCCATGTCTGGCGACGGAGGAAAACTATGCCGTTTGTTACCCAGAACTCTCCATAGGTAGGCCATAGGTGGCCTAATTGGCCATCATGAGAGCCTCTCCTCTGGTTCCCCGTCAGGTGCCTACCTACTCACCCCATTCCGTTTCTCTCTCAAATTTCACTATGTCGGTAGGTTCATGAATAGGTGTGTACCAATTTAAACAAACCATTACTACCCATTTCATTTAGAAAACAAATTTCCGTATACAAAAAGATATTATAATAATATAGAAATGGGTTTTATGTCAGTCGGAACAGCAAATCAGTTGGAAATTCTGCCAACACTAGTTGGGGATATGGCGCAGGAACTTGTTAAGGGGGTAAAGGGTAAATTTCGGCTGGAATGGCTGATGAAATGAAGAAAATTAGAACGATATTAGACGGAGAGTTTGCCACAAACAGAAAGCATAATGAACCCCTTCCAAGCTTGTCATAAGTATCTGGCCAACGGTGCCATGAGGCACCTCTGATGTTTAAATTCCTGAGGTCATGTAAATGGAACGAATGTCATGAATTCATTTCTCCCGCATAACTAAACATCCCGAGTGTAATAAACATTAATCACTGTTTATTATCACAGAAAACAGTTATTTCGGTTACTTGTACGAGTAGTATGAAGAGACTCGAGGTCCACGAGTAGCACTGACTGTCACATATATGACCTTTTGACCACAACTAACGAATATAGTGAGGCATGGGAGACTATACAAGACCAAGAAAATGAGCTGCCTTATGGCATCTCTGGCTGGAAATGGGTTAAGGTAAAATTGTTTACACGTTTCCAACTTATGATAAGGTGAAGATAACTTGAAATATAAATTGGAAGTAGAAGAAGAAGAAGATCCAGTTATTGGAAAAACTCAGGTGAAAATTTGTGAAACTATGACTTTCTCGAAAGTTTGCCAGTTGGGTTTTCGGGCACCCCACGGGAATTCGTTGCCCAGTTGATCGGCTTACACTTATCAAAATGAGTTTTAATTTAGTTTTTATATTCATCGATTTTTTCTTCTTTTTTCATCGATAGTCTGAAAAACGTGTTTACCCCAGCTGTTGAACAGCATTCACCAGCTATTGGACAGTTGGACATCCAGAAATCAGATATTGGACACATCGGTAAACCGGGTATTCCTAGGAGTCATTACGAACAGAGGGTCTTCGCTCGCTATTGTAATATTGTAAATAATAATTATTCATGAAAACCGTCAAGGTAATATCATCACGTTCATAATGATGATGTCACCGACCCCATCCCCATCCTTGGGGGGACCCTCAGTGCCCGAATAATTCTGACGTCACGCGCTTCTTTCCAGCTGTTTTCTGGCTCAAACAAATGGAATTTCCAGTGAAAAAGAGTGGCTCATGGGGGTTTTCGAGAACGCTGAACCCGAATTTCGAGGTCAGAAAGGATCATTTCCTACCATGCCAGTAATTTTCAAAAATCATTACTAAGGCAATTCATTAGAAAACTATCATCTCCCCTCCCATCAGAAGATTTTATAAACTCCAATATTTGGATTTATTGTTACCCTCATGTGACCCAGGCAGTGTTCTAAATAATATATATTTCGTTAGAAATCCACTAACAAATGAAACATTGACAAAGAGATGATATTCGACATTCCTCTCATAGCTGCTAGATCATAGAGCTCATAGACCATCAACTTCCTGGTTCCAGCTATTGGACACCCCTTTCATAGGTAATAATTGAAAAACGATAAATTTATCATCTCTGCACACCGATCGCTATAAATTACTCAAGTATTGGAAACAATAAAGAAGAAATTTGAAAGAAAATGAAAAATCATGAAAACCCTTCAACAAATGTGAGTCAATCCCTTACAAGAAACCCGACCAATATTGAGGTAACTCAAGTTTCAAATGGTACTATAAATTCTAAATAGGTACATCCTGGTTGCATTCAAAGCACATCATCAGTTGAAGCACATTCTATTGTCTCCTGCAAAACCAGTAAAAATGAGTTGTCAGGTCGCCTACTTAACTATTGATAAGTCAATTTATTTGAAGCCATAGAATAGCAAGAAAAACGGGGATGAAGATTTTTTTAAAACAATTAACATTTATTTCAGTTCCTAAGCCATTGAACATAACGATCTCATGGACAAAGCAGAAACCAGAAGAAGGCTTCGTTTGGCTCTTGGGTGACAGTTGTACAAATTGTGTGAATTGTACTAATTGTACAAATTCTTCAAATTTAACAAGCTGCTCAGATTGTAGAGATTGTAGAACTTGTGTAAGTTGTAAAAATTGTACAGGTTGTTCAGGTTGTACAAGTTGTGAAAATTGTGTGAATTGTACGAATTGTACAAACTGTAAAAATTTGAGTAATTGTACGGGCTGTGTTTGTTAATTGGATGATGGGAAATATGAGAATCGGAAAGCCGGCTGGCCAAAAAACGACGGCTGGTTAGTATTGAATTGCGGGTTGTTAATTTTTTTGTTGTAGGTAGTAGGTGTAATAATCTAGGTATGTGACCACTGCAATTGAACCATAATTTAAAGAGTAGTGAATTAATTCAAAGAGTAGTGAATTAATAGGTAATTTAGTATACCATTACCTCCTTTAGATATAATTCAGTTGAGACTAGTTTCAAGTTACAATAATTTAAGTTGGTAAATTACTCACCTAATACCAGCGAAAAAATAAAATAAATAAATTATTGCTGTTGTGATATTGTCAGAGAGACAAATTTTAAAATTATAACAACATGCTATCAAAACTTAACTATTAGGATCAACAAATGGACAAAAACTTCACACCAACAAGCACTCAAGCACTGTGAAAATTTGAACAGGATTTATAATATAATCTATATTGATAACAGAGTAAACTTCTTTGTCAATGAATAACTGCAACAACAACAACAGCTTCAATACAGCAACAAACCACCTATCAACCTGGCAGTGAAATAACCACTGAAGTCCTGCAGTCATATTCCCATCTTCATTTAAGGTGCCCAACATCATACGGACCCACACTGGCACTTATTCCTAAAAAACCTCAACGTTTGCTGGATCCATGAACATGCAGACATCCTGCAGAATGGAGTATTTCATCCTACACAGCATGGGAGTCAATTCATTACAAGAAACATGAGCAATTGAAATAATCTCAAGTTTAAGATGGTACTATAAATTGTAGAAACATCATGCATGCATCCAAAGCACATCATTATTAAACGCGTTTAGTGTTTCCTCTAAACCAGCAAAAGTGATTTGTCAGATCGCCACCCTACTCATGATAGGTCAACTTATATGAGACGCCATCGAATAGCAAGAAGAATGGAGATGAATATAAATTATGTTTGTATAACAATTAACAATAACATTGTTAATTGTAATACAAACATAATTTATATTACACAATAACATTGTTAATTGTTATAAATTGAAATAAATATTTCATATTTATTGAAATAAATACCTAATAGTTATACATAATATAAAATAAATATTATTTATTTCAGTTCCTAAGACAAATTGTACAGGCCTACTTGTTAATTGGATGATGAGAATTAAATCAATTGGCAGACTGGCTGGTTTAGTACCAAATTTTGTGATTCATTAAATTGGAAGTAACTAGGTATAATAACGATGTAACCATTGTCATTGAACCGTCATTATTGAGTAGTGATTTAATAGGTATTTTAGTACACCATTAGTGGAAGTAGTTGTGGTGGTGGTCATTAGTGGTGAAGGTTGGTAGGCAATGGTACCTAGTGCATTCTACGAGAAGATCGTATACCTACTTGAATCGATGATTCTTGAAACAACCTAGCTGTATACCTGAAATTCCAATGATATCTGGAACGGCCTCCATGATGGATACATTATGTAATGGTGATCATAATTAATATTAAACTTGTATCGTGAATGAAACGTACGTAGAATGTTTGTAAGGGCACAAATGAAGAACTGTTTGCAAAGTAACTTGAAAACACAATGGCGATCAGCAACAAACTGGATATTGGTTGTCTCTGAACTCTATGTTCTACTGGTTAATATTACAAATTATTGGTTATTTTAATTCGCAGGAATTTATTGTTTTAACTCAATAAAATTTATTTTAACAAAATGTGCCCGTTCCTTCATTCTCTATCCTATAACTCAATTCATTCCTGCTGCTAAAAAACGTTGCAATATATTACATAACGTTCATTGTGGTTCGTCGGGATGCGGCCCAGGATAAAGGAATATGAGAACTACTCCATGCTAAGTGCTAACGTTTCGTGCGTCGACCACTCACATTATCAAAAAACCTACGAGGAACAAAGGCATTGGATGAAGAAAACACAGCAACAACATGGGTACTACCATATCGTAAAGAACGAAAAACAAAAGTACTTACTTGGATTGAAAAATTGAGTGGTCATCCGAGAAGAAACCTCGAACACGTCAAAGATCCTAGTAGTCAAGCAGCAAAAACCAAATTCATAAAAGGGCCGACAGGTTGCATACGTCGAACTTCATCCACCAAGAATGGAAAAAACAACAATTATAGTCTATATGATAGATTCGCTATCGTGTTGCTGACCATGAACCAGAAATTAATCAGCAACACGATCGTAAATATCAGTGATTCACAGTCATGTTATGGTCACTTTGTTTGCCCGCCAGAAACTGGGCCAGAACAGATTCATTTGTTTGTTCATAAAAAAAGTAGTTTGGTTGCTCATAGTGACATCTCTGAGCAACCAAAAAAAAACTTCAGAATGTCCTTCAAACCACCACGCATAGCGCAGCGCTCTCTGGTTCTTCATTGCCAAGTTATCCATTTTCAAAGATGTGGTATTCTTTTTGAATCACCCCATATTATATCCAAGTGTGTGTCTCTAATCGTTAGTTTCTGTTTCAATGACGATGGAATGGATATCCAATGAGGTTTTATGGCAGAAGGTAGAGAACTTCCTTAACCGGAGCTGCAGGGGATAACTTTCATCCTCGTAACCATTCAGGAGGAAGAGCAAACCTTTTGCATTTCCACGGAGTTCACAATTTCAGCGTCGAATGGAACAACGCGGAGAAAAAATAACGGAAACACGAGTGCGAATCTCAAATCCTCCTCCGCATTAGGCCGAATTTCCCTCCAAAGATCAGCAGATCGTATTCAACTTTTTTGGTTTATTATTTTCAATAATTAAACTTGGAATCGAGCTGAACTTGGTTGCGTAAATTTCCTAAAACAAATGTTCCTCAGTTGAACTGAATCAGTAAAGTTTCAAATGGACCGATTTCGCTCAAACTCGAAGCATTTTTAGGGCTAACTCAAAAGTTCCATTCATGCAGCATGAGTTGGTGAGCGAATTTTCAAAGAATAATTTTAACTGATTTTGTGGGTGATTCTTATAGGAAATTTCACCCTGATTCCGAATGTACCATATGTTCCTATGTTTAGGATGGCATTTCTCACCAAAAACCTCAAAAAACACGTTTTTTAAATCGATTTTTGAAACTAAATTTTCAGAATTTGACCCCTTGGAGTACTCCAAAAATTCTGGCTAACGAACTCAGCCTTACTTTTGATATTATTTATATTTTAAAAATTTTTTGAATTTTTTATATCGATCCCTCGGGCAGACATTGTCTGGAGAGACACACACACACACATACATATTATATATTAATATATATACATACCTATGAAAAAGTGCTAAATTTCAGGAATCGTTTTAAAATGTCCTGAAACGGATTTCCATGGAGAAAATGGTCAAAAATTTTGAAGCCATTGCAATAGCTTCATTTTCTTCGAAAATTCGTTAAAATGATTGACTATGAATTTCGTGACAACTGGATCAGCAATCCTAGCTTCTGAGCATCTCTGCAACCTTATCATTTGTTAGGTATCACTGACAAAACTTCGGAACTTTTACCAATTCCATGCGTTGAACCTTTTGAACTGGACCCCTATAATAACAATCATCGTACTCATAGAAGATGGCATCTAACTCATGGTAGGTGTCGAATTCGAAGTGTTGTTGGGGACTGTCTTAGACTACTGCCAATAAATACCGGAACAATGGAATAAGTAATAACTAATGCGCATACGCAAACTTTAAATGTTGTCATACCTATATAAGCATATCTGCTGAACTATCATACCAACTTGGAACTTTCACTAAATGATTCGATTATACGTTGATATTACAAAAGGAGGAAAGCTATAGGTACCCCCACCAGAAATCCAATTTGGCAGACCTCTTTTTGAGTTCGTACTGGGAGATTCGATTTTTTTCAAATCACCTCTTCAGATTTTGCGTAATGGGAGGGAGACTGAAAAACGAATCCTCTTATTCCTGATATTATTGAAATCAAATCAACTTGGGAAGTTCCTTTAGTTGTTATTGAACAACAACTCGGAGAAGAATCAATAAACATTGACTGCAATTATTTCTATTTTTGTTCAAAAGACGAATCTTGGGAATTAGGTCAATCAAGGACATACCTATGCAGTGTTTTGTTATCCAAACCGGAATACTGACTGTAAGAACTGCACTTTTAATGAAAATGGGGAAACTACTTCAAGACAAGATTTGAAGATTCAAGATTAGTTGAAGACGATATTAATTGGAATTTTCGAATTTCGAGAAGCCTTGTTGCGATACAAGAGGCTCTTATCACATTTTATCTACAAACAATGGCTCGTATAAAACTGAGAAAGTTGAGAGAGAGAAATGAGACATTGAGGAACCTTCGATATGGAAGGGATCCGTATTCTGTTGATATTTGCAATTGGTAAGTAAGCTTTTCATAAAATGAGTTTCTCTCATGCACGTAGGTATATTTATGTAATGAATAAAATTGATATAATACTATATTAATTTGGATCATTGTTAAACATCATGAACCTTTAGAGCAATCGCAGAATCTGGAGCTCTTAATACTCACAACTTCCAGTTTTTTGTCCCTACCTGTAGGTTTTTGTTGGCTCCTGAAAATCGGTAGAATAAAAGAGGACACTAATTTTCACGGATCCGGGGCTATAGTGTTCTAGTGGAGTACATACAGGTTCTCATAGAGAACGGTACCGACCAACCTATTCATGTACATTTGGCGTGCACTTCACTTTAGTTTTGATGAGAATTATTTGCTCATCATGAAAGGCCCTAGTCTTCAGAGTTTCTGGTTGGGAAAAAGAATGTTCTAGTAGGGAGATAAATTCTTTAGTCTGTAGCTGCCCTTACTCGTAGTTTAATGGAATGATTTGTTCTATAGGTACTTAATGTTGTTTATTCAATTCCAGTTTGTCTAGAAGCGCTTGCTTCTAATTCAGTGAAGCAGCCTCTAACACCGAACCTAACGGAAGATGGGAATCCGAAAATGAAGATATTCGGAGGGTTGGCGCCATCGGTGAGGAGTTTGTTAATTCACATCACGTAGCTCAGAGGACAAATATCATAAGTGCATACAGCTGCAAATCATTAAACAATGGTTTATTATGACCTGTAATAATCACCCTGCTGAAAAGATCCTATTGGTAGGTAGATAGTAAGCATCTCGCTACCGTAATTAGATCACGAGACTGTATCAGTAGTAATTGTAATCTCTTAAAAATTATTATAATCCGAGAGTTGTAGGTTTTTCACAACGTGATATTTATCTCATCAAATCCAATACATAGTTCCAAAAAAAAACAATCTATTGGAAGTGGAGCTTTGAAATCTAGGGTGAATATAACACCTTTTATTATAGTTCAGTGAAAAATATCTGCTTGGAAATCAGAAGGTTATTAATAGTGTTGTGAGTGCAGTTAGTTTACATTCTACGAATGTGTCTCTGTTCACAAAATGATTGGTGATTAATGATTGAAATTTATTACGCAGTTGAATTGGGGAGACCTTTTGATCAAGTACAAGGAGCATCGCAAAGATCTGGCCATCACCAACCAAAATCAAAAAGAAAACTACTTGGTTATTCAAGGAGGCCGTGTTGAGGAACCCAATGGTAAGTACCTACGTAGCAATTTATTATCTACTCAAGAATCATCTTTTTTGTGCATCAAACCCACTGAACTATTTCACGTGTTCCCGAGTTTTGTTAACGATTGTAAGCCTGTCGTATCAAGTTGAACAATACTGTCGAAGTACAAAAATTATAAGTAATATTATTGGGGGGGGGGATGTTATTGTTCGATAGGTATACATATAAGAGGATGCCCTATCTGATATTTTTCCATCGCCCAACTATCTTTTTTTAGGACGTCCCCCAGAACTTAATGGCGTCCTTATGTTTTCGATCCGGACCTGGGGAGAGCAGGGCAACTCCTAACTGAGAAACAAAGAACTACATACAAATCCGTTCCAGACCGCCATTTATGAAATTCTCATTTGGAGAGTGAGTAGTGGGATGTAAGGGGGGTTTTATGCCAAAAACATTTTTTATCTCAATCTTGCAATTACGGGTATTTGAAATTTTAAGGAAAAATCTTCAAATCGAAATAAATAGTATGAAAAAACCTTCAACAAGAGGGAGTCGATTCCTTAAGAAACATGAGCAATTGAGCTAATCTTACGTTTAAATGGTAGGTACTATAAATTGAAGAAACATCCTGGATGCATCCAAAGCACATCATTAGTCAAAACACATTTGAATGTGCCACCTGTAAACCAGTAAAACTGAGTTGTCAGGTCACCACTTAACTCTTGATAAGTCAATTTATTTAGGACGCCACAGAATAGCAAGATAAACGGAGATGGCGATGTTTTTATAACAATTACCTATATTGATTTCAGTTCCCAAGTCATTGAACATAACGATTTCATGGACAAAGCAGAAATCAGAAGAAGGCTTCGTTTGGCTCTTGGCTGGCAGTTGTTTGAATTGTACGGGTTGTACAAATTGTGTGGGTTGTACAAATTGTACGAATTGTAACAATTGTACAGGTTGTACAAATTGTTCATGTTGTGAAAATTGTGTAAATTGTGTAAATTGTACAAATTGTAAAAATAAGACTAATTGTATTAATTGCACTGGTTAATTGGATTATGAGAATTGTAAGAATTGGCGGGTCGGCCGGCCACAAAACGACGGCTGCCAGATATTGAATTGTGGGTTGATTTGTTATGTTTGCAACTAGGTGCAATAACGTATGTTACCACTGCTATTGAACTATAATTGAGTGCTGAATAATAATTGAGTATACCATTAGTCGAAGTTGTGGTGGTGGTGGGCCAAAAACGCAGCAATAAATCACATACCCACGTTTTATTTTTATTTTATTTTTTTCCTCGCCACAGGGTAGGATGCCATGTACTCTAGCACGATTTAAAAATAATTTTGTCCTTCAAAATCAAAATTTCTCCTAGCGTTCCAAATTTCAAAGCTTTTAAAACAATTCCGTTTACGTTCCTATCTGTCTGTGGGATTTCTCGAAATTCTTAAGGATTTAGAAATGTTTCAAAGACTATTGCTCATTAATTTTATTTATTGTATCTGCCCACCGTGGATTTTTCTCAAAATTCGGAAATGTTTAGAATAGAATATAATAGAATAGAATAAAGTTTATTCACAAATGATTTTACAATGACACAAGACAAATGAGTAACAAATACAATGGTACTTAGGCGCTAAACATTTAATTGATTCCAAGACGATTGCCCATGAATTGAATTTATTATACCTTCCCACTGTTCATATTCCACCTTAGGTCTCTATCTCCAGTGGTAGTCAAATTCAATGGGTCATCTCCCAGAATAAATCCTCACCATTCCTTCACGAAAATAACCACACAGTTAGGTTGAGAGAAATATGGCCTGGGCAGATCACACAAACATTATTTTGTCGATAATTCCCTGGTTTAGGAATACATAGACCCCACTTCCCACTAACCCGTACAAACCGACTCAGTTTAGTGTTCCAATTCGTGATTGAAACTAAGTACTCAATCGCATTTAACCTTCCGGTGGGCGCGCCGCAGCACTGAGTGCTGCATTGTTAATGTTTATGTGAAAAGTGGTAGTAGAGTTTTTTTGATCGGCTGAGGACATTCAGTACCTGCAATTGGCTATACTAGTAACATAATCCACGCACCAGATGTTGTTTTCCGACCTTGCCGTAGTCACCAGTCAATTATTGTGAACGTGGAAAAGTCTACTTTGGCAGCATTCCGTGCTGAACGCGCCCACTCATGTAAGTAATTTTATTTTTAGAATATTGGTGAGGGTTATTGTTTTACGAGAGGCTTTGGCTCTGTATAAGGTTTTCGAACAAGGTTTTCATCATGAATTATTTAGTAGAAATAAATAGATAGGTAGATCAACAGTTTTTCAAGCAAACAACAAACTTTAGCAGTGTAGTGCATTTTGAGAACCTACCTAATATTTTGGCTGACAGATTCTAGTTTTATTTTATCATAGGTTTGATTTTTGATCTTGTGAAATTGGCTGTATGGAAATAATTCGTTACCAACTTAGAAGAAATATAATTGTGTTCTACTCACTTATGTTCGATCGTTTTAAAGTTTATTGAGGAACAATTTCTAGTTTACCATTGTAAATAAATTATATTGATAGGCTGCTATATGCTCAAGAACCAAATATATAATTCAGTTCGATAAAGAGAGTTACCCCAGATGATTCTAACTGCTCAAACTCGAATACAGGGTTTCTACTTGAGTAGAAAAGCCAGTTTTCCAGAGGCAGCACTCAGTGCTGCACGCGCCCGCTCGTGTGAGTTTCAAGGGCGCGCCCACCGGAAGGTTAACAGCACTTTTTAATTGTGTCTCCATTCAAACGCAAATTTTCTTTTATCAGTGAACTATGGCACTAACAATTACGGCACTGTTTGGAAGCTGAAATCCTGAGGAAGCTACCAGCGAGAATTATTATCGTTTTTGGAGCGAACAGATGCGTGATAGAAAAGTCGAATTCCGGGAAATCTTTCAAAATTTAAACATTGAACTAAGTTGTGAGCCATGAAAATCAACTGTCGAAGTAATAGGAAAGCAGAAAAGCAGCAGTAGTAGTAGAAAAGTTAACGCTCGTTCCAATGGTACATTTCAATGGTGCCTATATTAATTTTCCAGTTTTAAACTAAGTTAATATGGCTGTTTTAGTGGTATAAGGTCGAAGGAAAAACCAGAATCTTAAAAGTGTAAAAAATCACGAAAATAAGGGGTTAACAAATAAACTGCTAGAGGAACTCTGTGTTGGGAATTACCTGTATAGGATTCCTTAAGTTTGTTTCATCTTATCTGTAGGCACCCTGTACATGATAAGTATCTAATTGAAGGGAGGGTGAGGGGGATACCTGCAAGGGAGCAATTTTATTTTGAACTGAATAAAGACTTGGTAATACATTATAGCCGCTCATAGGATTCTCAGTAGGGTTACAATTTGCGGCATAACTCCTCTGTTTTATGGCCTTTCGTTCTTGAACCCTTCTGTCTCACCCTGGAATGGTCATATTTATACTCCGTATGTGGTGGAAGGCTTTATAGAGATGTCGTAAAAATCCTTCTCCCCTATCGTGACTTCCCCAGACTGAATTCAAGAGTATAATAACACTGGTTCAGTGTTATAAGTAGCTGAGGTTAGGTACTTGAATTAGCCAAATTGTATCAGGGAGTAGGTACATACTATATTGTTATACATTGTGAAGCATAAGTTGTGGTTCCTGGGGGGTGGAGAGATACCAGCAAAGAGTGCCGAAGGATTGCGGAATATGAAAGCCTAGAGTGTGGGAAAAGGGGCAATCCGACCCACCTGACTCCCAGACCGTTTGCTCCTTCTCTCCACCAACTTATCACATTACAATGTTGGCAACCCATTATTACTCCAATAAGCCAGTACCTAGTTATTTACCGCAAGTAATCAGTTTGTACACCAGTAGTCAACTCAGTAGTAAGTTCACGACTAGAGTAGTAGGTATTGTTGTGTTGTAGGTATTGTTGCCATCACAAATTCGTAATATTCTATCTATTTTCATGGACCAGACAAAATAACTCTGATAAGATTTCAAACAAGGAGAACGAAGAGGACTAATTCCTACATAACAATTTCCTTGAACATTTTGATTGAAAGAATAAAACAGAAGTATTGTTAATTCAATGAAACAGTATAGTATTGATTCTTGAAATTAAGTAATTCGGTAGTTTATAGATTTCAAAGGACCAGAAAAAATCAAAAGCTCTAAAAGGAAAAATCTTGAACCTTAGCAGCACTTGTAACGAGTAATAGAAAGGAGAATGCATCTAATTCCTAAATTGCAGTGTTCATAATCTTTTTGATTAGGAGAATAGAACAGTTGGTACCGAGTATTGTCAATTCAATAAAACGTTAGTATTGATTCTTATTGAGTAGGTAGTATTGATTTAGTGAGACCACAAAAGATCTTGACTTTACTATAACAGTTCTAACGAGGAGTAATAAAAAGGTGTACACATAGGTAGGTTCCTTCATCTTTTCCACCGATTTATTCCCCTCAACACCACGGACTCAGTTTTCTCGACGTTTCTTCTTCAACATCAAGCAATATCAGGAGAAAAACCGTTTGCATGAGTTGATCCATTTCAACCGCATTTCCTTATTCTTAGCGAAGCAGTAGAGATGGAACCCTCTCTCTGGTGGCTGCCGTGGTTGTGTGACACAGCACAACCGTTAAAAAAAAATTATAACACGAGAATTACACTGTAAGAAGCACAATAATTGCCAACTCGCAGATTCGAAGCAAGTGAATAAGAAGTAAGGGATGTCTCTGTGACGTCTCCGATTTTTGGGATTCCCCAGGTGCCCCGCCCACTGACCCTCACCATGAATTCTTCTTCCTGTGAATTCAACAACAATAACTGGATAGTGTACTTTGATATTCGTTTCATAATAATCATTAAGAATGATATGAGTCTGTAAAACAGTTAATAAGTACCCCAGTACAGTACAAGTACAGCCAGCAGTAGGTATTGATTTTCTGCCCCAAAAACTACTGAAATTTATCCAAATTGTCACGTTGTGACATTTCAAAATGCGAAAAAAGGAAATTGGAATACATTTCCAAAGGTTCTTAACTAGATTGAAGACCTTGTCTTCTCCACAAAAATCCAGTTTTAATTAGGTTCTGGAAAACAGCAAACTGAGCTAGCTAAATAATCCTGGTACTTATAAGATATCAATTTGATCAGTTGTGTATTATCAATAATATACTCTGCCGATACGCTACTACTTGAAATTGAGGCACAGTTTTGCAAAAGGGTACGTTTCCATAAAGGAAAATTTTCAGAAATAAAAAAAAATCAATTGTACTGTTCGCAAATTTTGTTTTCGAAAAACTCATTTTTGCTAAATTATCTAATCCATGGTAAGATTTTATTCATGTATCTACCTGATTGAATTAATCCTTTAATTTGATGGGAAATGGACTATGAAACTTGGAAGGTTTTGCAAAACGGTGTATATCCAATTGTTGTACCGTTTTGGGACATCGTCAGATCAACTTTTTTAGTAGGTATTACTAGCCGCTCCGGCTCGCCTCCACGTCCAGCCAGGGGGCCTCCGTAGTAAGTAAATAGTACCGTTTTGAAAAACCGCTCAAACTTCTTCATGCTTTTAAGGCCGTTTTCGTCCCGTTTTGACAAACCTTAATATGACCATTCGATTCCCCGTGAAATTTTACATCGAAATCGATACCTAACTCGATTTTTTCGGTTTTGGCGCTTGTACCGTTTTGCAAAACTGCGCCTCAATTCCTATAAGCAGTCAAAACCTCAAACTTTTTTCTTCTGTATAGTTCCTTTGGTGCCATATGTCCACTCTTTTCAAGGGTATCAATTTGATCAGTTGTGTATTATCAATAATATACTCTCTGCCGATACTCTACTACTTGAAATTCCTATAAGCAGTCAAAACCTCAAACTTTTTTCTTCTGTATAGTTCCTTTGGTGCCATATGTCCACTCTTTTCAAGGGTTTACCAAATCGGTAATAGTGAGTAGGATTACGTCATGCTTTATTCAAAAATGCATTCTACAGAACAGTGAAGAATACATTTGGAATAACCTGCGTAAGTATATTATACGTTTTGTTAACAACGGTTCGGAAGTACTCTGTATTGTTTGTTGGGTTTTCAACTATTTGGAGTAGGAAAATGGAACGTCATGCCATTAATGCCTATTTCTTTCTTCGCACCCAGGGCAATGTTTTTCTGCGACGTCTGGAGCGAATCTTCTGTTGCAACCTTTGCAGAGCACCCGGCCATCGCTGCTTGTAGCTGTTTGTTTCCTGCTCCCTCGTTTGTCCTTGGTGTCTTCACCTGGGTTCCAGTTCACGTGTGATTCTCTCCAAGGAATCGTGGACAGTTTCTGGAAAAGATACCTCATTCTAAACCGAAACTATATGGCTGAACAGGCATTCAAACAACAAAAGAGAAATGTTCACAATGCCAACAAACCTTATACTTTTGGAAGCACTTACGGGGTTTTGGTTGGATCAGGAGGCAGTTTTGCAGTCCATTTCATGTATTTGGGTTCCGGAAAGTCTTGCAACTTTAGAAGTATGTCCAATTCCTTTATTATTGAAGTAACATTGGCTTTATTATCATGTTGGATGATCATTAATTACTATCCGAATAATATTTTTATCGGGAGTCTATTCTAGCTCTCAACCGAGTTTTTGAGTGAATGAATTGCGAATCCATTAAACAAAATTTACTTAAACATTATCGGTGAACCTACATGGTAATAGGATGTGTGTTTCAAAATGCAATCGTTAGTCAACCGTTAGTCATATCGTTAGTCAAATCGTTAGTCTCTTCGTTAGTCAACCTAGCCTATTATTACCTATATTATGCATCATGTTTTTTCGAGTGGAAACAACGGTTTATTGTTGATCATAATTACCCATTATTAAATTACCCATAGGAAGTGGACCACTGTAGATCACAAACTAGGTGCACTTCCTCACTACCGAAGCTTGGGAAGCCTTACATTCGTGCATGAAGTCGTAAAAAATCTTGACCTCGAAAATCTAAATTTTCACTTGCTCAATGCGTTTCAAAGCTTCTAGGGCAAATTTGGTTCCGTGCCTGTCTGTGTGTCTGTCAGTCGGTCCGTCTGTAGCAAATCTTTCTCCCGGGCAAAACTATACACAATAAATTATGATCTTTTTGATGGAATTAATCCTAACAGACGTAATGTAAAGATAACACATCTTTCCCATGCAAGGATTCCACCCTACCGCCAAGTTATAGGAGCAACTTGGTCACTAGGTACAGTATAATATCATATTGTCAAAATTACTTCATAACAAGTTGCTTCTTTTTCCAGTGATAAATGCGTTCAAACGCTTCTTTAGTTACTCAATTTTGTTGAGAATGAATGACACAACTCTCAGATGATAGCAATTATAAGTAGGTACCTACTCACTGTCCCCAAAAAATGATTGTGAACCTTGCGATGTATTTAAGGTAGATAGTTATTTTATACCAATAGGATCTTTGTAGATGGGCTATATGGGAAATAATAAACCGTTTTGTAATAATTTGCAGCTTTTTTTTAAACCTATTTGTGTCACTAGGGATTATTTCAACATGGAATACAGGTCCCATTTGGGATCCAGTTGTGCCACGAAGCTTGGCGTTACTGTCAATGTTCTCTGAAGGGTATATCTATATCTGCTTGGAAAGGGGCACCCAACTTATTCCCACATGCCACCCAAGGAAGGACTTTTGGCGGTGGGGGCCTGCCACGATAAAATACATCATACCCCTTCCCTTCATAGGGAAAATTCCCTCTCAGCTAGGGAATTTCCCGTTTCGGGCCACATACAGGGTGATCTGCTCGTAGATGCAAAAAAAAAAAAAAAAAATTGCGTAAAACTACATAAAAATGAAGTGAAATGCCGCCAACCGCATATTTTTATCTCAATCCATTCTCGAGATATGATTTTTAAAAGGGTTTTTCGGGAAAACCGTGTTTTTTCCCTTTTAAACTCTCATCCCTCCACTTTCCTTACTTAAATTTTAACTTTTGACCTCATTTTTGGAATCAGAAAAAATGTAAAAAATGTTTTCAATATTTTCAATTGAAAAAATTGTGTCAACCACGTCAAATTACAAATTGAAATCAGGTTTTCCTGCTTGTTAAAAATCCAAAATGTTCACCTAAAACAGGTAATTAAGAAAGCTCGTTTAAATCCAAAAAAAACAAGTTAGGCGATTTTAAGTTGTTTTGTCATCAGAGGGAGTAGTGAACCTGGTCCAAGGTTCAAAATCAACGCATTACAGTTTAAATTAATTCGTGTACCGACCTGTTTAAACAACAACGTTGATGGAAAGTTATTTCCAATGCAGTTTGATTTTAGAAATGGTACGGTTCACCAACCGCCAGTAGGTACGCCGACATTCATTTTGTGTACGGGTTGTTCGATGGAAATGCACTTCCTGCACAGCACCAGTATCGTGCTAGATATCCTGAACGACGGATTCCAGATTCTCGGGTACTCACGGCAACTCATAAACGGTTATTGAATAATGGTTATTTTGCAGCACAGCGCGCTGAAGTTGGACAGCGTCCTCATGATGTAGGAGTGGAAGACTATGTGGATGATGGGGTGAGTGAGGTCGGTCGGATGTTTTTCAACAAGCAGGAGAACCTGATTTCAATTTGTATTTTGACATGGTTGACACAATTTTTTCAATGGGGTCTGCGCATGAGAAATAAAAATTCAAAAAAAAAATCCATGAATTATGTTATTCGAGTTGCCATGACTAGTAAACACGCATTTTTTCAAACGTTCACATTTCTCTTCGTCGACAAAAAATAGGGAGACCACGTAATTATCACGTTAAGTGCGGGACGAGACTTATTGACCTCGCACTG
>JAEMON010000002.1:11278427-11305620 GCA_030264115.1 Lygus lineolaris | reverse complement strand
AATTCGTCTCGTCCCGCACTTAAGTGATGTGAAGCAAATTCGATGCCGCACTGAACGTGTTAAGAAATAACCCCACTTTGGCCATTTTGAATCGATTCCCTTTCAATAAAATTGTAAAAAAAAATCATGCGCAGACCCCATTGAAAACATTGAGACCATTTTTTACATTTTTTCTACCCTTTGATCAAACTCCCCCTTTTTAGGTGCCTAACAATTTCTTGCATTCAAGCTTGAATTTTTTATCAAAGAAATGAGATAATCCCAAGATTGACCATGCCATTGGGAAGCTTATTAAATGAAAAAGTTTTCAAGAGATTTGCCAGTTCCCAGGATTTTTTTTGAAAGAGTAGTAACGTTTTGAAAATTTTAAGAAATTTAACTTTTTCAAATCCGTCTATGTTTGAGCTGCTGTTATGGTCATTAGATGGTACTTTTCAAGAATGACAGTACATCATACGTATAGGAAATTTAACGCTGATTCCAAAAATGAGGTCAAAAGTTAAAATTGAATGAAGAAACGTGGAGGAATGAGAGTTTAAAAGGAAAAAAACACGGTTTCCCTGGAAACCCCTTTTAAAAATCATATCTCGAGAACGGATTGAGATGAAAATATGCGGTTGGCGGTATTTCACTCCATTTTTGATGTAGTTTTACCCCAATTTTTTTTCGCATCTACGAGCAGATCACCCTGTATAAGGAGGTTGATAAAGGCTAATTTTGCCTTTCAACCGCCTCTACTGGAGAAGTCCAAACCTTGGGATAATCAAACGCAGTCAATAACAAACTATAATTGCTGAATCCTACATACCCCAGCTTCAGTGAACCTCCTCTGGAAAAGAGGGTTAACCCGATTCAATACCCTTGAGTAGTGAGAACTACCCCGTGCAAGAGAGAAAGCTTGACCCTCTTGAGGGAGAGCCAATCCTCGTTCTGTGGCTTTTGTCACACAGGAGAACCCTCTCTCAGAGGCCTGCTACGACCCCCAAGGATTGGGAGACCACCTTCTCGCCAGTTGGAATGTCATCTGACCCTCTCTAGTCAAAGGCGGTTAATTCCCTTTTCTGGAAGGACGACTCATAGACCCCTTAATTAAGGGAGATCCACTGATTTCCTTCGATAGAGGGACGATACTAAGACCCTCTTGTTAAAAGGGAGATTTTCTTATTCCCTCCTTGTGAAGGACGACTTTTTGACTGAAGGAATTATCCAGTATGGGATATATTCAATTGCGGATTCGCTGAGTGACTCCTTCTCAGTAGAGCTCCGCCAGTACTCTCTGTACATAGCCGAGGAACACCCTTCTGTGGTCTTAGCAATGGGAAGCTATTCCCGAAGACGCCAAGATTGACCCAGAAGAAGAATTCCTGAACCTCCAATCTCGATTTCACCCCTGTGAAAACTTATGCTGTAAATATATCGTTCCATATATGTTTTCTAACTGAACGTTTTTCTCATAAAAAACGACATAAAAAATATTTCTTGAGAACGTTCTGGTTTATTCAGTTTAAATACCTTTAATATAATTATACAGTTAATTATCAAATTCTTTCCTATTACAGTTTCATAGGCTCCCTTCCTCTTTCCTTTTCTTTAAACCATCCCATCGCTTAACCATCGGTACCTCCCAAATCTGCCACCCAACAATATTATTGACAATTACCTTGATAATGAATTACCTGTAATTATATTTATCGGAGAGTTGTACCTAGGTCCTTCATAACGAAATTCAGTAACTGAGGAAGCATTCTAAATTATGTTCGATGAATGTTCCTTTTTATCAGCTGACCTTTGAACGGAGAATGATCTTTTGAACGGCCTACCTACTCGAAAAAATTTACGATATCAAATCATCATGGAAAGTTCCTTTAATTGTTTTCAATATTGAACAACAACTCGAAGAAGAATCAATGTACCGTAACTATAATTTATATGTTTGTTCAAATGAAGAATCTTCAAAAATTAGGTCAATCAAGGAGTTTTCTTATCTGAAATGGAATACTGTTGTAGGTAAGTACTGCAATGTTATCGGAATGAGGGAACTATTCCAAAAAAAAAGACAAAGGATTGATCCATTAATCGTGACCTCCAAATTGCGGGAACTTGTGTAGGGATGCGAGAGGGTCTTATCTGATTGTATCTACCAGTGGTTTGTATAAAACTAGAAAAATCGAAAGAGAGGAACAAGACATTGCACGAACATCGATATGGAAGGAATTCGTATTCTATTGATATTCACAATTGGTAAGTAGGCTTTTATAAATTAAGTTAAACTAAATAAAATTGATGTAGGTACATTAATGCAATATTATTTTGGTTAATTATTAACATCATAAATATTCAGGGCAAGGGCAAAACATGCATCTTTGAACAGTTTCACATCCAAAGGAACCAGAGTAGCGATAATCGAATAACAACACGCTACAAATCATTACACAACGGTTATATATTTATCTGCGACGATCCTATTGGTTAATACAATCGTTGTATTAGCCCAATACACTTTTTGGTTGTTGAGATCAATGATTTTATAGTAAGTACCGTCCTACCGTAATCATACCACGTGATTTTTTCCTCTAACAGTAGTTGAAATTAAAAATAACCCAACCATTGGATTGCTGAGATTCAGGAGAAGTTTTTAGGTGGTTTTTTTGGCCCCTGCAAGTCAGTTGAATAACAGCGGACACTAATTTTCTACAAACCTGGCCTATAGTGTTGTAGTAGAGTACATAGGCAGGAATGAACGGTACCAACCGATCTCTCGTACGTTTGTACATTTGGCGTGTGGCCCACTTTAGTTTTGAATAAAAGACCCATTTGTTCGCCATAACCAGACCTTCAAAGGTCCTGCTATTCAGAATGAAAATTTTTACTCTGCCACGGGCAATACTCTCCGTTTAGTGGAATAATAATGTTATATAGGTAGGCACTTATGGTTTTTCATTTAATTCCAGTTGGCCTAGAAGCGCTGGCCTCCAATTCAGTGAAGCAGCCTCTAACAACGAACTTATCGGATAATGGGAATCCGAAAGTAGAGAAATTCGGAAAATTGACGCCATTGGTGAGGGTTTTATTCAATCACGCCATGTTTCTCAAAGTGCTACAAAAATTCTATAAATTATAACACAACGGCATATTATTATTTTTTCATATTAAATTGGTAGGACCTAATGACTTCATGGAAAGCAAATTAGGGTAACACACACTAAGCCATAAGTATGTTTTACTTCCTCCCTACCGAAGGTTGGAAGATAAATATGTAGGTATTCATGCAAGAAATGGAAAAAATTGTTGTCCTCCAAAATCAAAATGTCCACTTCATGTTTACGTTTCAGAGCTTTCTTAAATATTCTGGTTCCGTGTCTGTCGGTCGGTGGCTAATTCCTTGTTCCAGGCAAAACTATATGGAGTAATGGTCGGAATTCGTTGCAATTTTCAGGGATTGTGCGAGTTAGACCCTTGACACCTAAATATTTGTTTCATTGAGTTTGTAACATCATGTTTCTTCCAACTCCTACACATTATAATTCATATCGATTCACTCTTTTTGTTAGTAAGAATTGATTTCTGAATTTTTACCATCGTTACAAGATGCTGTGTCTTTCACATTAGGCTGGGTTAACGTTTTTAGAATAGTAATAAGGATTGGATTCATTATTAGTTGTGATCAAACTTATCGTAACCTGATCAATAATAATTTTGTTGTGTTGTATTCAGGAAACAAAAAATAGATAATACCTACCTATGAGCCGAGTGCAATTATGAGAAGTAATTAGGAAGCGGGTCTACATTGTAAACCATCCTCTCCTTAATTACCGGCGATGGACCGAAACGGTATATGTTTTGGAACCCTATGTGCAATACAAACCAGACTCTATTTCAGTCCGGCCGAGGGCCCGAAACGGGATATGGATCGTTAATACGCAGCCCCCGATTGGCCCCAAACTATCACCAAAATTTCAGATTTTTTTGGATCAATGGTTTGTGTACATTGTAATGGCGGCTCACGGAAGTGCGAGCGCGCATAAATATACACATACATACCCACCTAAGACTTAATACGCGTAAAAGTTGAAATTTCAATTATTTTCGACGGAAAATGGGTAAGTCGGTCTAAAATGGGAGTTAATCTTACATTAAAATACAATTAAATCGGTAGAATAAGTGCGAAAACGAAAATATTTGGCCTCTGCCGACTGTCTGACCGCCAAGCCAAAAGCAGGAACTAGGTACCTATTTACAATCGTCAACGAACACGCGGGTTTACGATCGTTTTGAAAATACCACGCCGTATTTTACAGTTGTATTTTCCATGTATGAAAACAGTCTTCAATTAATAAAAGATTGAAATTCTTTGGAACTGTAATTCACTGGTATTATTTTCACCCTGGATTTTCATCTAGGGTGATAGTGGCTTGCTTTGTTCTCTACAAAATGGCTTGATGATAATAATCTGATGTTCCTTTCATGGTTCAGAACGGTAGTTTCTCATCGTGGGTCGTGGGTCCTTTCTACTCGTCGTTTCTCATCGTAGGTAGATACCTTTCTACTGCGCTCATCAAATCTACTACATAGCAACAACAACAATGATTCGGAAGTAGTACTTTGAAAGCTAGGGTGAAAATAATACCTGTGAATTATAATTCGGTGAGGAAGATCTGCTTGGAAAACAATGAGTTACTATCATATTGCTATAATCACAGTTAGTTTACATCCTATGAATGTGTCTCTTTTCACGAAATGATTGATGATTAATTTTGAATTTATTTCGTAGTTGACTTTGGGAGACCTTTTGATCAAGTACAGGGAGCATCGCAAAGATCTGGCCATCACCAACAAAAATCAAACAGAAAACTACTTGTTTATTCAAGAATTCCATTTGGAGGAACCCGATGGTAAGTACCTGTGTCTCATTTACTTACCAACTTAAGAATCATCTTTTGTGTATCCAACCCACTGAACTATTTTACGTGTTCCCGAGTTTTGTAAACGATTCCATTCCGATATACATCCATTTTGGGATACCAGAGGGCTGGTAACCGAGGGCAAACACAGGCCAGCTTATAATTGGGGGGGGGGGGGGGGGGGGGGGGGGGGGGGGGGGGGGTCGGTAAGAAAAATTTCGTGCTGAAGGGCCTGCGCATGTGTAAACGTGAAATCCTCGAAACATCAATTAGGTACTCGCGACCTAATGGTCCGATTTCGCTCAAATTTGGAGGGTAGTTGAAGATCAAAGGTTTGATGGTACTCTACGAGTTTCATCATGATCTGATCAGCGGTATCCACTGCGCATGCGCAAAACTTGAAATCCTTGCAATATTAATTTCTTGCGACATAATGGTCCGATTTCGCTCAAATTTGGATGAAATTTGACGATCGGAGATTCCATAATGCCCTACGAGTATCATCATGATCGAACCAGTGGTGCCCACTGCGCATGCGCAAACGGGAAAAGCTCATAACTTTGACAATTTTCATCCGATTTCGATGGAATTTTCAGGGATTGTGCAGGTATTACCTAAGTAATAATCCCTTTGATGATATATGTGTATATATATAGAATATATACAATCATGTTATGGGTACGAGGAAGCTAGTTGTCACACCCAACTTGGCAGACTTCTTTTTTTTTTAGAATCATACGTTTCTCTGTACTTTTTAAAATTGTGATGGGCATCGCCCCGTGCGTTCAATGGCCAGTCCAACCCTGCAGCTTGCGTGGTGATTATGGGACTATGGGAGGCGTTTCCTCTACTCCACCTACTGTGCACTTCAGCCATTTGTTTTGGTTGTAGGAATTAAGTATAGCTGTGATTGTTTTCTCCTTTCACAATCTCATGCTAAAGTGTTTTCATGTTAAAAATGTCTGCCAAGTTGGGTGGGCAGTATAGCTTCCTCCATTAACAATAAATAAAGATTAACAATAAATAAAGTTACTGTAATAACGGTGGTAGTAATAATATTACTACAACCTTAATATTGGAACAACTACAACCAATGTCAATTATTTCGAATTTAAAAAAAAAAAAAAAAAAAGCGTTTTCCGATGTTCTGGAAGCCGAAAAATCGATTGAAACAACAACCAATGATCCTAGACCCACAGAAAGCTTTGATTTTCAAACCCTCCAAATCAATGTCACGAGTGAGACTGTGAGGATTTGATTACAACAACAGTCAATGTTGACATCGGCTACTGTTGCAGCGATGCATCGACTTTAACGATCGATTATTCCTACCCTAAAAAAACCAATGTCACCTTTTAACTTTCCCGATCTCAGACGTTTTTTCACACTCAACAGTCCCATCGAAAAAACGACCCTAAAATGGGACCTGATGCTCTTCACGTACAACCAAACCGTTGCTACGGAAACCTATGTTTGCCATTTTTCATCGTACAAAAATCGTTCATCGCTCATTGGGAAGATCTTGATTTATTTTAAAAATTTTAACATCTCAAGCTGCTAATTTCCCCCTCCATACACTCCTAAAAAGCACTGGTAACTTGTAAAAAAAGAAAAAAAAAACACTGGCGTTTGGTTCAGATTCAGTTACCTATTAAAACCAAATGACGCAAGCGATCGGTAAGGGCATGAGAATGTAGGCGAGGGAAAAGCTGTGTACATGCCCTCATTGAAAGAAGCCTCCCTGGATGGCAGCTCAGACGACGATAATGAAGATGACTAACTTCCCATTCAAAATTTGTCATGCAAAACATTCCTGGAAATGGCGAATACATGGAAAGTATTGCGATCAGCAGAAAACCCAATTTCTGATATACCACTTTTAACTGGTCCTAATCGACATCTGACCAAGTTTCTCCACGTTTTGGAAACGTGTATGTACAGGAGGCCCTAGACGATCAATCTGCTTGATCAAACGATCGAGTCAATCGATTGACGCGCGCTTCAATCAACCTCAATCAGCTCATTTGATGAAAACCCCCTCATCAGTGGAAGACTCGATTGTATCTAGCACGGTTTTGGTAGCGGATGGCATGGTTTCGACTGAGTGACTGACCCAATGCTTGACAGAGATTGCCCCAGACGATCAAGCACCCTCTTTAACCACTTGACTCATTCAAACTTTCTGTCAATCACCGTCAATGCTTGATTCAAGCGTCAAACGGGTTTCTAAACGGTCAATCATGCTTGATACAATCGATTGACTCAAGCTTTTGATCAAAATGATTGATCGTCTAGAGCTTCCTTAGTCCGTATGTGTTTGTGTCAATTCATGGTTTTGATCCAGAGTCTAGCTACGCCACTGGACGAATTGTCCAATAGCCGGTTCCTTCGCCCAAAAGATAAGACCTGATCAGTTTTTAGTGTGTCCTATAAAACTACCAAAATTGAGTTGTCAGCCTGCCACTTCACACTCGATAAGTCCTTTTATTTAAGATGCCACTGAAAAGTAAGGAAAATGGAGATGAAGATGTCTTTATAACAGTTAACAATTCAATTTCAGTGCCTAAGCCAATGAATATAACGATTTCATGGACAAAGCAGAAAACAGAAGATGGCTTCGTCTGGATCATGGCTGGAAGTTGTACAAATTGCACAAATTCTATAAATTGTGATAGTTCGACAAATTTAACAAATTGTGAAAATTGTTCAAATTGTACAAATTGTACAGATTGTAAGAACTGTACTGGATGTACAAATTGTACAGGTTGTAACAACTGTACAGGATGTACAAATTGTACAGGTTGTAAAAATTGCACAGGTTGTACAGGATGTACAGGTTGTGAAAATTGTGTGAATTGTATAAATTGTACTAACTGTAAAAATGTGAGTAATTGTACAAATTGTCAATGTTAACTTTGGATGATGGTAATTAAAATATGGGTAGCTTTGTTTTAGTTGTCCCTAGGTTTAATAACGTATGATACCACCCCTATTGAACCAAGATTGAGTAGCGAATTAAGAATATAGTAAATAGGTATACCATGAGTGTAAATAATAGTCCAATAGTAGTGTTGGCAGTCATTACGTCATTAGTAGAGGAGGTTGGTAGGCAATGGTACCCAATCCATCCTAGGTCAGAATAACTACTTGAATGTATGATTTTTTAAACAACCCAGGTATACCGGAAATCCCGATTGTGTTTTAAACGGCCTTCATGATGGATGTTATGAACTCAACGATGATAGTAATAATGAAACATGTATAATTGTGCATGGAACATATTAGGAATGTCCATAAGGGCACAAGTAAAGTACAACTGCTCTTGAAGTTACTTGAAAATACGATGGCGATAATCAGCAAACTAGATATATTTATTGGTTGTCTCTAAGCTCTCTGTTCTGATGGTTCATTGAAACTGTTTCTTTGATTCACAGGAATTTAACCTACAGTTTTGACACATAAAAAGTATCTCTTGACAATAAAATGCTTCCATGTCTTCAGTTACTCGTCAATAAATTACTCAATTTATTATTTGGGAGCCATGTATCCTTGCAATATTCAAACGAAATATGTCCTCCAAAATCAACATTTCTACTCGCTTTTCACGGTAAGCTCTCAGCGTTCAGCTCATCAAAGCTCACCATTTTCTGGGCCTGGGCTGCGCACACGAACATTATTCTGTCGAAAATTCCCGGTTATAAGCACATAGACTCCCCTCCTCTCTTGACATAACAAGCCCACTTAGGATATTGTTTCAAATTGTGATTAAAAATACTTCAACTGTCTGATTGTCCTATGGATGGTGTTTGGAATTCTTTCCTTTTTGTCGTAAATCAGACTAGGATTGAGAACTCAACGTTAGACTTACTTCAATGGACAGTAATAGGTATTTACGGGAGGTGTATGTGTGGAAAACGTCATACAAAATTATGGAACAATAATATATATAGGAATAAAAGTGGCAAACCCTTTGGATAAAAACTCGTAAGAGGGACTCATGTGCAGATCTTCCCGGTATTCCCGGGATATTGAGCATGAAGGCTCCTATCGTGATCTCATAGTCGCACCAAAACCACCGCTTTACTGTCACTTACTTCTCAGGAGAGAAATGGTGGATGCAATTTTGATTAATTATTTTCAATAATGGACCTTTGAAATGAAACATGAAACACAGAAAAAAAAGAGTCCCTCCCCCTCCCCCCTCTAGTTGTACCCCGAACTTGAAGTTACCGTCAGTCTTCTCTGAGGGGTAGAAAATAGGGGATTAAGTTTCCGAAACGCCCTAGCTCGAAAACTTCAAATGGAAGGTAAATTTTCAATCAATTTATACTGTAACACAATTTTTATCGTCAACTGACACCTCGCGGAGCATTTTAGGACCGACAATTCGCTCCCTGTGAGGACTCATTGGTTGAAAAACGAGCGGAAACACGAGTGTGATTCGCAAAATCTTCCCGCTTAAGCCAAATCGCCGTTCAATAGACCGCTGATGAAATGCACTTTTCTCAAATTTCACCAAACTAAGTTTCTTGTTTACTAAGAGAAGCTTCATTAGTTACCTAATTGATGTATTTCGTGATGAATGAATGTGAAAAGTCGCAGTAGTAATAATTCGAAGTAGGTAGGTAGCTACTCATTATCCAAAAGAAATGATTGTGAACCTTGCGATGTATTTGAGGTGAGGAGTTATTTACTATAAATCCACCTACTAATAGAATGTTTGTAGATGGGCGATCTATGCAGAGTCCGATCCCATTAGGTTCTGACCTAACGGAGATTGGGCGTCGCTATTACGGATAGGTAAGGCTCTATCGGGGCACTAGGAACTCTCTACTAATAATTACAAGGAGGTAACTACTCATTGTCGCCAAGAGATGATTGTGAACCTCGCGGTAGGTGGGTATTTATAGGATCTTTGTAGATGGGCGATCTATACAGAAAATAATAAACTGTTGTGTAATAGTTTACAGAGTTTTTAAAACGCCATAGCTCGAAAAATTGAATCGAAAAAATCCAACAGAATGGTATGGTTATTTTTTGCGGTTCTAGTAGATTACGAATTTTGGTTCATATTAAGTTTCATTAAAAAATTAAACTAAAAGAAACGTCAGATCCTCAAATAATTTGATCCTGAAAAAACGCCATAATAATATATTTTTGACAGATCTCTTGCTGTTATCAAATTCATGGTTTTTCAACACAAAACCTTGTAACTGTCAACTACCAAAACCAAGGAAGTTGGAATCAATTCCAACTTAATTATTCCAATTAATTTAGACTTCCTTGACCAAAACAAACGAAATAACCTCTCTGTATCTGAGCTAAACAACTGAGTGTCCGTTTTCACTGTCCTAACTATATTCATGACAGACAAAAAGAGTCTGGAAATGCAACGCGGTTACCGGCACGGCAGGTTATAAGATAGGGCCTCACACGATACGTCCGGGACCCTATCACGATAGGGTCCCCATCGTTAGGGAAGATAGGGAGTCTGATCCCATTAGGTTCTGACCTAATGGAGATCGGGCGTCGCTATCACGGATAGGGCCTGATAGGTCAGGAAAATTAACTTCACTGAACCTCGCGGAAGGTGGGTATTTATAGGATCTTTGTAGGTGGGGGATCTATACAGAAAATAATAAACTGTTGTGTAATAGTTTACAGCGTTTTTAAAACGCCATAGCTCGAAAAATTTAATCGAAAAAATCGAACAGAATGGTATGGTTATATTTTGCGGTTCTAGTAGATTACGAATTTTGGTTCATACGAGTATTATTATGATAGATGATTGTGAACCTCGCGGTAGGTGGGTATTTATAGGATCTTTGTAGATGGGCGATCTATACAGAAAATAATAAACTGTTGTGTAATAGTTTACAGAGTTTTTAAAACGCCATAGCTCGAAAAATTGAATCGAAAAAATCGAACAGAATGGTATGGTTATTTTTTGCGGTTCTGGTAGATTACGAATTTTGGTTCATATTAAGTTTCATCAAAAAATTAAACTAAAAGAAACGTCAGATCCTCCAATAATTTGTACCTGAAAAAACGTCATTTAATATATCTTTGACAGATCTCTTGCTGTTATCAAATTATTCATCGGTAATGCGTTACCCGCCTTCCAATTTTGTAATGATCAACGGTTAATTGAATTACAAGGGGGAGAGCCAGCAGGTCGGTCGGCGCTGCGGGGCTTTTGTGTCTAATTGAAGAGCCGGAATTGGCGACCAGGCGATGCGATGGGTTCGAGGGACCATGGGGATTCCCCTGCCGAATAGTGTGGATGTCAGATGAGAAAACTGGTGCAAACTGTTCGGATCCAGCTTTGTTCCAGCGGATTCAAACTCAGGACGATCCTGATCAAACGAGATCTCATGTTTTGGGAGGACATCCTTATTCTGGAGCATTACACCTGACCTAGCCAGGGACTTTTCCATTGTTTTGCGGAAACCCTCACTGGATTTCACGTGGCCATTTGAGGTCGGATTGAAACACATTCAGACACAAACTCAGCGATTCATTTATATCTATGTTCAAAGAATATGAATGAAAAGAAAATTAACCTAATAAATTAAATAAAATAAATGAATAAATTGGGCGTAAAGTTATATTACAATACCTTAGGGGAGTGAAATGGAGGGTTTTAGGACTACAACTAACATAATATTATGTGGTTAGTATATTAAGAACCTACCTGATATGTGTACGAGCTGTGGTCGAGAATCAAAGTAACAACTAGATATTTATATCATCTCGCTATCTCTTATTACTCACCGTTGGCTTAGTCTTTTCCCGAATGATCTTCTTGATTTCTTGGTCGGTTGCAACGCCATTCAGTCTGTGTGCTGTCGCATTGTACACCGGTCTCTTCTTTGATATATTTCTGCAAATATCTTCATGTACTTTCAACCGATCTTCCGGAAATTTCCTCTTACAAACAGGACACGGGGATCTCTTCATTTCCACGCCCGCCTCAGATTGTCTCAAGGCAGAAGCCGGCATTTTGATTGAAATTACATGTATCGGTGAGTAGAGTTCTCAGAAGAATGGTGCAATACTCCTGCGCGTTCAAAGAGCAATTAATCTTTCTAAACCAATTTGTTCAATAACAAATCATTTGAGTCAACCTTCTAAAGGACATTACTGCTAACTCAAAGTTAATAAGTAAACCATGCAATTACCCACTGATGATTCAATTGTTTATATTATTTGGAAATATCGTATCAAATCCCTTATGCGCCACCGCAACTGATAAGCTTATTTTGCGATTATGAAAAATTTCGAAAAAACTTTGTCAGATGATGTTTTTCTCAATAAAATCGAAACGGCTCGGTGAAAAGTAAAAATATTTTCGTAAAAGCCCACACGCACAGAATAGACGGACGTAGGAAGTTTTACCGCTTTCGAGATTTTCGGTGAGGTGTAAACAACTTCAGTTGTTAAGAATCGTCCGGAACATCCCGAAGAAGAATCCCAAGTTCAAAGATGGTTGAAGATCAGGGGTGATCTTCTGGCGTTGAAGCATAGGCCTTAAGAGATGTGGAAAATGCGTATCAATGGGAAATGCACGGCTGATGAAAAAGATGTTTCTTTGTTCTCGAAGAAAAATATCGCGCTAAAAAATCGTTTCCTATAACATCAAGTGCCCTTTCTAAAATACCATAATATTATATTTAATTTTTGAATCGGTGTAATACTGATTTAATGCTGTAAATGAATGATCACCTACTCTTCCATTCTAATCAATGATCAGTCTCATCTAAAAATGCCTGACAAGTTGGGGGGACAGTATAGCTTCCTCGCTCTTTCAACATGGACGTATAGAATCAGTTAGTGGAAATTTAACCGAAATCGGTAGGCTAGTTCCGGAGTTACCTATGGCTATCAAAACTTATTTGAAGTTTGCGCATGCGCATTAGCTGTTCCTGATCAAAGAGTTCCGAAATTATCAGACAATCTTCCGGGATGACTTCCACAACTACCCTCCAAATTTTAGCATCATCTGAGAAACCCTTGAATCAGAAATGTCTTGTTTACACGCGCGCACTCTACAATTGGTACCACTCTACATCGAATTCGGACTGTAACTTAGTACAGTTTTGGGAGAAGGAATCAACCACAGAAAGAGAGGGATGAAAATAGTTCATAATGCTACGTCACACACGAATACATAGGTAGGTTCCCTATCTACGGTACCTAGTGACGACGCAAAACGTAATGCGGAAGAAGAAGAAAGTTTATGAAGTACAATATTATTGTCTGTCGTGGTAATCAAATCACCCCCTACCCCCGGGAAACATGTTTTTCATTATTTTATTAGTTTGAAACTATACAAAGGGGTTTAATTTAATTAGGGAGAGCTGAATTTTATTGTCTACATTGAAGTTTAACGAAGTTCGAACAGTCCTGAATAATCAAGTGTTTGGGTAAAAAAGTGGCAAACTGTTTTCATTTAGAACAAAACTTCGTCACTTCTAAACTTTTGACCCTCGAGTAAAACTCGGGGTGATCGTGGGGCCATTTAATGTTTCAACGCCTCAATAGAAAATCAAGTAATTGTGTGAGATTCACTTCGTTAACGAGTTTTTTTTCTCCTGAATCAATAAATTGTCTTTAATTGCTTATCCAATACGTGTCATTCATTGCAATAAGTGTAATAGGTAGTTTACTAAAATAGTGGTTTCATGGTCCTGAAATTAAAGTTTATTCAATTAATAATGAACCTACGGAAATGATCAAGGAACAACTTTCGGATTACTATTTTCAAAAATCAACCATTGGAATCGAGCACCGAAAATTTTACACAATGGTTTATTATTTATTTTATCTATATAGACCAATACAATTTCTAACCACAAATTAATGCAATTTTCTGTTATTGTGAACAATGATTTTGTAGTAAGTATCCACCTCAATTTATTATATCAAGAGGTTCACAATAATCATTTTGCTTTTGAACGATGAGTAGGCCCATGTGCCTAACTGCAATAATTCATTTATCCGAGAGTGATTTTAGGTCAGCTTGTAAGTCAACTCGAAACTCAATTAGGTATGTGAAAACGAAAACAAAAGTTAGATCAGCTGATCCATGAACGGGGATTCATATAATCTATCACCATAACAAAAAAATGTGACTTTCTTGTAACCCCCCTCTCCCTCTCCTTCCCCTTGTATGCGTACTCCTCACTGGTATATTCGATTTATGTTTTTATAATACATTAACTAATTTCAAAGTTGTAACCTAGAGTAATAATTATAGTAACAATATCAAGGTATTTGTGAAACATTGAAGCTCAAATCTTCCAACTGTATCTTTCGACTTGTTCTAGATGAATTTATATATATATTTATTTTTGCTGGCAAATATCTCGACTTAAAACACGTAAAAAAAAGTTCCATTCATGCAGCATGAGTTGGTGAGCGAATTTTCAAAGAATAATTTTAACCGATTTGGTGGGTGATTCTTATAGGAAATTTCACGCTGATTCCGAATATACCAATATGTTCCTATGTTTAAGATGGTAATTCACACCAAAAACCTCAAAAAACACGTTTTTTGGAAATTTTTGAATCTAAATTTTCAAAATTTGACCCCTCGGAGTACTCCGAAAATTCTGGCCAACGAACTCATCCTTTCTTTTGATATTATTGACATTTTAGAATTTTTTTTGATTTTTTATCTCGATTCCACGGGCAGATATCGTCTGGAGTGACACATATATACATATAAAAAAAGGTTAAATTTCAGGAATCATTTTAGAATGGTCTGAAACTGATCTCCATGAAAAAAAATTTCGAAAATTTTCATTACAAAAATTTTGAAGCCATTGCAATAGCTTCATTTTCTTCGAAAATTCGCTAATGAAGTCAATCTAGCCATTTTGTAGGAAATTTTTGTAATTTTTGAAAAAAAAAATGTTTTTTTTTTTCTAATACGCACTGTTTTTGCCAAAAACTGAAAAAGGAACCTTTCAACCCCCTCCACCCCTTAGCGGATGGGCTAGGGGTGGGGACTCAGTATGTTCACCTCCTAACCACCCCAAACACATTTCCGAAAAAAAAAATGCTTGCCCCTTCAATGTCAATGTCCCTTCATGTGTGTTTTAGGGACCCTTTTATTGACTGGACTACTAGGTTAATGACATCAGTAGTGTGAGTTACACTTCACCTTTGTGAATTATTATGTTACGTTAGAGGACCGAACAACAGACAGGATCCAATTTATATTTACCAACGTTGTTCACCATGTTTATACCACCAGGATGATTCAAAATCCATTCCCCTACCTACCCGATCTAAATCTGAATTTGATGATTATCATTCAACTTTGATTCAAACTCTTTCATTAGCGGGGGCGATTGAAATAAAAATGCCCTTGTTATTGGGCAGAGCGGTGAGTAGGTACAGGTCAAACTTTCAGATTTTCCCGGACTGTTTGCCGCTCCCAATAAATTCGGGCGAAAACGTGTTTTACGCGAGTTGTCCGCTTATTTAGAGGGAAAAAGAGTTGGACTAGTTCCAACTCATATTTATTGTAGCGGAGAACGTGCATGAGGTTCCATCTAGATTATTGGTTCAGACCCTCGTATGACTAAAAAAGTGTTCAGCTTGGTCTGCTGCTTTCAAGGGGTTAAACCTATTCAAGTCTGAACTTTTCAGTTGAATATTTTTAATACCAAACCACGATCGTAAAATAGCCGCCTTTTCGTTGTAAGCTCTGTGATAGTGTTTGGAAGATAAATTTCCCTCTCTTCCAAAATCAAAATTCCCACAATTCGGCGTTTCCGAACGAATCCTTGGTATCTGTCTGTAAGCGGAATTCAGTTCAGATAACACCCTCAATTACCATCGCATTGCGATGAATTTGCAGGGGAGCCTCGAGATCTAGATGTTAAACCCGATGGATACTAGACTGACATTAGTTACTGTATGTACTATAACCTTCCTCGAATACATGGTAGCCCAATCCAATGTACATACGAAAAATACAGTAAGTTAGTTACCTACCACTTGCTTTTGTTAGTTGTCCAAAAACGAAAAAACTTTCGTACACGGATTTTTCTCGACTCACCTAGGTACCTTGTATTCGTACAACGCAGGTATCTACGTATTTCAGGCTATTTTATATACCTGTAGGTAAATTTGGTTTCAAACTTATCCTTTTGTCTGAAAAAAATAATTATCACTCTAATTTCATAATTATGGATATTTCGGTAGGTATGTCTTCAATTTGAGCTCAATTGAGCTCGAAAAGAGGGAGTTGGGTTGGCACAATGCTTTTCAGAACCTAAACAATTTTCCTGTCTGTGTATCCGCGAATCCTTATCCCCCATAAGTTGCATCCGAATTAGATGACATCTTCACAGATTGTGTGGGTTAGGTCTTACATGGCCCCTTATGAATGTCATTACCCGCGGATGAATGGTAGCCTCCGATGTCAATGAAATTTCCATGGATTATAAAGGTCCCAGGGATTATGATCTAGGTCTTCATGATTCCCCACCTTCGAATCTCATTTAATTGGATCGATAATAAGCCTATTTGCACATACGTAAACGTGAAAATCCACCAAACATTAATCATTAATCACGATCTACAGCCTACAGATTCCCCTGTGAGATTCATAATGGTCGGATTTATGATACCTATAGGAACCACCGCTCATAAGCAAATGTGAAATCCTTGTACAAGCAAACTTTTACCATTAAATTCCTATAATAATCATTAGAGCCTGGAATTTTGCATATTTGCATATTTGTTTTTTAGTAGGTATATCGTTGGAATTCGACGTTCTGGATCATTTCCACCCATCTCCAGTTCAAATTCTCAGATTTAAATTTGCATATTGCATATTGCATTTTTTCCAAAAATTATTGAAAATGAGAAAAGTCATGTTTTTCAAAAAAGTTCCCATTTTTAAAGCATGGGCCTATATCATTCGACGTAGATCGTTCATTTCCAGCGATGAAGTCTCTTCTTCTAGACAAAAGACAGGCTCTACACCTGAGCATCTTGAGCAGCACATGATTGTTCAATTTAATGAAGTTGATTTTGATTAGACTTATTTTGAATAAAGATGTGAATAATAAAGACTTGAGTACCTGTGCAGTACCTACTTTAATTGGCTACATCTACCTTACCCATATGCCACATATTTAATGATTTTCTGAATAATGACGGAGGATTTGCATATTTTTGAGAAATTTGGGTGTCTTTTGCATATATTTCCACTTCTTGTTGCATATTTGGGGCGATTTTTTTGCATATAATTCCAGGCTCTAATAATCATGTAATGTATACGACGAAGCTATATACAGAACCAAATCCACTTGGCAGACTCTTGTAATCTAAGAGGAATCAATAAATAAAGTGTCGGATATCACATAAATAATCTAAATTTCTATTCGCACCTACCTACATCATCTCAATAAATAAATCATCTTCCTGACCATCACTATTTGCATACATTTCGATTCAGTTCCACAGTTATACTGCTTCGAAATATCAGGGCTACCCTGAGCCCTGCAAACACGATTAGCATTCAACGCGTGAATATCTAATAAATTACTGAATATTACCGACATGTTGTTGGTGCGATGAGTCGTAATTTAAGATGTTGAGGTGATGTTGGTATTGAGAGACTGTTTGGAGTGACACAATAAAAAAGAATACAATACATGTTTCTGTAGTACTCCTTGACTTTCTTCAGCCTACAATTGTTTGTCAATTTTTCATTGGGTAGATCCAATATGTCTTGTATGGTTAGTTACATCTAGGGACTCATGAGGATCCATTCCACCAGGCCAGGATGCTGTCGTTACTATTGCCTTAATTATTATACAAAGGTATGCCATGTTAGGAACTGTTCTAGGATATGGTTGCTTCCAATCAAACTTTTTCACTATGTAGGTAAATTCCTTCATTATTCATTGGGTAAGTAAATGCTGTCCATCATAATATTAGCATAATATTCTTCAACTATGTTGTTTCTCAATTAATTATTTGTATCGCTTGTGGAATATATTCTAAACTTCACAATATAATATGACTCAATAATAACATAGATAATAACACCAGTAATAATTGATTTTACCAGAGGAAAACTGCATTACTTCTTAGAGTATTAATTCTCTAGACTGCTCTTGGATATGGTTGCTTCCAATCATGCATCCAGATTTATTCATTATGCAGGTAAGTTTGTTCATGATTCATCAGCCAGGTAAGTAATAATGCTGTCCAGCATAAAATTAGTGTATATTCTTCAACTGTGTTGTTTTCTTATATTCTTGTGGAATATACTCAAAACTTTACAATATATTATTCGTCTCAATGTAGCACAAGAGTAATAATTGATTTTTCAAGAGACATTTTTGCTTAGTTCTCTGAGAGAGGAGACTATGTAAAATAATGGATAAAACTTTTAGCAAGAACGAAGACGATTCGTTTGTTCCATAATTTTAGCTATTCTTGTTTCTCAGAGAATTAAACAGTTGCCTATGACGAAATCAATTATTATTCGTTATATATTGTGAAGTTTTGAGTATATTTCACAAGCTATGCAAACAATAAATTGACAGACATCACAGTTGATGAATATTATGCTGGACAGCTTTTACTTACCTAATGAATAATGATGGATTTTACCTACATACAAGTTTGATTGGAAGAAACCATATCCAAGAGCAGTTCCTAACATGGCATACTTGTAAAATAATGAAGGTAATAAAAGAATCCTGGCCTGGTGAAATGGATCCTCATGAGTCCCTAGATGTAACTAACCATACAAGACATATTGGATCTACCCAATGAAAAAATAACGAACAATCGTAGGCTGAAGAAAGTGGCGGAGAGTACCACAGAAACATATACCTGAAATAAAGAACTATCTTGCAGACTCAAAACTTCTGCTTTCCAAAAAGGAAAATGGTCACCTCATACAACAACCAACCACAATTAAAAAGAAAAGCTTTTGTTATAACATTATATTCTACTCTAGGGCTAGTAGTGACAGGTTAGGTGAAACCTTCAGCCCAATAGGGACACCATCAACATCTTCACCAAATCAGCTTTACCTGGCGGTAGCAAGTTTTTATATATTTACATATTATAATGAACACATTTTCTAATTAAAATGATTTAAATTTGCATGAGGTGACTGAGATTTCCGAGTTTTGTTGGGTTTCGGGTTCTCAAAACTAAGTCTATACACTTTCACGTAATAGACGAATGACACTAAAAATAATAATGTTCCATTATTGCATTCCTCACCTAGGTCCAGAAGAACTTGAGTGCGAGAAGTATAACTTATTCTTGCTTTCCCATGTGAATTGACCAACAAAATTTAGGCCTAGGGATGTGTTGCCCATGTAGTAGCAACAAGGTTGCAATAACAGTTTTCATTCTCTAGGATCATTGAAATGGAGTTGGAATGACCTTGTTGTATACCTACTGGTAACACATTTTTGGACATCTATCCAAACATTTTTATAGAAATAAGTACTTCTTGATTCTGAATTAAATGGTACCTACCTACTTTTTTCATTCGTGTACTGGTTTAAGTTTACATACTTGAATACATGCGTCATCATGTTGTTAACAGTTTCTTGCACTTTCATGTCAATATCTAATAGCAATTCAGCACTATTGGAACATTGCCAAGCGACTCGCCTCAGGTTTTATGGGTACAAAATCTCTGGAAATTGTACGGTATGTTACAGTATGGTACGGAATGGTACGGCCTGGTACGTTGTGTACCGTATATGACACGGTATGGTACCGGCATGGTACAGCATGTTTCGATATGGTACTTTATAGTACGTTATGGTACTTTATAGTACGTTATGGTACCGTATGGTATCGTATGGTAGCGTGTGGCACGATATGGTACTGTATGTTATGGCATGTTACGGTATGGTATGTTATAGTACGTTATGGTACCGTTTAGTACTGTATGGTACTGCATGGCACGGTACGGTATACTTTATGGTACGTTATGGTACGTAATGGTACCGTATGGTATGTTGTGGTACCTACTGCATGGTACGATATGGTACTGTCTGGTACTCTATGGTACGTTGTGGTACGTAATGGTACGCTATGGTACGGTATGGTATGGTATGGTATGGTCCCTGTGGAGGACAGCTGATGACGTCCGCGACGCCAGGAGTGGCTGACAGACGAAATCCAGCCTGAAATGGTTCCTTACTTTACTACTTTACTTTACTTACATGGTTCATGTTATGGATACGAGGAAGCTATGTGCCACACCCTCTGGCAGTCTTTTTTGTATATTACAATATGATATACACCTAAGTACGTCATATAATGTAATTTGTTCAATATTTAATATTTCGTACCTACCTAAGTACCTAGCTTGATACTGCAAAAAAATATAAAGTTGTGAAGGTTGTCTTATTGTCTCGATGTTGATGGTGATTTCATCATTAGTTACAAGCAACTAACTGAACAGCAGAGAAAACGACTTATAAAGACACCTAATAATATCGTTTATAATAGTCATATAATTATGTGCGAGAGATACAATTCTTGATCTGTCCATCTCATTGATAGCAAAAATGTTTGATTTATCTTTTGAAGACACAGTTAAGTAAATACAGTATTCCCTATACATAGTACTTCAAAATCATTCTTTAGTTCATCACCATGATGCCTTTCAAAGCGCTAGTAAGATACCTAATCCTACATCTTCTGTTGGCTTCAATTCCAACGTTAGTGTAGAGTTTTGAGTTTATCGTTATGAATTATTGTTGACGCGTGTGAGCGTTATGAATTATTATTTCAAATTATTGCTCGAGGTTATGAATATTTTTATGTGTTCCATCCATGGAACTGAGGTGAGTATTACAATGTGTACGTTGATTGACTGAATAACTGTCGTTATCTAATGATCACTTGCACGTATCCAAGAGTTTTGAACAATGTGTAGTAAAATCAGTCACTCTAAGCGATTGAAGTCACTGTTGTGTGAAATCGGATTCAATCCAGTATAGGTAGTTGACACCGAGTAAAATGGTAGCATGCGTGTCCATCAAAGTGTTCCTCTAGTGTTACTGATATGTTCTCAGGCTGTAAACAAGGATGGTGAGCTGCATTACTATGATTAAATTCACTAATATTTCAGGCATATAATAGGTATCCTCGATATTGACAGGATATGTATGAATTTTCACAAGAATCATTCTCGGTTTGGTCAACGTCATTATAAGAACGGGTTTCGGCATCCGTAGAGCGAAAATAAGCAACCAAAATGATAGATATTGGAGGGAGGATCGGGCTGGATGTTTATCCAATGAATTATGTGAGTAAGAAATTGTGTATGTTAGTTTGGTTAAACTCTCTTACTATCTCTATAGGCCTATGCGCTCCCAACGAAAGTTGGGTGAAGAATTGAGCACCAAGCATGGCGAGCTGTTCGATGTTTGTTGACCGAAAACATTATCCGGAAAATATATTCACGAAAATTCAATACTGGTGGTTCAAGTACAGGTATGGGCAACTACAGAAAATACGGAACATAAAGAAGGATGAACGAAAAAGAATAATTGTTTTAAATAAAAAAATCCATTTATCGTTATCCTTTTGTCCTTTTGTGAGACCCTGAGTTTCCTTCTTTTTTTTGTGGTTTTAATTCATTTTTCTTTTGTCCAGATGGAGGAAACATAAAATTATCGTATTATCTATTAGGTACCTATAAAAACCCTATGAAGTGGACTGGAAAAACAAGTTAATTTAAGCCGTTAATTGAAAGAAGTCCAGATGAGTTCGAATTCAGTGAACGTTCACGTCATTATTATAATAATATTTACCTATCAATGTAGCCTAGATACCTACTAAACATAATAGATAGGTAGCCAAAAAAAGCACACACATAGCTACTAGTAAACATAAGTGCGAACAGCCTTTCTAACCATGGTAATGTTGCCTTTCGTTCAGTAGGTAGGAATGCTTTCAAACACAGATTTCAAATTTATATTTCATGTAGGTACTTTTTGTCATAAATTATTTATTTATTTTGTATTTACTGTTGGCACCACTGTCTGACATTTGTCATCATTGGTGATGATCCAATAAATCAGTTCTCAATGTGTAATGGCTGACGATCTTTTCTTTATTACCCTTATCCAATTTTATTCCAGGAATCATTAGTTTATTCCAGTTGGCGACGAGATAAAAGTTTTAATCTTTATTATTTTATTCACGGAAGGCCCGTATTTTTCTAAATTTTCCAATTAGGTATGGCGCCACCAAACACCACAGCAAACACGACCTCGACCACGCCGACATCGACCTCAACCACGGCGACAATCAGCAGATTTCCTACTCAGGACTTCCTCAGATACCTTGCTCGAGGACCAGCAGTTGGAGATCTACCTTCTTTCGACGTCGGCGACAAATGGAACGTTTATTGAGCGACTAGACCAGTATTTCACTGGAAACTATGTCCAAGGAGATCGGCGCGTGTGCCTACTTCTCACAGCCATAAGCTCTGCCGTGTACGAAGTTTTACGCTAGTTATGCCACCCGGATCTACCTAAGTCGAAGAGTTTTACTGAATTAACGGAGTTGTCGGCAAACCAGTGTTCGCCAAAGATTTCGGTCTGGAGAAACAAACTTACGTTTGACCACCTTCGGCAGGAACAGGGCGATTCTGTTAGCAGTTGGTACGTGAGAGTGAAGAAATATTCGATGGATTGCGAGTTTGCAAAGCTACTAGACAATTTTGTGAAGTACAAGTTTGTTACCGGTCTCAGAAAAGGCCCTATATTGGACCCAATATGCGAAGAGGACTCCATCAAAACCCTGAAGAAGGTGGTAGAGCTAGCGGTGAAAAAAGAATCGTCTTCATCCTACCACGAGCAAGGCGCTCCCCTCAACGCGATCCGGACGACCACAGGCGGGCAGCAGCGGAAGAAGAAAACGAGCCAGGGGACAACCTCTACGCCATGGAGAAGTACCGGACGCCAGACGCCCAAAGCGGGTACCGAGAAATCCGAGAATCCACGGCCGACTTCGCAGGAAGGTTCCCCAAAGCAAGTTTTTTTTTGTTTGTAATAAACCGTCTCATGACTTCCGAGCGTGTAAGTACAAAACTTACCGTTGCAAAATCTGTAAGCAAATAGGTCATGTAGCAGCAGCATGTAAGCAACCATCAGACAATAAGTATTTGATTACAAATAATTCAGATGATGTCTTAGATTTGGATCAAATTGGCTTGTTCCATTTGTCAATTTCTGATAATTTGTATACTTCAGTAGACCCATATACTATTAAGTTATTAGTCAATGACGTTCCAATATGTTTTGAAATTGATACTGGGTAGAGACTTAATCTCAAAATTCAATGTTCTTCTGAACTATAGCGTAACTAGCATAACCTAGATTTATCCGTTTCGGATAGAACGAAACTAAAAGCGAAAATTTTCACGATTTCTCAGATTTGTTCAAAGAGGAACTAGGCAACTACAAGTTCGGCGAAATCAAACTTACACTTTCTGAAGAGGCAAAACCTCGTTTTTATAAGGAGGAATTGGATAAAGGAGTTCCTTATGCATTCAACGAAGGTGTAGTTTTGGAATTGGACAAATTAGAGAAGCTAGGAGTGATTTCAAAAACAGATTTTTCGGAATGGGGAACGCCCCTAGTTCCAGTACTTAAACATAACGGTACAATTAGAGTGTGTGCCGATTATAAGGTTGTGGTGATCGGATATCCCCCTGTAGGGGAATCCGCCTCCACGTAAGGTTTGAGCCAGGGTGGGGTCTCTTCCCCCACTCCTGGCCAAACAGTATATAAGCCGCTGTTGGTATCCAATAAAGCATGCTCTACATCACAACTTCAACCAGACCTTATTATTTCTATTCTAACCTATTTTCCCATGCACGATGATTGGGCACCTAACCTCACCATAATATTTAGGCCATACCCAATAAAGAAGATAACTTGTCTTCTTCCAGGTGCTGACCCCTGCACTACTTCCAGCCCGAATCCGATCCATGGACTGTATATCGGTGAATTTGGTACCTCTTATCACTGTGAAGCACTCTCATTCCGGAGATCTATGTTTATGCAATCGCCACCAGACGTATTCTGTATTGGGAACAAGATATTCCGGATCATCGATAGTCCGTTAGAAGGCAACGAGTTCAAATTGATACATGCTGAGTGCGTTAAGAAACATGTTTGCATGGAAGATCTCGAAGAGAAATGGGGTCTCTCTTCCAGATGGATGAGATTGACGTGCATCGACGGACTCTTGTATTTCAACAAAAAACCTTCAGTCGTGGACTCGACACAATTGGAAATCCTAGTGGGCTCGCTAGCAAGTGTTTGAGGATGAAAATTCGTATACAGATCCCCATCATGAAACACGTTGTGAACTTCAGAGAAATTATTATGTCAAGATGTATATCAGTAAGATACCCCTAGTAAGATGGTGTAACTGATGATTTCTTGTAGAATAGGTACTTATGCAAATAAAATTAGTATTTCCTCTTCAATTGAAAGGATCTCCTAAATTATTTATTATTATTTTGATTATTTGCAATAGGTACATTTAGAATCAATCAAAAAACACGTTGCTTTGACCCTACTCAAATGCTGTTGTTTCACCTTTCAAGGCAACTACGTAGGTAGGTACGTAAAATAAAATTCTAAAAACCGAATAAAAATTCTTGAACCGTGAGCAAGCGTGGCGTTCTGTACTACCCATAAAAGTTTGGTAGCTCAGAAAAAAGGCGAATCGCAAATCTATCTCGTGACGTTTTTCTGAGGGAGGAAAAACAAAAACCTAGGAGTCCTAACTCATTTGCATTTGCAAGGAAATGGAATGGTAGACTACTTAGTTGGCCTCCGAACCTCCCCAAATAGCCAACCCTGAAACCTCACTTGAAATAAAAATACCTTTCCATTTCCTTGGGAAATAGGTACCTACTCTTTCTTTGATTTTTTTTTTTTCCTACCTTAGGTACTTAAAAGAGATCTCTTTTTAGAAGAATATTTACAATTTGGTACAATTTTAACGCTTAGCTTCTAATTTATCAGTCCTTTGCCCTTTGATGATCTAGAAGTTCCCTGGTGATGGAGATAGCAGTTGATCAAATTCCCCAGAAGTAGGTTGAAGTTTCCCTGATGATGGAGTTAACGTTGAAGATTGGCGGTTAGATGAAGTTCCCCAGAAATTTAGATGGCAGTGAAGTTTCCCAGCAATTATAGATTGGTTTCCCCTTGAAGTTGATATTAATAAAAAGCAGATAGGTAGGTAGGTGGAGATTTTTCAAGTGCTGAAAGGTAAGGCTACCTAGCACAGCAGACCCAGTGCTTCACAATGTACCGGGAGAATCCAACACCAAGAATGTGCTGAGGTCCGCAACTTCGTAACCCCGATTCCTCCAGCCGTCCGATCGTCGGGTGGATTCTCACGGTGCCGACCTATTTTAAATCAGTCGAGTTTCCCTTCTCAACCCGGGACGAGGCTCCCATCGCAGGACTATCCGTGTCGTGGTGGCTTTTTCGTATAGGTACCTACCATTCATAGCATGTATCTTGTACCTACGATTATTCAAAAATATACCGTTATGTGCGTGATGAGTTAGTAACTTGTTCATCGTTATTACACAACCCACATATTACCATACGGTAGGTACAATTGTTGTGGTCAGGAAATCGTTAAAAAATTGAGGTACTTCGAGGGGGTTCGAACCTTATTGTCACAGCGAAATCTGATGGATTCCACTATGACTCACCAACTAACGACCTCGGCTACCGAAGACCTGGTGTCTGTCTCTCATTTCTGCTGAAGGATGAGCTTTCGTTCACATCTCCCCGAGCCTAATTTGAGACCTCCCGGACTCAAGGTAGCTGAACATCCTGACCTTACTGGAGTGTGAGTGCCAGTGTTCATAGTGCTGACGCAGGGACGACGCCAGTTCAGTAGGCAGTTGTTTTTCGCTTCAAAGTGAGAGAGCCGGAAGGGGAAGGGCATGGCAACCCCTTTTAGTCACTCGGAGACACTACCATTTTAAGAGATGTGATCCTGAAAAGTTTTTTTTGATGTAAGCAGAAAGGAGAGAGAAATGAATTATGAAACTTATTGCAGTCGTGTGTGCCGTTTTGGGAGTCGGAGGATTGTTTCAATTATCGAGTCCTACCCGACTGTGCCACTTGTGGTCAGGAAATCGTTAAAAAATTAAGGTACTTGGAGGGGGTTCGAACCTTATTGTCACAGCGAAATCTGATGGATTCCACCATGATTCACCAACTAACGACCTCGGTCACCGAAGACCTGGTGTCTGTCTCTCATTTCTGCTGAAGGATGAGCTTTCGTTCACAACACAATGGCGCCCAACAAGTTCAATCCGCGGTACATCGATTCTGCCTGTATCCTATCAGAGAAGCATCAAGCCGCAGCAAATGGTAAGCCACATGATAGTTACCTTTTCGTTCATTCGCTCAGATGGTCTCATTTAATTGGCAAATTGAGGTCGTTCAAAATAGCTGAATATTATGATACATCGCAGCATTCTCTTATGTGGCATTACCGGCGTACACTGACATCTCTCGACCGGGACTTGAGGACAATGATTCAGAGGCTCCCGCGTTGCCTGGGAGACGATCATGCAGTTCTTGAGTCCTGGATAATCAGACTTCTCTGTCTGCAAGACGATGCTCATACTCCAGAGTATAAAATTCCAGACGAATCGGCCTTGCAGATGAGAAAGTTGAACACGACCAAAGAATCCTCAACTTACTCCCACAAAAATGTAAAAGGGAGTTGGACTCCAGACTCAGGTTCCCACCTGCAGAGCAGACGAATGACACCCGAGAGGAGTATCGCAAAAAAATCTAGATTTCTCCCAGAATCACCCCCCTATACTCCCACTGTGAAAGGGGCTATCAATAGAATTTCCCCTTCCAAATTATGCAGTGGAAAACATGCTTTAAGGTTGTGCCCTCGATTCCACCAGTTGAGCGTAGCAGAACGAAAGATTATTGTAATAGAAAAATCATTATGCTTCAACTGCCTTGCTTACACGCATACAACTGATACATGTCAATCGAAGAATGTATGCGCTCATTGTAAAACGCCCTACAACTCAATGCTTCATGATACCATTTCAAATTGGAAATCTACCGAAAAGAAGTAGGATCCTTTCTCCCATCAAAGAACTATTCCTATTCCTACTTCCATGTTGGTTTGTTATTTTCGATAATGAACCTTTGGAATCGAGCAAGAAACCATTTTTTTTAACCCCCCTCAAAATTTGAGGTTTTACG
>JAEMON010000002.1:11221251-11237308 GCA_030264115.1 Lygus lineolaris | reverse complement strand
ATAATGTAGGTTTGCTGGAGGAAAATATCGTGACAATTTTTATTTTGTAAAATAAAAATTGCTTAAAAAAATTAAGTAGGTAGGTATGTTTGCCAGTGGAAAATATCGCCACAATTTTTACAGAATATAAATTCCTCCACAATCACACCCTGTGTGTGTGAGCAGTTTTTGATCAGCCTGTTTTGGAGCTCGAGAATAACCTCTCGTGAACAGGCGGTTTTTGAGCGCGAGAATGCCCTCTTGTGAGCCAACAATTTTTGCATGGTAAAAAATTCGCTCCACCACCCAGCGCGAGAATGACCTCTCGTGACCCCGCAATTTTTGCGGTACAGTTCTACACTACTTGCATGCATTTCATCAAGATCAATATTGCAGCCATTGCGCATGGGCAAACGTGAAAACATCATCACACGCATAACTTTCAATACTACCATCCGACTTCAATGAATTTTTCAGGGATTTATTTATTTATTTTTTTTTTCTAGGTACCATCCGACTTCAATGAATTTTTCAGGGATTTATTTATTTTTTTATTTATTATTTTCATCTGAATTTGATTTGTTATTATTGTATCCATAATGTTATTATGTTAATAATAATGTTATTATGTTATAGAGAAATGCCACATCACCACCTGCCACTAGGTATGTGCCACAACCACTTGGCTAATATTTTTCTCGCATCTCAAGTCCGGTATTGGCAATTCCAACAAAAAAATAAATCATTGGGAAACGTCTGCTGGGTGGGTGTTGTACATAGACATAGCTTCCTCGTATTCAATGAATAGAATAAGATGGAAACATTCGAGTTTATATTTTTCTAAACTTACGAACTTCAACTTACGAATCACAACATTTTCCTCATTGTGTTGATCATTTTACATATATTTTCGCCATGGTTGCTGATGATCCTATTACGGTTACCCAGTTAACGTTAGTCATAATCACCTCTCGATTGATTACATCCAACAAAACGCTGTCAATTAGTTAGCTAGCTACCCTCTATTGAGGAAACGATAAGAAACGGGTAAAATAAGAAAGCAAGTGTTTTGGGATTACTTTCCATGTTTGAAACCTCCCAACGCTGTCTTCCTCGAGACTCGAGCACCAGAGTAAAAGCTAATCTTCTCCAAGGAAGTCTCGAGATATTTAATTCACAGATGTCTGCCCCGTCCATTCTCCCCTCTTCTCAATCTGCCATCTCATCCCTCGTTTCAAGCATAAAATAATGGCAGCCTTATTGTACATTCAATGCTATCCATTATTAATACAAGAGGATTTTTGTTGTAAAGAAAACCACTCGCTTTCCGGATATTCCTCAATCGTTTCTTCATGACCTCCGTTCTCAGAACCCTTAGGCGAGGGATTCGACGAATATGAAATATATTTGCTTCACTCTGAAGGGACCAAAATGATTTAAACATCATTATTTCATTGTCAAATTTGTATTTTCTCCCGCAATCAAATTATTACTTTTCCCCAAATGTATAATTATTCTCTTTCAATTTGAACAGGAATATATTTCATCACTTACGCCATTCTTGTAGGTGATCAGCAGCGTAGTAGGCAATCCACGCATAAATTTTGGCAAGTTGGAACTCCCGAGATTCTAATGTGGATGAATGAATTACCTAATGAAAATATTAATTTGTACAAACCCATTAGGGCATTACAAGGAGTTCAGCCTCATGATACCTACTTAAAATTCGTTGGTAGTTAATAGAGTTAATAATACGAGGAGTTCCGATCTCATAACAAATTCCCTAGTGTTAGCTTGTATCAATAATAAACTTTATTATTATGGTAATGTAAATACAATTCTATCTTATAATCGTTTCATGACATAAATATGATGCCATGAGTATTGTTGTAAATATGATCATTACATGGTTGGGGTATACCTATGTTTTACTGTTTCCCACAATGTAGTCCTTTGAAGATGAACTTTGTCCAGATTCCAGTATAGTCGCCGTGCATTTCACAGTTCACATAATATCATTGTCAATGTTTTTTCTTGGATTTTCTGATAATCCTTTAGGTACGCTGCGTAGGAGACGTTCCGTGATCCGACGATGAAATGTTCTCGACTACGTTGGCGTCTTCGGAGATAGTAATGAGTTTTTTCACATTATTTATGAACCAAACCAATATTGCCTGGCTCCTCTTGCTTCGACCATTCGAGGGTATAACGGTTTTCGTCTATCCACCGCCTCTTTAGTAAGTCATCAGAAGCGTTGTATGATTAAACTTAGATAATATTAACGTAGGTTTGCTTACGGGGAAAGCAAGTATAAGTACCTACTATGGTTGAGTTCAAGTAAGGGAAGTTATGTAAGAAAAGTAAACAAGTTTTATTTCATCTTTGGAAACTTGTAACATGGCCTTGGTGGAATCTCTGTAACTCTCCCATAGCTACTATTGGTACCATTGATACTATTGCTACCTATCTCCCCATTCAGAGAGGAGTCAGAGCTCAAAGTGGCCAAGGACTTGTCACGTTAAGGGGTTCCTCGTTTGCTTAGTTGGTTGTTACAAGTAGAGTGGTTGTTATGGAGAACCCACGGGCTCATTACCCTGTTGATCAGAGGGGAGGCCGGAGGAGCTGTAATTATCATCAGAAGCACTTGGGCGACCGAGGACTTGATTGGCTATGCTAAGTAACAACCTGTAACCTCACATCGATGTACCCACATTTGTGAAAACAGGTTTAATGTTGCGCAGGTAGGGCACGTATATCTTACGTGGTAGAGGGGAAAACCCACCTTCTCCTTTTAACCAGTCGACATCCCATTCTAAGGCATTCCCATGGTTATTTGTTTTACGTCATATTTACGTAGTTCTGTACTGTTGGGAACGGAAGCTCGGCCCCTCAGTAGTAAGGAGAGACAAACAACTGGTCTCCACTGGCCTTCACTGGTCTTCAATGGCCGAGGTGGTTAAATAATGAAACATTGTGGAATTCTTCAGATTCCGCTGTGCCAATAAGGTTCAAACCCCCTCGAAGTTCCTTAATTTTTTAATGATTCCTTGTCCACTACAAGTGGCACAGTCGGGATACAGTAATTGAAAGAATCCTCTGACTACCGAAAAGGCGCACACGACTACAATTAATTTCATGATTCAATCATCTCTCCTGTCTGCTTACATCTCAAAAAGTCAACAAGAGCTTCTCGGTATCACAATTCTTAGAATCGCAGTATCTTTGGGTTACTAATAGTGGTTTGCAATGCCGGCCCTTTCCAATTCACCGGCTCTCTCACCTCAAAGCGAATAACAACTGCCTACTGATCTGACGTCCGTCGCTGAGTCAGCACTCACACTTCCCAGTAAGGGATGTGCGGCTACCATTGAGTCCGGAGGGCTCAATTCATTAGCCCCTGGAAATGTCGTGAACGAAAGCTCGACCCCTCAGTAGGAAGGAGAGATGAACGATCGATCTTCGATGGCTGAGGTGGTTAAATGGTGAGACAGATTCCGCTGTGTCAATGAGGTTCATTGTAAGTTTCATTGTTCAACGATTCCCTGTCCACAACCTCTATCTGGCTCTACCTAGCTACTCAACTAGGCTGCACGTCAGTTCTGCATCGGGCTACCAGCCACCCATCTCTTGAGCCCCCAGATTGAAGTACATCTATAATGGTGATGGCCATCATGCTTTCTCTTTTATGTTGAACCTCTTTGAAATCAACAGCTCCTTAGATGATAGTTTTTCTAGAAAAGGAGAAAAGTTGGCCTTAGCTCGAGAAGTTTCATCAAAATGGCATAATTTGTCTTACGGTTTATGAATCACGATTATTAGAATCGAATGAGAGCACCAGAGCACCCAGAGCATGGCATTGCCATCGGACCACTACCAACGTGTACGCATGCTGAAACAACGGTTCCTCAGTTCCTATAATGGACGATTTCGCTCTAATTCCGACGGGGATGATTCAAAGAAAAGTGGATGCATTTCGTCACAATCGGATCAGTAATAGCTACTGAGGGTGCAAACACTTGGAATTCTAATGCCTGAGGCTTCACTCCAGAACTATTATTATAGGTACCTGATTTGGTGGAACTTTCACTAACTAAGATTCTATACGTCAATGTTATAAAAGGAAGGAAGCTATACTAGCCACCCAACTAGGAAGACGTTTTTTCATAGGTGGAAGCTATGACTGGATCCGGACCAGATGCCTGCTATTTTAATGTTATTTGCTTATCGAAACAATTTTGAGGAAATAACCCGAAAGTTTTGAATGATGCGAGCAGCATCGAGAAAACGGAAATAAGAGTACCTACATATTATCAAACAAAAATAACCGCTACAAAATAGATTCTCTCAAAACAACGGGGGGATTGTGAGTTTGGGCACAGCTGGCTGATACAACAGGACCTGAAAGAGATGGAACAACTGCCTCCTCTGTTGATAAACAGCCCATCCACCTGTTAAATGGACTGCTGTAGCACCACTAATGGATGCTAACCAAATCTTGTTTATTCTGAATTTGTAGTAGGTACGGTTGATGCGGACCATTGGATTATAATTACGTTGCATTCATGTTTGTTTAATATATTTTTATGTTACAGTGTTACAATCCGAACTATTCAGAACTAGTTCAATAAAAGCCATTTCGTCAACACAAGATTTGACTAGTTAGAACTAGTTCATACGATTCTCTTCAGAGGTTCAATAGCTGGCTATCTACCAAGAACGATAATAGCATGATAAAAATATGTGTAAACATGGAACGATTTTCTGAAAATAAATCATAGGCTTTTCCCTTCATGATTCTGAATAGGTTCTTCCCCACCGTTTATCGTTCATGACTGAATCAAGTCTTATTTAATTATTGTATTTTACTGGCGATAATTTAAGCGTTTGTATTATGTTATTAGTGTTATAAAAAATCTAGTTAATTATAAAAAAGTTTATTTTTAGTGATTTTAACAATAAATGATCGTGTTTTCTTCTGGGCATTTACAATTAATGCATCGTTTTCAAACGATACATCGATTACCACCTCGGCAATTTCTTACAACTCATGTTACAACAGTCATTTTGACTTTCCAACAATAGGTAGTTTTCAATAATTTTGATAATTCCAAAGTTACAGAACATTCCCACCCCACTGTCTTGGACGTTCCTGCCCAGCCCCCATCTCCCATGGATATTTAATAGTGAAATATCCATAGTACTTCGTGCCAGAGTGTGGTCTCAGAGAGGGGTGAGCGAGAATTTGAGGGTGTCGCTCGAACAACCCCGAGAATCCTCAAGCCAGGCATGAAATACCGCCACAAGAACGGGAACAACTGAGACATGCAGCGAGACAGGCGGTCCGGGGACAGAAGAGAGGTCCCCCCCCCCCCCCCCCCTCGTTCTCGCACATTCCCCGGGGGATCTCGCGAGAGTGTAGAGCCGCAGTAATAATATATAATAATTAGCTTGGATGTTTAATGCAGATAATGCAGGATGTAAGGGCAATTGCGGCTAAATTGTATTCGTTGAAATGCAAGATTTCAGTCAGAGCTTTCCAAAAAGGTGCTACAAGTGGGGCATCCGATAATTTAGGAATGAACTAGAACCACAATCTATGATGTCATCACCTCCGCTCATCGAAACCTTTGACGTCACGCGTAATTTTGTCATACGATTTACAGTCAACTCAATAAATATTCTGAGATGAAAATTTTGAATCGACCATAGATTTACTTCTAGGTCTATGGTTGAACCCGAACCCGACACAGAACTGGAAAACGTTCGATTCCGACACACTGGAATTCTATAAGTTAGTATAGTTTTACGCGGAACAAGGAATTGGGAACTTGCATGGGCATTTTGCATTTTGAACCTCAGAATCTGAATCAGTACCCTTCAAAACCCCCTGGTGCCAATTTTGAGCTTGAATTACGTCAGGTTTAACCAGAAAACAGGTTGAAAGGGAACCCGCCCAGGCAGGCGGGGGGTCGATGCCGTCAGTTAGGTCAAAATTACAAGACCCATTTTCGGTAAGTTTCAATCATTGGATACCCATCACCATCATACAGCACCTTTTTGGATAACCCTCTCTAATATCTTTCAAACGCTGGGATAAAAAAAAAAAAAAACCATGCAAGTTAACCATTGAGCGCACACAGACCAACAAATACCCATATACGCGGAACCGAAATTGTTCAGAAAGCTTTGAAAAGCAAAAAGCAAGTGGAAATTTTAATTTTGGGAGGCTCAGAATTTGTTTAGACTTATTGCACGAACGTAAGGTAATGAAGAAGCTAAACCATTAAAAAATGCTCTTCAGAAAAACGAAAGTTCATTTCAAAGTTCTCGAAAAATAATTACTCTTTTCCTGACGACCCTATCGAACATTGTCAACCCGATACACGTCCCCTCCCCCCCGACCACTTCGGGGGTCGACCGAGAAACGCGTAAACACTAACACGGCTCTTGCCTCCACGAATTCCTTACCATTCGATTTCCCTGGAGGTTTCCGTAAGCAAGTTGACAACAAACCGATCCGATATACTCTTTCTAGCGAGGAGTTCCTCACTTTCAACCTCAACTGAGCTGTCCTCACACCATGTTTGATAGAGTGTGTACCTATGCATAGCGTCACTAAATAAGTACACAAGTTCCAGTAGAATGACTGTGGCTGTTTGGTGACACTCTACTTGGTATGTACATAAACACTATAAACAGTAAGCCACCGTGTAATTGATTTCATTTTAGCGCGGAACATGCTTTTCCTGGCACCTATCGACCAGAAAACAACAAAAAGTCACAAAATCATGTCACGAAAGTAACGGAAAAGTCCCATGCATGCAGCATGAGTTGAGCGAATTTTCAAAGAATAATTTTAACCGATTTGGTGGGTGAGTTTCATGGGAAATTGCATGTTGATTCTAAATACATATCATATCCTATGTTTAAGATGGTAATTTACACAAAAAACCTCAAAAACGCGTTTTTAAGCGATTTTTGACTAAAAATTTTAAAAATTTAACCCTTGGATTACTCCAAAAATTCTAGCCAACGACCTCAACCTTCCTTTTGATTGACTGTAGGATTTTCCCATGCGTTAGCTGCACATAGAGAAGCGTAGGAATATAGGCAGGGAGAACCTTGCCTAACACCTGCTGACGGCTCACTAGATTCCATGTAATCGCCATTGAAGACCGTCAGCCATAAATATAGTGCTCGAAAAAAAACGGCGCCCCCATTCAATCCATGGAAAAGTTTGAACTAGTACATAATCTTTTAGTTCCATAGGTCTGGTAGATACTGTTGCATCATAAGTTATACCTAGTCTGGAAAGACACGTAGGAAAGATCATGACATGTCTGGAAAGAGGTAGGTTAGAGCAGAAGAGATTGGAAAACATGACAGAGAAATGTTCCTCTTTAAATAAAATTCATGGAAGACATAAAAGCGATAGAAAGTCGGACTCTAAATTTGTATTAATAAGGGGTCAACATTGTTTCAAATGTGGGAGAGTAGCTCACACCGATAGTAGGGAATGTCCTGCCTATGTAAGTTATGTGATCTATGTAAGGGGAAAAACCACGTTTCTGTTGTTTGTTTCAAGTATCGCCACGTTAAGGTTCTTCCAGAGAAAAAGGAGAGGAAGAGAAGCGTAAACCAACTACAGAAAACAGCGCTCACTAGTAGCAATTCAACAACCTGCAATGATCCAGAATCGGAATTGGGCATTCGACAAGTCACTCCCAAAGGCACCAAAGTAATGTTGACAGTACGTCTCAATGGAAACGAATTAAAAATGTTATACGACCCTGGAGCTCACCACTCCGTGATTAGTAAGCGTTTTTGGAGACACATTGGGAAGCCAGACCTAACACCATATCCAAATTTGATTGCTTATACTAATCTGGAAGTGTGAACGTTGGGAATGAACCAAGTCCATGTATCAGCATTTGGGTTAGAATACGAGCTACCACTCATTGTCGTGGAGAAACACGATTTGCCACTTTTCGGGTTAGACTGGGTTCTCAAATTCAATCTTCCATTACCACCAGGTGCCGAGGTGTGAAGAATGAAACATAAATTCTGTAAAGTATATACTCTGTAACATATATTCTTTAAAGAATGAAACACCGATCACTATGACAAACGATACATCAAACTGTCCAGCCATTGTTCCAAATTATATAAAAAATGTGTTATGTCAATACCCAGATTTATTTAGGCCTTCAACGGGGAACATCAGGGGACGTCAGATTAAAATATTGTTGAATCCAAATGCAAAACCTAAAGTTTTCAAACCTAGGCCAGTGCCATTTGCATTGAAACCGGCAGTAGAAAAAGAATAGGAAGATTGTTAAAAGAGGAAATCATTGAACCTATAGATCCAGCAACTACCAATATAGAGTGGGCTTCACCTCTGGTTATAGCACCAAAAGCCAAATGGAAAAATTAGGCTATTTGCAGATTTCAAGGCGACCATTAATAAATGCATAATTATGGATAGACATCCACTTCCCACTTTCGAAGAAGCATGCGTTTCTATAGCAGGAGGAGTGGAATACTCGGTGATTGATTTGAAGGATGCGTATTTACAGTTAGCTGTAGCTGAGGAATCAAAACAATACCTAATAATATCCACGCACAAAGGATTTTTCAGGTACAAGAAAATGCCATTTGAAATCAGCTCAGCTCCAGCAAAATTTCAAAAAACTATGGAAATCATATTAGCAGGAATTGAGGGGGTACAATGTTATTTGGACGACATAATCATCACGGCAGAAGACAGAGAGGCACATTATTATAGGAAAGACGATTCAGTTATTGAGAGGCTCAACAAGGCAGGAATGAGGGTACAGCTAGCAAAATGCAAGTGGCTCCAGGACTCGGTCGTCTATTTAGGATATAGGTTCGACAGACTGGGTATTCATCTAACTGAGGAGCATGTTCAAGCTATTCGTCAAATGCCAGAGCCATCAAATGTCAAGGAACTACGATCATTCATGGGTAGCATAAACTACTATCAAAAGTTTGTACCCAGGCTGCAAGGGCGATGTACAAGTCTGTACAATTTGTTACAGAAAGGAGCCAAATGGAACTGGACAGAACTTCATAGTAAATTGGTAAAGGAGTTGAAAGAGATTTTGTCATCTGCTGATACAATGGTTCACTATAACCCCGAATTACCCTTGGTACTGTACTCGGACGCTAGTGAAACAGGTGTAGGAGGAGTGCTCTGCCACAGATACCCAGATGGGACAGAAAAACCAATAGCATTCACATCAAGGACGTTGAACAAGGTAGAGCAGTGCTATTCAGTGATAGATCGAGAAGCACTGGGAATCATCCATTCAGTCAAAAAATTCGATCAGTATCTCTATGGCCGTCAATTTATATTAAGGACAGATCACAAGCCATTGACATATTTGTTTGGAGAAAATGTTTAGCTACCAAAGCTAGCATCAAGTCGCATTTCCAGGTGGGCCTTAATGCTCATGGAGTTTGACTATACCATTGAATTTATCCCAGGAAAGGACAACAGTCCAGCAGATTCACTTTCACGGTTACCACAAAAAGGGGTGGTTGAAGTAGGAAGAAATGAGTAAGGGAGAAAGATAACCCAAACTAAATTGAAAGATATTGGTATATCAAAGAAATTGTTGAAGACGAGAACAAGTGCCGACGAAAAGTTGAATGAAATAACGAGATACATTAATCAGGGTTGGCCTTGCAAAGATCAGTTACCGCAGGAATCGTGGACATTTCATGAAAAGAGAGAAGAAATGGCTTGTGAAGAAGGAGTGTTACTATGGAAAGGGAGGATAGTGGTGCCAACATCGCTCAAGCAGGACCCATCCATGCACTACATGAAGGACATCCTGGAGTTTCAGCAATGAGGTCGATTGCAAGGATGCACCTCTGGTGGCCTGCTATCGATAATGATATCGAGATGTTTTTGAAAACATGCTAGCAATGCCAAGAAAATAGGCCAGGGGAGTCACCCCTATACTCTTGGAATGTCCCTACAGAGCCTTGGTCACGGTTACATGTTGATTTTGCTGAGACGTTTGAGGGTTATAACTGGTTGATTTTAGTGGACGCGACGTCAAAGTGGATGGAAATTGTTCCTATGAAAATGATAACTACTGACATAATTGTAGCAGCACTGCAGGGTATTTTCGCTAGGTTTGGGTTGCCTAAAGTTATATTCTCAGACAATGGACCGCAGTCGACTTCACACAGCTTCAAGGAGTTCAGTGATTTCAAAAACGTGAGGCATATCCTAACCACTCCGTACCACCCAAGGTCAAATGGACTAGCGGAAAGAGCAGTCAGAACATTTTTAAGGAACGCTACGGGTCATCAAGAAACAGTAAGCAGGATTTAAGAACACGGCAGAGTTACTGTTGGGGCGTCAATTGAGAACGAGACTGTCGTTGTTGAAGCCGGATTTGGCAGGACGTCTCGATGAAGAGTTCATCAAACAGAAGATCCAACATGACCGAGCACCACTCAAAGAGTTCACCGAGGGGGAGACAGTATGGGTCGAACGGAAAAAGGAGGACATGAAATTCTCAGAAGCAGTAGTGAAGAGGAAGACCCTATTGGGGGTCCCATTATCCTATGTTGTGGTCATGGATGGAGTAGAGCGCCGCGTCCACGCAGATCATATGAGAAGAGCGTGTGGTCCTGATGGGGGAGGAGATGTTGCATCATAAGTTATAGTTAGTGTTGTCAGGTAGGTTCCAAATCATATTGCTCTATAGTTTCACAAAATATATTCATTCCTCCACCAACTTCCGTAGTGAATATTATACTACACATTAAGTTTTTTCAGATACGAATCCCAATCATGCATGATTATTTTTGAAGGGAAAAGAGCTCAGTTCGTAGATGTTAAAACACCATCGGATGTTAAGCCATTTTTTCGTACACCCTACGTTGAATACGGGTGTACGGCATCATATTTACACACCTACTCGAAACCCGGCTCCGGCCCGAAACTCACCCATCATTTTGCGAAAAAAGCTAATGGGAAACGGTTCGGCTGCTGCCGGGCACAGGTTGCTGCCGTTAGTCACCCATCGTTACACGCAGACAAACCCAGATAAGATAGATCGATGAGATCGGAAAGTTAAAATATACCAAAAAGACGAAACATACTTACTATCCTTACCTTCAAGATAAGAGTACGTAAATAGGACTCTTATATCGATGGCTGGGACATTATGGACAACCAATCAACCTCCATATCGGTCCATTCGTCTTTCATTTCAACTCTTTCGATGGGCTGTATTTTTCCGAGCTCTCAAAGTTTCTCTGCTCTCGTTCTGTTTGACAGTCCCATTGTTTGGCTACTCAATCGACCCGTCTTTGTTTTGTGGACTCCCTTTTAATTGCAGTATCAAGATTTGGGTCGAAAGCTTTCTACCATTCTTTTCAAACGTCCTATAAGAGTGGTGAACATCTAACCCTTCCTAGGCATCATTTCAGAATCCTTACGAAATATGTTGTTATTGAAGAAATTCATGAGGCAACTTATTATATTATTTCATTATCTATATTTATAAAATAATTTTATATAATTCTGTCAGTTTGGCCAATTTTCACGAAGACAAAGATCATCCTATCTTGATGTTTTTCCCCCAATAGGTATGATCAGAAAGTCATGCGTAACTAGTCGCATGGTACATGGAAGGCATGAAATCCCCACGATGCCAATGCTTCTTCACGCTCTGGTGAATTAAAAACGATAGAACACCTGATCCCTGATGACAGTCGCATTTACCCGTTTGTCAGCTTTGATACTGTCGAATCTGGGTGAAAGAGAAGTGTGAGAGTTTTTTTATATAGCCTGGATTGTAGCCTACAACTGGCTAGGCACTCACCCATCATTTTGCAAAAAACCCCACAATCGGAGTTGCCGTTTTGGTGCAATTCAGGCTTATACTGACAGAAAAAACACTCTTACCGAATCATAATAAGATGTTAATTTATCCAAGAGAGTTAAACTAGGGGAAGTGAGCGGGGGCACGAATGACGGGAGAACGCTTCCAAAAGACTGAAAATAAAACGAAATAATTGGTAAATTAATATAAGACATTGGAAAACCCAGTTGGAGTTGCTCTGTTAGAAGGAATTAAAGAATCATGTTCAATTATGAGGATGTCCTTACAATGTTCTCAAGATCTTGGAGGTGTTTTCCAGAGAGAGAACAGCACGGAAATCGGGGAATAAGAAAACATCGTTCGCTGGAACTTTTGCAACTTTAATGTCAATTTAAGGCTCGACTGTCCTCTCGCTGAGCCGACTTCCTGGCTCGCTGTCAGGGTTCACGGGTGATTAGTCGAATCTGAAGAGACTAAAAATTCATTATTTGTAGTTAGTGGCTCGAATAGATATTCCAATGGAAAAAACTTGTGCCAAGTTGGCTCAGAAATGAAGCTTCTTCATGGGGTAGCATTGTATGGGCGTGCAATCGACTCTCGACTCGATATGACGACTCTTAATACAACATGAATCTAGATATCATGGCGAGGTATAATCTTGGTCTCTTGAGAAAATCTCGGTATTACAAGAAAATCAATGTATTTTGGACAGACGTGTTATTGCAAGAACTTTTTTTCGAGGGCCGGAGCCTGAACACTACAAATCAAGGTGAGGGCTCAGAACTCTCTAAATAGCAAGATCCCTCTTCACTCTTTGTGCCCTCCTTTTCACTTGTTTGCTTTTAGTCAATGTTTCTATGAAACATAATGAAACCACGTGTTGGTTCAGTTTCAATCACATCCTCCAATAGGAAGAGTAAAGCATAACTGTCTCGATGAAACAATAACTTATAAAAACCGTGGAGTAAAAATCAGGACTGAACCGAGAAAAATTTGACCGACCAAGGTTTGGACCGAACAAGAGCAGAAACACCGAGTATGCCAAATTCCATTCAAAGATCAGCAGATCAAATGCAAGTTTTTTCATTGTCACCGAACCGAGTTCCTTTTTTAGTTTTATGAGGTCCCGCAGTTACTGTATTTCGTTATGAATTGGATGAGAAATGGAGGTACTCATTTTACTGATTGTTAAACATAAATGAATGCTTAATTTTTGTGAGACTAGTGATGTAATCATGATAGGTACTTAATCGTCGATCTGAATAGAGGGAAAGTGTATTGGGCCAATACAGTAATGAAGTAATGTGAAATGTGTTCCGTATTAACCAATGGAATCTCTGCAGATGGGTGACCTCAATAGAAAAATAGTAAAACTGTTAATTTGCTGCGTTTTTTATCTCACAGAAACGACAATTTAGTTAGTCTCCTCACATTTTCTTCATACATATAATATACGTCTGACGTCCCTCTTGGGCATGGTGACTAGTTCAGTTGCCTTGAAAAAGTCACAAATAGGAAGTGTTGCCCATATAGGCCAGGGAGCTTGTGTCAGTATAGCACACGCGTCTGGTTTCCCCAGTTGGTAAGGAACTTCTGCAAGTAACTTTTGTTTTTTCAAAGATTTGGCTCTGTTTCCATGACTGGACTCTGATTTCCTCTCAGTACCCTCATGACACTCTTGGCCAAGAATCCATAGGATGGTGACCTGATTGCTCTGCAGCCTGACTATTAGATAGAAAGTACTATTTTTGACGATTTTAGCTTTTATTTTCTTCAGCACACATGATTTTGTATAGCGAGGTCCTCTTACTGAAAGATCGTGCGTGGTGTTAGTCCCAGACTTTTCCAGGCAGATCAAGAGGCTTTTCCAGGGAGATCAATAATCTCTGACAATGTTTTAACAAATTTTATCTAACGGAAGATCAGAGATTCGTCAATTCTTGGCTGGAAGGGGGGGGGGGGGTACATGCCTGGGGTACATTTCTTTCTCGGTTGTTTCCAATAATAATGATTATTGTTAATCTCTTACAATTATTTTCCCCAGATCACGCATCGCCCAATACTTCTACGTGTTTACCTGCTCCAGATTTACCGACCGTGGGTAGTATGGGATTCCTGAAAACCGCGAAGAGAAGAACCCCTAGGGGATTAACTCGCACGTTACCTATCGATCAATTTATACCTCGCAAATGGTTCGAATCCGGTCCCACAACGTGACGAAGCGGTATAGGGGTGAAATTTGAATAGCTTCAGAAAACACGGCGCTCCTGAGGCAAGGAAAACACGGGGTTGTATTATCTCCACATCGACCCCACTGCCGATAATCCCATATTAACTAGTGCGGTTCCTGTTATGTGCGTACTCGGCTGAAGGTTCCAACGTGATTAAGCGTGATTCAACGGAGATTACGAGTGATTATACAATAACATTCGGCTACCACGATAATCATATTGCTACTCTAATCATGCTAATGTTGTGGATCTTACCGGGACGCCGCCGTTATTCTGTATCATGTTGAATCATTCAGACCATTTTAAGAAATGAAAATAAAACACCTTTGATCAGCGGCGAGGTAAGTACTTGGATGGGTGTCACCTGTGGGCTGGAACCAATCATCTCAGCATTTTCACGTCGGGCCGTACGTTGGCAATCCGATCAAGGAGGTGAGCCACGCGCAAAATCATTAGAGCAAGTTCTGATCCTCCTGTTGGAGGACAGTTGACGACGCACAGTGGGCTAGATGGCAAAATTAGCGCGAAAAAAGTCATTTTCAAAATTTTTTTTATATGTGATGAAACTAATAGAACTTCGAGAGTATTAGTTGGGGACCATGACCCTGAAAAACAGATGGCCTTATTGTTTACCGGAAGGCGACAAATGAGACTTGATTCATCCCAAAGGCTGTAGCTGCGTATCTCTCACCTCAGTAGTAATTGAAGTGTCGAAGAAGAAAGCAAAATATTATACCTATGTTTAATTTGTCTTCTTCGTTCAAATGACGGACTCTCTGGAGGTAAGTGACACATGCAACCTTTTTTAATTTCAAAGACACAAGCAAATTTCTTAATTTTAAAGGAGTAATTTAAAATTTACAGGCTTGTGAAAGGTATAAAAAACTTGGCGCGTGAGTGCGCGTTTCAGAATAATACAGCATGTTTAATATAGTGTTGGCTAATTGTGTTATGAATGCATGTGTCTTTGAAATTAAAGAAATTTGCATGTGTCACTTACCTTCCAGAGAGTCCGTCATTTGAATGTAGAAGACAAATTAAACATATATATTTTGTTTTCTTCTTCGACACTGAAGTGAGAAATACGCAACTACAGCCTTTGGGATGAATCAAGTCTCATTTTTTGTCGCCTTCCGGTAAACAATAAGGCAATAAACACTAAACAATAAATAAACAATAAACAATAAATTCTATTAGTTTCATCACATTTAAAAAATCTTTGAAAATGACTTTTTTCGCGGTAATTTAGCCATCTAGCCCACTGTGCGACGTCCGCGAAAACAGAGTTGTTGAACATCGCAAACATCCAAAATTCTTTGTGTGTAGAGGAAAAGTGATAGACTGCGTAGGTTGAGCTTAAAACCAACTCACCAACACCGTACATTTTGGTGATTTTCAAAGTTTTATTGTTCACAATTTTTCCAGTGAAATTTGGTAGGTAGGTTAGTTACTTTCATAAAACTTTGTCTATGATGTTGTTGCTATGCTGGTTTTGGTATCATTCCATGCAGAACTTAATCAACTTACTTTTATTCCATACAAAAAAATGTTTGGCTGGTTCCAATGGTCAGAAACGTAAAATGTCGTGGGTACTTGGGTTTTGATGATTGCGTAGCTACTTACCAGCTATTTTGGTTATTTATGAACATAGGATGTACCTATACGGAATCAGTTCGAAGTTATACATAGTTTCTTTCCGAGCAAAAACAAATGTTGCCCAAATAGGTAGGTATGACGAATGTCGGTTCGACTTCCAAGTCTCAAAATCCGGACATTGAGAAAAACCTCCCAGACACTGGAAACTTCAAAGATATACCTATTTTTATGGAAAGATATTTATATTTTTCCCATCAATTTTAAATGGATCACAATTTTTCGCGTCGAAGGATACCTCCGAGAGCACAAGAGGACCAACCCCTAGCTCCCAACTGGGACTTGAGGGTGTTTCGGCCAGAGTGTGAACCGTCATAAAAAATTCGC
>JAEMON010000002.1:11192200-11211440 GCA_030264115.1 Lygus lineolaris | reverse complement strand
CCGGGTTCCCTTAAAAATACCCTGGGATACTCACCAAGAAGAATTCATGTGTAAGTCCCAATAGGTAAACTATGGTCTACGTGATTATAAGGGCCTGCCCCGTCCCAGGTAACAACATCAGATGAAGAAGAATTCAAAAAATTTCTTGAAAAAATGTACCCATTGGTACATGCTGCGCTATTGTATGTTTTAACAATTGTGGTCGATGTAATAGCTAAAACATTTTTACAGACATACCTAACACAACAGACAATACTTTGGATTCTTTTCCAGAGATTCGTAAGAAGAGTCGAATGTCAGTTGAGCCTAAAATAATGTACTTAACGACCTCGGCCTTACATAGTTACAATTATTAGTGTTTGGACCTGGAAGCCTCACCAATTAGAGTAAATGAAGGAACAGCGGTTATATTGGAAGCAGGGTTGGGGGGAGAGGTTCCGTCGACACTCGGAAGGTTTGTAATTAAAGCGAAGCGCCACGGGGAAGCTTTCCTGGGAAGATACTGCAAAAAGGGATGCTATATAGGTAGAAGGAGGAAGACAAAAGGAGTTGGAGAGAGAATTTAGACATAATACCTTCGTATATCCCGGCCCAATGTTACTGTGATTTGGCTTTTAATTTCAACTGTTGACCCAAATAAATGTTTTTCGGATATGGTGCGAAAACTGAACTTAATTGGTACGATCCAGGTTCAAACAGTTCACTCAAGGTTGACATCGGCAAGATGACATGATCCCTTGGAGAGCAACGAGAAAAACCTAGTGAGTTTGCCTTTCAGGGAGACCCTCTAAGTCTACGACGAATTACATCAAAAGGTCCTATTTCAGATCAAAGGACGAGACTAGTATTCCCTCAACCTATTTTCCAACCCTAAGTGGTATTATAGTCCCACGGTATCTCTACCAAACTAGCTCCAATTCCAAAGCTCTGTTTGCCTCACAGCCCTTTGCCAACCCTATTCACCGTATACCTCCATGAGTATTATAGTGTGACCATGGCGTTACTCGTTCTTATCATCACTAGCCTTTAATTGCACGTTTGAAAATCCGAGCCAAGAAGGCGGAACTCATCTCAACCATCAAAGCCTCAGCGATGCACTCAAAGGCAGAATATTTTTAGCTTTTCATTCTCTTCCATTAGCTGAAACCAGAACAAAATCTTTAGTGGGCAGCCAAGAAATATGAGCCCACCATTCAGCGGCCACCTATTAATTGACGTCTGAAGTTCATCAACTTTCTAATTGAAGGCATATATAGAAATACAAAAAATCATTATGATTGTTATAACATAATGAATTTATTCTAATGTACATCACGGGTGAACATCAGAAACATAATAATCTATATAATTTGAGTTCTAACGAATCATACCTATCATGAGTCCAAGTTTGTGCAGTTATCGGAACAGAATAGGTATTCGTTGTTTTGACGGAATTTCGTTGATACCCTCATTTTCTACTTGGGGAGTAATGACATGGTGTATACTGAAAGGGGAGTCCGGCACTCCCGTTAATAAGAGTTCAATTTACACCCATTCGATCCGGTGTTTCTCCCTAATGGAGTCATATGTCCAACCGATTCTTATCGCCCCTACAGTGATGGGTGTGAACCATTAATATCAATTTACAGAGAACTTAGAGTTTAGTCACCAACCATTCTCTTGATTAAGTTGTTAGTAGAACATGTACGTCGGTATATCTCATAAATACCAACCAACTGATTAGATTCTTCGAGTTCCCAATCGACAAAAAAATATTTACACAAGGCAGAGTATGGGGTGAATAGTGACAGATAGGGATAATGGAAAGAAGGAGGCGATGTTTTAAGTTTCCACCGAAAATGTTGGTATATCCCGGATATTCTGTTGGGCCTTCTCCGGAACTATCGAGGCCCGGTGGGTACCTGGGCGTGAATACTTTGAAAGGACAAAAGCATACATACTGCAATTTACATGCAATTCCAGTAAGTAGGCTATTACCGAACCAAACTAATCTAATAACATTTGGGAAGTGTAAGGTATTTCCAATCCGATTATCCACCAGAACGGAAGACTGTTCTATAACAGTTACACCACAACAGTATTTCAATCGATTAGCCTGATGTCAATATGCAGCAGAAAATAGATCGGTTACTACAAGCGTATACGTAAAAATATGAAGAGAATTCGCTTACTTATTATTAATTTACTATTGTAATTAGTAGCACTGAAATCCACCTATCTCTACGACATTTATTGAGTAGATATTGAAATTCACAGGTTCCCTCGGATACGAGTTTGCTCCCTACAAATACACAAGAATTTTGAGTGTTTAATTTTTATTTTTTTTTTTGTATTTAAATTTAGTGTAGCTTTTATTTAATACAAGCTTTCAATAAATTCAGAGATAAACCGCAATCAATATTCCATCAACCACAACTTATCAATCCCGAGATCGTGTTCGGCATTAGCTAGATTTCCGGCAACTTTTGAGCGGTCACCGACCTAGATCTGGCGGATTCAAATCTTTTGACGTGACAAAAGATTTCTATCTGAGGGTTGCGTCAGGGTTCCTTGCCACGTGCATTTGGAAGCAGTGTTGTACTGGAATTTCAAAATTACCTATGGGGTTACAACGCCTTCTACACGATAGGCGTAAAGCAATTACGTTTGTAGGAGGTGTTTGTGCGAGTAACCACGCAATTCACACAAAAATTGAACGCACTAGTTGGGGGTGATAAGTTAATGCTTTCGGCCATATGGAGATGGTAAACCACCTTAACAAAAATCATCCTGTTGACTTTAAAAATAATTACGAACGGATGGACGAAGAAAATCAAACGAAACCGACCTAAGGGGCCAAGGAACTGATGTAATTCGATTTTCTCATTTTTCTCAGCCAATTTTTGGCCGACTTTGATTCTTTTTTAAGAAAGAAGAATCATTAAGACGAATCTTTGAGAGAGAGAGTGAGAGAGAGAGAGAGAGAGAGAGAGAGAGAGAGAGAGAGAGAGAGAGAGAGAGAGAGAGAGAGAGAGAGAGAGAGAGAGAGAGAGAGAGAGAGAGAGAGAGAGAGAGAGAGGGGGCGAGTGAGAGAGAGAGAGAGAAATTCTACAGGAACAATAGCCAGATTCGTAAAAAGAACAGGACGAAGTAGGTAAGTTTCTGTTAGTATGTGGGTGTGTAGTCTGACAAAATCAGCTCAAGAGAGGCCGAAGAGGCGGCAAAACATTCGGACTCAACACATGGAGAGAACGAACTGGGTCTTTCATAACGAAAATTTGACAGGCGTTTCTGGGCGTTTTATTAAAATGAAGAACAGGTGAGAGTTTGATAATAATAGAAAAATAATCCTAAAGCGATGTGGTGAACCTCGTCCAAGCTTCTTTTTATAAACACCGCTGTGATGTCGTATTTTTACGAAAATAATGGAAGGCAACCGGTGAACACGGAGGCGGGCTTACCGCCAATGCCTTCTTTGTGAGAAGTATTTCTTGTATTTAGTAGGCTAGTGACTAAAATTAGGTACTTATTTTGAATGCAAGGTAATTATTCTCCACTCATTTTCTGAATCCTGCTCAGTTCGTCGGTTTTTCATTTTACTCAAGTATTATAATGCTTTTTTCCATCAACCTAAAAAAAGTTTCTCTACTGGTGGCATTGATTTTATCACAATTTCTCAGCTATGCAGGTCGATGAATACTCACGGTGACGTTATCCTGTAGTACAAATTTCCAGATTGGTCTTTACTTGCAAGATTATACCTGCATATGGAACAGAATAGTAATGCATGCATGTCAGGGAAAGTTTCGTTAGATGGAAAATTGTCCCAAAACTGAACAGCATTCCAAAATTAATGATCAACAACATCTATAACGACACCAAATGAATGGCAACAGCTCATGGTGGCGTCAAGTTGTCTGAGTATTAAAAAAAAAACCAAACAGAAAAAAAACAAAAAAGATACGCGCACACAAAAAACCGATGTTTTTTCGGAATAACAACACCCCTTCCTTTTTCCAACGTAATGCTCATCTAGACAGTTTTTTTAGTCGAAAAAACAAAACAAAAAAGAAAACGCTGCAAATCATTACAGAACGGTTAATTGTTTATCTGTATAGATCGTCCATCTGTAAAGCCCATTGGTTGATTAATTCCTCATAATAAACTATTAGCCAGATACACTTTCCAGTTTTTGTGATCAACAATTTCATAGTAGATAAGCACCTACCTACCTCAATTTATCACGAGGGTAACAATAATTTTATTTTATTAGTTCATGAGTCCATACTAATACATACCTTATTTTATAATCATCCGAGAGTTGTAGGTACGTCCTTCATAACGTAAATCAGTAACTACGGAAGCTTATAAAAGGAACAAGAAACTAGATTAGGTGAAACGGAAAAAAGTTGCATTTGATCAGCTGCTTTTTGCGTGGGGATTTGGCCTACTCAGGAAGATTTTCGATTCACTTAAACGCTCATGACCAAATAAGTTGGATGCGTAAATTAAGAAAACAGAAAAAAATCGATTCACACTAAGTACCTAGTGTTTCTATTATTTTTTTCGTCCAACCCTCAAGGGGTCAAGGAAATGATGTAATTCGTTTTTCCCATTTTTCTCAGCTAATGTTTGGTCGATTTTGATGCAGTTTGCGGCATTCTTCTTGTCATTAAATTTTCCAGGAGGAGTAGCTAAGTATGATTCAGATTTAAACATTTAGAATTTTTCACGTCTTTCTTCAAAATTCAAATTACCCTAAAGGCACCTCATCCAGCTAGATTATAAAATAGGATAAATGCAGCCAACCGCATCAAAATCAGATGAGAAGTTGACTGAGAATAATGAGAAAAACTGTTCAACGTAGAATGGTAGGGGTAGGGCTGGAGGAGGCTGTTATCAACTTTTTAAACCGATTGGTCCTAATAATAATAGCTTGAGAATTATAGGTTCTAGCAAGCACACACAATTCTGTCAAAAAACGAATTTTTTCTCGGTACCAACCTTCTTTTCCCCCCTCAGAATGAATTTCAGAATCATGTTATAGTTAGAGTTCCTATAACCTCTTCGGTAGCCCAGATTTAGACATTTTTGAAGGAATTTTGGGCCCACACCTTCGGCCCCAGTCCTTCCAGGGAGCGAACGGCTGGTCCTAAAATGCTAAGCGAAATCTCATTCGACGCTAAATATTGTTCTGATTTAAAAAAAAAAAAAAATTGATACCTACTTATTTGAAGTTTTTGAGCTGGGGTGATTCGAAAATTTGCAACCCCTATTGTGTTCCCCTTAAAGAAGACTGACTGTAACGCCAAGCTTTGGAGCAGAACTAGACCCCAAATGGGGCTGTTATACCGAATATTATTAAGTTTGGTCGACGGTACGTGCAGGGTACGGCGGCGCGGCGAGGCGGGCGAACGGATTTATTTTTTTATTTCGATTTTTGGGTTTTCGATGGTTTAAGGGAAATGTTCGCGCTCGATTAGAAAAGGTTCATTATTGAAAAAATAAACCAATAGCACGCAAAACGCTTGAAAATTAGGTATAGGTTCTGGCGAGTGCACACAAGATTATGTCAAAAAAAGCATGTATCCTCGGTATCAACCCCCCTCTCACCCCCAGAAAGAATTTCGGAATTTCAGTGATGTAGTGGAGATAACTGACAGATTTCGGAACAGAACAAAAAACCATGTAAATCGGTTGAGAATTGAGCTCAGGGGAGTTAACACGAGATAACACCCACCTATGGTTTCGGTTTATTATTTTCAATAACGAACCTTTGGAATCGAAAAATTCATCTAATCACCCCTTAAAATTTGATGTTTTACGTTATGTAGAATTCAAAAATCGAATTAAAAAAAATTCCGTCCGTCCGCCGTAGGCCGTCCGACGTAATCGGCACTTTTCTTATAATATAAACTTACCATGGACCAAAATTAATTTACTCACTAAATGAACAAATAGGATCTTTACAGATGGGTGATCGTGATAAAATGATAAACTGTTGCATAATAATTTGCAGCGTTTTAGGATTTGAATTCAAGGTGGTATCAAATTTCGGCGGAAGTTGGCAGCTTACAGTTAGTTACGATTGGATCAGGAATACCTACTGCGCATACGCAAACTTGATATGTGACTTTTTAGCCATAAATCCGGAACCAAGAGGAACTACTCGTCCAATTTCGTTGAAATTCGCGGTGATTGTAGATGTTAACCCCTATACAGTCCCCTATTTTCATCGCCACCGGACCATCATTAGCTTCTGGTCATGCGCAAACGTGTATCTTATAAAACTACCATATCTCAGTTCCTAATGTATAGACTTCCCTCAAATTCTGAGGGTAGTTGGGGGCTGACTACAAGGAAGTAACCTATGAATTCCATCACGTTAGGCTCAGTTATTATAGCTACTGCTCATGCACAATTTTGAAATTGGTTGTCATAGGGATAACTATCGAACTATTCTACCAATTTCGCTGAAATGTTCACTAGGTAACTGATTCTATAAGTTTATTTTACAAAAGTGAGGAAGCTATACTGTCGACCCAACTTGGCAGACGTTTTGTTTTCAGTTGAGTGTTGTCATCCTCCGACCCGAATCGAAAACATCATAACGACGCCACTCACTAGTTGGAGACGTCCTTAAAACGAGTATCACACAAAAATAATTTCAGGAATAACGTAATTTCAATTACATAGGGTAGGTTCACATTCACATTCATCGACCAGCGAACGATATATTTTGTTTCCAGTAGAACACAATTTACCCACAAATTCCACCATTTATTCGAATACTGAAAATATGTCTAAAGACTCTTCTCGGAAAACGTTGGAGGGACGATACCAGGAACTCTAGTTAGTCAACATTGAAGGGTTCTCTATATTTCCGAAAATACTGGCAAGTCCCCGCCTTTCATGTCTCTACTAAGATAATCGTAGTTAATAAGGTAACGTTAAGCTAGGGGATGAGAATTAATTTCAGTAATACCACCTAATATCAATGAACGAAATTGAAAAAACGTCTGCCAAGTTGGGTGGGCAGTAGGTACAGAGCTTCCTCACTTTTTTTGTAACATGGACGTATAGAATCAGTTACCCTGTGAACATTGGGTATTCATCAGCGAAATTGGTAGAACAGTTCCGGAGTTATCCCTATGACGTCAAATTTCAAGTTTGCGCATGCGCAGTAGCTATTACTGATCCTAAAGTGACGAAATTCATAAGTAATTGTCTTAGAGTCAGCCCCCAACTAGGTACCCTCAGAATTTGAGCGATCTGTGCATCAGGAACTGAGAAATCATAGATTTAGAAGATTGTGCGCATGCGCACAAGCTAATGATGGTCAGGTGGCTATAAAATTAGGGGACCGTCTAGGGGCTTCCCCCTAAAATCGCTGAACATTTCACCGAAATTGGTAGAGTAGTTCCTACTTATGGGTGAGAAGATACATGTCAAGTTTGCGCGTGCGCAGTAGGTAGTCTGATCCAATCATGACGAAAATCGGTAGGTAATTGTAAGGTTCCAACTACCCCCCAAATTTGAGCGTACTGAGAAACCGGGGTTTCAGGAAAATCACATCCGACGATGATGAAATTATTAGGGGGGCGTCCGGTCTTGAACCCACATAATCCCTGAAATTGTCACCAAAATTGGTCGAGTAGTTCCGGAATTATGCCTGTGACTGCGAATTTCATGTTTGCGCATGCACAGTAGCTATCACTGATCCTAACGTGACCGAATCCATATATTATTTCCTTGGAGTCAGCCCCGACTACCCTCCAAATTTGAGCGAATTCGATCCATTAAGAACTGGGAAACACAGGGTTTCTGGAAATTCACGTTTGCGCATGCGGGTACGCTACTTGTGGTCCAACGGAGAATTAAATAGGGTTGGGGAGTAGAATAAATTGTAGGGGAGAAATAAGTAAATTGATGGGAGACCGTAACGGGGGTAACCCGCACAATCCCTCGAAATTTGATCAAAATTGGACCATAACATCATAATTATACCTAGTTTTGCCTGGGTCAAGGAATTGACCAAAGACAGACCGACAGACAGAAACGGAAGCAAAATTGTTGAGACAGCTCTGAAACGTGAAAAGCAAGTGGAAATTTTGATTTGTGAAGGACAAAAACTTTTTGAAATTTTTTTCAAGAATCCAACCTTCGGTGATAAGGAAGCAAAATGTCTGAAATAATAGAAAATTACGACCATACACATGATGGCCACAAGTCAAAAACAAATGTTATTTTCTTCATAAACGTGAATTAATTTATTCATTTGATTGCAAGAAGATAAGTTCGGAAAGTCTTATGTAGATATAACTAGAAAAAAGTTGTACAAAGGTGGGTATAATGAATGATTCTTTACAAGTAGGTATGTCTATGTATTTTGTTTTTTAATGTTATTAAATCGATGAATATACCTAGTATTGATGTATCACTACTCAATACATTTGTGATTGAGTGTTTGCGAACATTAGAGGACCAACCCTTGTTGAAATGGAGTGTTGAAAATAATTTCATCGAGAAACTGCCATCAACCAGTTGTCACTCTCAGGCGTAAGCCAGGTTGACGAACACACTTTTTCCAGTTTTTGTCATCTGTGACAGTCGTGATGACACAATGAAGATTGGCGCGTTTCAGGTAGCCAGCGTTGAAAGATAAAAATTTGTTTTAGGTACGCGAGAAAACTCGTGTTCTACACCCTTAACGTGATACTGACACACTCATAAACACTGTCGACCATCGGATCGAAACTTATGGTGTAATTCATTATTTTGTATAGAAGAGAAGCCATTATTAAATTCATAATAATGAGAATAGAAGGACAAGAAATAAGTTCAGCAATTTTAATTTCAATGTGGGTTTAATTCGAGCAAATTAGGGAAATCTAATCACACAATCCCTGAAATTGTAATCAAAATCAAATCTTAATTTTGGAAAGTTTCAGTTAGGCCAAGGAATCGATCACAGGTAGACCAACAGACAGGCAGATACGGAACCATATTGGAGACTTGCACGGGTAGAAATTTTTCACTTCAATTCTCAAAAACTGCTCATTGTTCCAACAAATAAATTGCTAACCTAGCGATATTTTAAGGGTAGGTTGGTATTTACTATACATCAATAGGATCTTCGTAGATGGGCGATCTGTACAGAAAAGGGTGATCTATACAGAAAATAATAAACCTATGTGTAATAATTTGTACAATATTGTGTGTCAACTATTGAAAAGAACCTGTTGGGCCTGATATTGTTATGAGTGGGTATATAGCTACTTTTTGGGATGCCTAATTGTATAATAGAGGGGAGAAAAGTTTAGCAGCGTATACTAACGTGTGAAATTGAAAAAGGTGAAGTTTAAACAAAAGTTGTATTTCCTAGAATATATAAACACTTGAACTTGTTTGGTCAAAACACCTGTTGCCGTACCAGAGTAGCAAATTATCACAAGTGTTAAATATGTACAGGTTAATACGGAATAATGTTAGCTTTTGGTTGGAAGGACCATTCTATTCCCCATCCAAGGGGACATCATGAACAATACGTTTCATATAGTTCAAGTCTTTCAACAGAATACGCGTAAATGAAAATTTGATATCCCATTCACTTATTTGAGGAATGGGGAGCGGACTCTCTTTGGTTTTACGAAGGCACTTCTGTGTGAGAGCGGACACGAATGCCATGGCAAGAATACAGTAAAGTGCAAGCTTCAGAGGTTTTATGGACGTCATCACTGCATATGTGTGTACAACATTGAGAAACCACCCTATTTGATCTCTTGTCAGCTAATGGCCTCCAAGGTTGCAATGGAATGGATTCACAAGGCTAGGACAATGCTAGGTTCTTAAATTGAGGATTGCTCTCTATACGGTGGCTCCTTCGCCAAGAACCTCGTGAAACTTTGTTATTTAGACGCGGGCAGTATTGCAGTGATTTAAGGGCATGTTGGAGGGATATCACGAGGTACAATCGAGTCTCCGGATGGCAGTCAAGAATAACCAGCTTCTCCCTATTACTCAGATAGGAAAAGGGAATTATTATGAATCGTACAACATAAGGATTCCTCGACATACCTAAGTTGAATTTGAATTTTAGAAGTTCATTATTGAACTGTAGATTGATCATTTCCAGATTTCCTATACCAATAATTGTTAAGATAGGTATCTATCGGCCCAGACAAAAAATGTTGACTATGGGATCATCTCAATCAATTTTAAATCGTCTAGAGATTTAGAGAGAGCACTTAGGTACATACCTACTCATGTGCTCACTGAGCACAAACAGCAGCTTATAGAAAGTGAATATTTTCATAGAGAGAAAACAAAAAAACAAAAAAAAAAACAGACGGTAAACTACGGTTCTACAGTCAGATCATTATTGAATGATCATTAATTTTATGCCATTCAACTCCGAAGCGTAAGAACGAACATTTCATTTTAACATCAACTACAAAGAACACCACCACCTGGTTTCCAGAACACTCAAAGGTGCGATATTTTTTCCGTTACGCTTTTTTATGTCGTGAAGGGAAAAAAATTTAACCGTCTGTTAATTATTATTAAATTGATAAAATTACCTAATAGGTTGAAAATGAAGAAAAAACTTGTTATCTTCACGATACGTTGTTATTTGTATTGCGCAACCAGCAACTTGACATCGTATTGTTCCAAACAACATTGTAGTAGGAAGGTAGGCCCTACTCCCCTACTACCTACTCATTCAAAAATTGAATCCCTCTCAGAACTCGTAGTGTCGCAAGGCACATCACAAGTGCCCAAATCGTAAAAGTAGTATTTGGACGCTACCCTCTAGCTATAGGAAAGCTGAGAATAAACTATAATTCAATAATCTCCTTCCATCAATAAGAAAGCAGGTACAGAAAGCCAAAGAATAGGACGAACCAAGAAATTGGGTTCTAAGCAGACATGGCACATTAAAGTTACAGTGGAAATACCAAAGGTATTACCAAAGATGCTATAATATTGTACGCATCAGCACTAACAAAAATTCAACTACAAACACCTTTAAGTAGGAAAGGTCCGGTGAGTTGTATACCTTCACGATGCGACAATGATTATGAAAAATCATTACACCTACCCAAGCTACCTACTATGTTCAATCAAACCAGAGTAACAAGATCTGCCCTCATCCTAAAGATGTGGTACCCTGTAATGTTCTTTTCAGTATTAAAATGAGATAGAAACCTAATAGAAACAGTGAAAGGAACGTTCCCAACATTTCTCCAACAACTGCCTAAAACAGTTTCATATAGTGTCAAACTCTGAGAATGAATCGAAAAGGAGATGACGCGGTTTTTGCGGTCGTCCATCCAAGCGTTTGCCTTTGGAACGCCTGGAGATAGAGATTGTATCGCGAGAATGAACTCAAATGAGAGAAACAGCTTATCAGAAGGGACAGAGCCCTTTCAACTCAAAGCTGACATTCTCGAGTTTCTGATGGAAATCTGATGGGTGACCTCTGGCAGTATGGCGCTAAATACGTATCGTTAGATCAGCCTTCGTGATGGTAACCTCAAATGAAGACGCCTTAATATATTATACAACTATGACTGCATTACTTCTATGTAGAAGATCGTAAAGAGCCCCCAATGCATGTGGTCTATACGATCCCGCTGTATCCCCATCACACTAATAACACAACATGGTAACAAATTTGTAGGTAAATTGTCGACCTCCAACTACCCTCCAAATTTGAGCGAAATAGGTCAATTAGGAAATGAGAAATCGTACTTTCGGGAAATTCACGGTTGCGCATGCGCTCATGCTACTAGTCCTCCGGTGGCGATGAAATTTATTGTGGACCAGGCTGACCCGCATAACCCCTGACAATATCATCGAATTCAGACCATAATTTAATATAGTTTTGCTTGGGAGAAGAAGTTGACCACAGACAGACTCGGAACCATAATTTATTGTTCAAACAGCTCTGAAACGTAAAAAAGCAGGTGGAAATTTTTATTTTGGAGGACAATGATTATTGTATTTATTCTTTTTCTGTGGTGAGGAGGCAAAATCTGATATGAATCATTTTAGTTTGTCTAGCGTGATTGAAACACAAACAAACTGACTCACAGTTGACAATAATTCATATTACCTAGTAAGAGGTGGATCGTAATATAGCTAAAAATTTAAGTAAGGTTGTATGATGATAGGTATCTATATTAAATCGATTGAATTGCGAAGGCAGTTCCTCCTCTTTTTTTCTGAGGCACATCTCTGTGTTCTGTGAGTATAATAGTATAATCATAGCAAGAGAGAGAAAAATTATCTATTATGGGAGAGATGCACGAGAAAAATGTCGAACGCCATCTGCATACAAAGTAACTGAGTCAAAAGAGATGCACGTGATACAGATTAGTCATTAGTTATATATATAACATGTCTTCTTGATGTGGCCAAGCGATCTCCAGATTCCTCTCACGTGTGCACCCCAGTCACGCGCTGGGCCCTAAGTAAGGACGGGCGTTGGAGCGACTAACCCACCCACCACCCTGGCGGTCACTGTAGGCAAAATCATCGTTCCCTGACACCCTCATACTTCGTTGGGGTTAGTTGAAAAGCGTTATTTTTGGCGCCGTTACAAACTTTCACAACCCCTTTTAACGCTAAAATCTGACTCTCCGGATTTCTTTACCCCCCTTTTAACGTTCGGAAACGGATATAAAGGGCCACCAAAGAAGGCAAAAGTGAAATATCTGGGAATTATTCCGAAAAAATGCATGGGCCAGAGAGGAACGGTATAAAGGAGAGAAATCTTTTCCCACCTAACCCGCACTACAGATGGCTCTCCCAAACTCGTCGTTCTTCCCATCCCAAGATTTCTTTGGCAGGATCAAGATTGCCGCTTTTCCACCATCAGGAAAAATATAGCCGTGTTTTTCCAGGAGACCTCAAGTCTGAGGGAATGAATGCGGTTTATGAAGGGGCGTAAGCAACCCACCCAACTGACGGGCTTTTTTTCGCTCTATTTAATGGAAAATGGGGAGGGGAAGGACGAAGATCATCCCTTATCGTGACATCGTCTCTCCAAACTTGGGAGATCCAACAAATTGCCGTCTCACGGCCGGTTCTACTACTTTCTTCCCAACAAAATTTACTAACGCGGAAAAATGTTATCAACATGGGAACCATCATGCGGATGCTTTAAGGCTACTCTTTTGTTGTCATCTAAGTTTCTCTTCGCCCTGAAAAAAAGTAGATGATTTTTTGGTCTCATCAAAACTTGTCAAGACATTCTTAGATGTTGGAGTAAATTCTAGCTAACCAAGCGTTTTCAAACCAAACTAGTTGTACATGGGTCGTCAATGATTTCAAACTAGAAGAAGAATGTCCGCTTGTTTGATCAGTAGTGAGTAGGCATTTATAACTTCCTCTCATATAAAAATGTCAAGGGAGGGAAATTTCCATGATTTCCCGTAAAACAGCTTCACTTAGTAGTATGAAGTACAAAAGTTATAGAAGTATTGGGAGTAAAAAAAAGTTGGACGTCAATCTGACTTCATGAACATATAACAACTCCCGAACCGTACCAAAAGAATTATAGGCCTTTTTTGAAATCTCAACCGATCAATGAGGGGGTACCTCCGGTAGTGAAGAAGCAACGTAGGCCATGAATGAAAACCCCATACCTCCAAGAATAATTACATTTCAGACCCAAGGTTCCCATTAATGATTCATTTCCTTTCTCACAATGGTAGAATGTCCTTAATCATACCATCAAATCGACCTCTAAAAGCTCAAAGAGAAACTGGGTTAGTGGTAAAACGAATTGCATGCAAAACAAGCGATGCGCCCGTCGACTAATCAGAGAGGCTGCAGCCGTCCCATTCGCCCATTTGATTCCTAGACTCTTCTGTGTTACACGCTCTACTCGTCTCCTCTTTCCAATTAGGTTTTCCTAGGTTTAATTCCAGCGGATGCTCGTTAGGATGGGATCCGATTTAGAAGTGCTTTAAGAGCTTCATCGCTCCACCACATAATCCCTGTACGAAAAATCAATCCTTGTTTCTGTTTTTAATTGATCATTGTATACCTAACGTGTATTATTACGGTTATGTACGAACGAAAAACAAGCGTCTATGTGGTTCTTATCACTTTAATTCCAGCACAGCGGTTTGGAATTTTACAGAATGAAACCAACTGGGTAGATAAATTCTTGATTTCGGACGTTCTACTTAGGGAATTGAATCATTTTGTCATGAAAATGACGCAAAAATCAAGTAGGTTTGAGAGGAGAAGAAGAAAAAATCAGTAAATTCACCACTCGATTGGCAAACAATGTCGGCAAACAATGATCGGCAATTATGTCCAATATATCTATCAGGCCGCAGTGGTAGATACTAAAGTTAGAACCCTGAAAGTCCCCATACCCTTATATTAATACGATAAAAAATAGAGGGTCTGATCCCTACTGACGGATGTATTTACCCCAGTGTCGGTCGCGAAGGGCAGTCGATTCCAAAAGAAAGAAGATAAGATTGTTATTCTCACACCAACAGACTGAAACCTGGCCAGGAACTTTGCCATTTTTCTAGCCTAATTTAAACACAGACACACGCACTTGACATTATTAGGTAATAGGATAGGTTCATTCACAGTAGTGAATACACTGCATATCAGAATCATTTTAGTTACCTGAGTATATGGGGAACCTGTTGATGTTTTCCCCCGAATGCACCAAACGCACCGTTGGTTCCTCACTACGCGTGAGGAATATTGCGACAGCACGATAACTGCCCTTATAAGATTGGAGACGTTTCAAATTTACACCAATTTGCGTGACATTGGAAAGTGTTCAAAGAGCCCTGAGCGCAATACATCATCGCGGACTGGTTACGTGACAGTTTGCTGATATTGGAGCCTCCCCTCACGAGCTTTATGCTCGGCATGTCACAGCCGGTGATGGTGAGGTGGTAAGAAGGGGTGGTGCAATATTTTAAGAGGACTAGCTTGCGGAGCGGAATCATCCCCCTTCCATTTCTCTTACGTGTAGCCATGTTAGGCGAGGAATCTAATCCCAACTTCCCCCCAGCGTTCCTTGAGAGATTCCCTCGCAGGGATTTATGGGCAGCGATTTGTAAAAGGTAAGCTGCGAATAAAACACATCATTTTTCTACCCCCGAACCTCCACGTAAACCGTAATGGCTTCGCTTATTCCTGACACGGTATACCAATTTAGAGTGACATTAAGATCTAGACTTGTTCTTCGGATAGATAGATATCAAAGCACATGAAATTCTGATAGTTACACTTTGATCAGCTGGTTCACCACAAAAATGTTGGTATTTTATTTTTTTGCATCTACGTGCTAAGTACCTACTAGTATATTTTTCAAGAAAAATGTACCAAACCCTGAAAAATGTTGATTGTTCGTGGAACACAGAAAAGGTACCTATATCACTAACTTGTATACAATAATTGTACAAGTGATTATTTATAATCTGCCAAGTGAACATGGCACATAGTTTCCTCGAGTCCAAGAAAATTTGAACGAAATCAACTGAAAACTGCGGTTATTGGGGGATCTAGAAACGAAATTTAGTGAATACCACGATCATACATGCGTAGAGTCTGCCGCTGATTCAATCATTTTGAAATTCATATGGAACCTCAGGGGGCCGCATATTCCCTAACAATTTGAGCGAAATCGGATCAAAACTGCTGATTGTGAGGATAATATCATGAACGTGTTGATGTTTGTCAGTTTAGACAAAATGTCAACATAATATAGTGAACTTTCTTAGAGGGTACCGTACATTCAATCATGATGAAATTCACATAGGACCTCAAGGGCCCCTACCCACATAATCCCTGAAAATGTGAACATAATTGGATGAAATCTCTGGGTGATATGGCTATAACAAATAAATGCGGTCAGACAGACCGACAGACAGACACGCAACCAAATTTGTTCAGGAAGTTCTGAAATGATAAATAATGCGAGTGCAAATTTCAATTTTAGAGATCAAAAATTTCGTCGATCATGCAAGTGAAACCAAAGCTCCCACTACCTTCGGTGGACTCAGAAGCAAAAATATAGTCAAGTAGTTAGTTTATGCAGATCATTCCACATTCTAAAATATAATTATGTACTCACACCACCATACTGTAGTTTGTTCAAGGTGATAGTTAACATTGTTAATCAAACTAGATTTTCACACTACCTCTTCCTGTCGTCGCACTGTTTTGATTTCAGTGGTTCTTAGCTTCCAGACGATGCTAGATTATTATTCAGTGATGAACCTCCAACTCCGAACGTCCCGGAAACTGGTTTCTCCGCATCCAAGTCCATGCTGGTCATTAGTATCGATCTGTGAAAATGAATCGGTCTAAAACGGCGAGCAAATTGAAACCTCCCCCAGGGGGGTGAACGGTAGTGGGGCAGCATGAGAGGTGGACCTTGATAAAGCCGGGCGGACGGTATTTGATTTGCAAACCGAACAAACGTCAGACTGGAAGGCAGAGGAGAGCTTAGTGCGTTTGTGTCTTCATGAATAATGAATACAAAAGCCCCATCCATAAGGTGTAATTAACGAGGTCTGCATTGTGAAGGTATAGCTCCGCCACTGTATTTTAGCGGACAATATGCGTTACCGAACCTTCCTGCAAAGCAACGCCCGCCTACAATAGTCCGAGTAGGAAAAATCGCATTGCGTTGAGTGTAAATTGATGCACTCCCAGTAGTCAACTGTATCAAACATTTTTTCGAAATTCCGATTCTCCCCTAAAATGATATTTTTGAATAATAGATTAATCCTACGAAGTTTTCAGATAAAATACTGCACTGATACGTATTACCATACAGGTAGGTACTGGCTGCCTCTATGGGTAAGACTTGGTCACAATCTGATTGAATTGTCCCTAAGGATCTGTGCATCAGATTACATCACCTCAGGATGACTTTGCATTAGGTAATAGGGGTAGTGATGGATCACTGTCTTCTGGCATTTCACTCTACTTATGGATCATCGAGTTCGAGGCATGATTCTAATAACTTATTTTATCCCACTTTTGATGCTGACACTAGGTAGTAGTAGATAAAATATAAATATTATATTTTATATACTACATTCACACTTACTAAACTTTACATATTAAGTGTAAATGTAATACAAATACGAATTTAACTATTAATATAATATAGGACGATGCTTGTATAACATAAGGCTAATCTATAAAGAATTATGGATGCAAGCTCATGAGTGAACATCAAGGACTTTATAGAGGTACCTACATTGGTATCTCCGTATTATCACCCGCGTGAACATTTATTTGTTAACCATAGACGATTTTTGTTTATTAATGTCAATACCTAATAAACACTTGGAATCAAGCACAAAACATTGTGTTCAACCACCCTCAAAATCTAATATTTCACCTTCCAGGATACTTTGAATCCAAAAAATCGAATCAATGAGGAAAATCCGTCAGCCCATCGTATGCGACAATTTGCTTATACTTATTTTGCTTATACTACTATATTTGCTTATACTTATACTCATTAGGTCGCATGGGCCAAAATTAATGAAATGTGGTAAACCGGCCAAATGTGGGATCTAGTTGTACCCCGAAGCTTCGTCGGTCCTTCGAGCGTGATTCTTGTTTACTCTTATGAGGTTCTCCCATTACTGCATCACGCAACTCACGTACGATGATAATACATTAGGGACTCAGCCAATAACAATGATTGTGACCCTCGTAATATAATTACAGTAGGTACATACCTACTATAAAATCATTATTTATCACAATAACCGGAAATTGTATTACCTACCATGGGGAATTTACTAACCAACAACGGGATCTTCAAAGATGGGTGATCTATACAGATAAATAATCAACCGTTGTGATATAATTTGCAGCGTTTTTGTTTCTGTATTTTGTGAGTTATGAAACTAGAATAGAGACAATTTTCCCAACTCCCTTAGTAGCGAAGCGGCTTTCACACTTTCATTTTTTGGATGTTTTGGGTTTGAGTGTAAGTTGGTGCAATCTTTTTTTCGATTTGTCGAGACATTGTAAGGTATGATTAGTGGCGGTAGCCCTAACCATCTCCAGACATCGCTGACCAAAACAAACGAATCTTGACTAACTAACTAAGGGTCTCAATCGCAATAACGTCGAAACTATAGATCTAGCTTCCCCACTGCACTCTAGTGGAAAGTCTGTAGTACTTACCGCACCATGTAGTCGAGTCTCGAGAACGAAGCGCGGCGAAACCGCACTCTGCAGATATTTCTATATTATTGCAACGACTATTCTCCTTTTAATACGATTACCAGAGAGACTCATGGAGAGTGTCCGGGGTGTTGGTGGGTAGTGGAATGTCGATCCCACTACAATGAGGAAAATGAGTAAGAGTCATTTTACTGCGGCGGTCACAAATAATGGGCAATTCCAGATGGTCCAGTTTATTCTTCGAAGTGGAGGATTTCAGTGAGAGCTTTCCAAGAAAGTGCCGCAAAAAAGATACAGATGACGTCACCAACCCCGCACCGTTTGCTCCTCAGAACAGATGACGTCACGGGTGAACTTCTCACCCGTTTTACAGCTAACCTGACGACTATTTCGAGCAGAAAATTAGAACTCACGGGGTTTCAAGGGTGCTGAATCCAAATTTGAAGTTGAAAATGCAAAATTCCGAAACACCGGAATTTTGCATCGTCCTAAATCATTCTATAGAACATTCGGGAGACTGCGTAGTGGCCACTGCGTCACCAAGTCCTATTTTTTCAGAGAGACTTCGGACCTTTGTCAACAATGCTTGGAGGTAGGTAGTAAAGGACGCACACCATCTGATTATGACATGCAACCGTTTTTCCGTAAATCGCCTCGTGCTTTTCCAGAGAATAATAGACCACATTACAAGTCCATTGAATTTGGAGGTCCTTCTAGCGTCAGAAGACATAGGTAAATGTTTATGACGCACTGGTGGGCCCATTAAGGTGTACCCCCAACCTTCCCCAGATGAACAAAAATGAAACTCCGAATTGTGCTCGATTTGTGCTCAATTGTGCTGTCCTTCTTTTATTTTGTGCTGAATATGCGTCTGAGATATGAAGAAAAAACGGAAAGGGGGACCAACTTAATGGAAAAAGATCAAACCAAACGTACGATTCAGGTAATGAAGCTGTAAAATGTGCTCGAAATGTGCTCAATTGTGCCGTAAAAATAAAATTCTGTGCTCGCCAGGAAAGGGACTTTTTTGATGGGTGTTCGATTTGGGTACCCCCGTCAG
>JAEMON010000002.1:11155748-11188332 GCA_030264115.1 Lygus lineolaris | reverse complement strand
TGCGGGCGAAAAAAGGAGACGGCGAAGTTGGATGAGCTTGGTGTACGACGAGAGAGAGAGAGTAGACAGCCTGTCTCCACTGTCTCCAGCCAACTCGGAAAAGGCGTGACGTCACCATCGGATGATCCAGAAGCACCCATGTGTTTTTACAAAAGGTGCATGATGGTGATTGAAATCGGTACACAAAATTAGAGAATTTGCCTAATATGAAAACAGGATACAAATATAACATAACATGAATGTTCTTTGGCGAGAATTCACTTGACAAATTTGAATAAACTCAGGACCACCTGCATGGCGGGAATATAATCAGCTGGGCATTGGCCGCAACTGTGATAACAGGTGGGCATTGATTGCCGATAACGATCCAGGCGTTTTTGATACGAGTAACAAATTAATAAATGCTCAACAAAAGGGTTAGATTAGTAACAATATAGGTATAACACGTAATTAACAAATAATAACAAGGAGTGCCGGGATTTAACTATTAGTGTAACAATGCGTAGTGAATTCAGTTCAGGAGGCGCAAATTGTCCATCACCTCGGAGAAACAGAGAAAGTTGAAACAATTATATTTAATCAAAGACCAAAGAAACTTTCTACATTTTGATCAAAATATCCCGATTCAGATGTTCAATGTATTATAAATAACTGAGATCAATTTACAACAATAATATTGGTTAAACTTGGTAAAAAGAAAAATTATGGCAAAACGCGTATGAACGGGGTTGTTGAGGGTACAAGGAGACAAATGTGGATGAATTGTGCCAATAAGCAAGTACAACACAATGTTGACTGCATGGAAATGTGATGAAATAGGTAGGTCCCATTATGTCTATATGCTCCCATACCAACACCTACTTTATTGGTCCCTACCTATACGGACCGAATGGGGATCTCAAATATGCACAGTTAGCACCCATGCACGAGGCTACTGTACATCAGCTGTCATTGTAATTGGTAAATTCAACAACTGTGTAGTCAAGTGTAAATTTTCAACTGTGTATTCATACCCCGTGATATCTCACTTCACAGACAATAAATATATAAAAGCCCAGAAGATGGGTAATACACTACTCGAAACGTATTGTGGAATTTAGTTTTTATTGAACCATTGCTCGTATAGTACACCCTCACATTGTGATACTACTTATGGGTTTAGAAAATGTTTGATTGTTGCACCGGTGCTGTTTGTGAATAGTTGTACAGGAGACTTGAATCAAAGGAGATAATGATAATTAGGTAGGCCTTTATAAGTCATGCACTCATCCTAGTAAACACGAACTCGTTCCTTCTCCATAGTTTACGTAAGATGGTAAAGTAATGGAATATGTAAGGAAGGTACACTTTTGCGGATGTACACCCAGCATGACGTCATATTCAATTGCAGAGTAAAAGGTATATGCGGCTGTTAACATAACACAGTTATAGCACGTTTTATACATCCAAAGTGCTTTTTTCAACTGGAGTCTTTTCAATGACTTTTCGCACACCTTTCATTCGTTATTCGTATTGCGTTCAGTAGGCAATCGACGTTGGAGGTGTGAATGCGTTTCATGATAAGAATTTTTAAGAGACATCTTTTTCCGAGTGACGCCTCAGTTTTCAATGGAGAATCTTGTAGAATTTGAATAGGAGGGTACTTTTCATAATTTATTGACCATCAAGTAGGCTTGGATTATACTAAAATGTATTAGCCAAAAATCTGAATGCATTACTGAATTCAATTATGATAAAGTTCTATATTAGGTAGTTTACTGACTCCAATTGTTTAGGTAGTGAAGTATCTTCTATTCAGGTTGTATTGTTGAGAGTGAAGTTAAGGTGTGATTAGGTCCTTTCAATTTAGATAGATACAGACACTGGACGTCTCCTTTCTGCTTGAGAAGGATGTTCCCATGTTCCATTACAAATTGATAGGGACAGCCGAGGCGTCTCCAGTTCAATTTGTAGTAGAATTTTGGTACGCGCAATTTGTTTGATTGACGTAGACAGACGCTAAGACGTCTCCTTTTCTCACAGACAACTTGCAACGTAGATGAAGGAACTTGGTGTGTGCAATTTGTTTGATCGTCGGAGACAGACGCTAGGACGTCTCCTTTTCTCACAGACAACTTGCAACGTATATGAAGGAATTTAAGCATGAATTGTTTGGTGAGACCTGAATAGAAGATAGAAAATGTGGACGAAGGGATGATAATTGAGAACTCGACCAGTGGTTTTTAGAGAGCTTGAGAGTGGAGCTAGAGTGAATGATCTCTGGAGCCAGGACTGGCCGTTATAGTGGTCCTGAGTGGAGAGTCTACTCACTCCAGGTCGCCTCAGGGAGGAGTCTACTTGGTCTCTGGTCTAGCCTACCCAACTCGTTTATTCATAATAAGATATGGTGAAATGTTGATTTCACCATAGGTAGGTATAGCTAATACCGTTCATGCATCAGACGAGTCAGTATATTCTAGGGCATCCAGTACAGCAATTGGTACAGCTGTAATACAGCAAGCACTGCACCTTTTTTTTTCCCCCTGCTGTACCAAGGTACAGCACCTCAAAATGCAGGTGTACCGGTGGTACAGCACCCTCCGCGTTTTATGTGATTCACACTTTTGCAAAGCTCTCAAACCACAGTGGGAAGGTTTACCCCTGAATACATAAGTCATGTTTACCTTTTCTCTGGGATACCCAACCTTGCGCAGTGCTCACCCCTCCCCACCGCCCCCACCAGAAATCTTGTGATTCACACCCCTCTGTAGTTTGTTTTCCTCCAGTTAGTTTTCCCCGATTGTTTTTTTGTAGTTTCGAGTGCTTCTTGCTTGATCACAAGGGTTCATTGTTGAAAATAATGAACCTGAAACCTCAATGCTCAATCCCAATTCCCAACCTACAAATCTATGTTGCAGCGTGAAATAAAAACTGGAAGCACTGAACTGAATGGTTTTTAGTAGGTATAGCTGTGTGTTTTTGGTGATATATAAAGCTTTGTAACCTCCTGTGTAAATTGAGTTGGTATATTTTGATGGTGTGAGTACTTGCGATGGAATATTGTTGAAGATTGATGTTTTGAACTTGAAATATCTCATAGCTATGGATGAAAATGGGTTCGCCGAATATAAAACCATTCCAGCACTTACTACAAAGTTGAGTTACGGGGAAATCGAAGCAGTTTCAGGCCTCCCTTTCGCATGACGGAAAGTATGTGCGTTGGATGTCGTGGCTTTGTAACGCGATATCTCAAACATCCCTGGACCTCTCAGGCCAGGGAAGGGGGGCTGTGGTTGGAGTTTGTGACCCAGTTTCTCACGTAAAAGTGGGACTTTCGGTTTCGGTGTTTACTTTGAGGCCTATGGGCACGAGATTATGCTTCTCAGGTTTACGAAATGTTGACATACTAGGCATACCATGAATGTAGTGAAATCACCAATGGTTTTTCAGTGCTGTTGAGAAAAGTTATCTAGGCACTATAGTACTTTATGCACTATGAAAATGTTGGAAAAGTATTTGACTAGCCGTAGGAGGCGAACCGTGTCAAGTCTATTTACGCAACACTCAAATCACATAAAACAATATCAGAGGTTCATAGGGACAGAAGAAACCACTTCCTCTGTTCCAAAGGTCCCAAAGAAAAGGTACTGGGGCGATGGGGTTCAGAAGCCGCTTCATTGTTGACACTTTACTGGTCCGGGCACCAGGGGTTGAATTGTAAATCGACGCTAAAAATTGTGTTCTATTTTAAATCGATCGAAAAAAATATACTTTCCTATTTGAAATTTTTGAGCTAGGGCGTTTTGAAAATTGCATCCCCTATTTTCTAACCTTCAGAGAAGACTGACAGTAACGCCAAGCTTAGCGGCACAAGTAGATAACCAATGGGGCCGGTATACCAAATTTCATTTATTTTGGACCATGGTAACTAAGGAAAGTGCCGCGTACGGCGTACGGCGGACGGCGTTTTCAATTCGATTTTTGGATTCTACGTATCTTGAAACGTAAAACCTCAAATTTTGAGGGGGGTTAAACTTTTTTTTTTCGTGCTAGATTCCAAAGGTTCATCATTGAAAATAATAAACCAAAATGAGACCGGGAGGTTCTTGAACCCACAATCCCTCGAATATCTAGCCCATTATCCGCGTGCTTCGCGCGCCGCCTGGGTTTGGGCACTCGGCACTTTGTTCACATTGATGCCAGGATAATCCTTGCAATAAATGATCAGCGATATTTTTCGGTAAAACAGGAAAAATGATGTTTAGAAAGGTGACTGTGTTTTGAGGTCAAAAAAGTAATAATGTGCATTGAATGTGAATTTAAAGTATGCGGATTAGAAAAAGTATGTGGATTTAAATTACCCTGGCGAAAATACTATGGATAAACGCAGTAATATTCAAAACCAACCGGAGTATAGTGGTACCTAACTAAAGACAGCTATCTAATAAATTTTGATATTAGACACTGAATGATTATGTAGAAGCACTCCTATGACAACTCAAGTATCGTTGAAATCGAATAAACACAATATTAAAATATTGTCATACAGTTCGTCAGCGTTCAACTTTTACATGAACATTATACATCTCCTGAATAATCTGTGAGAAATAGGAAAAGAAGGAAACTACCTGGTTGGAGGTACCTTATTGCTTGAAATCATGTTGTGACGATCCCAAACACGTTATCAGGTAAGTCCCAATTTTACGGTTTGAGGTACTTAGTGGAGTCTGGAGAGAATCTCTGTAAGTACCTACCAATATCTTTAATCCTTCCAATAGTATTTATTGCACATTACCCATTTTATGTAATGAAATGGAAATCCCCATTCCTTTATGAAAACACTGCAAATTTCAACAGGAAAGGAAAAGTTGGTCATGATGAGCAAGAAACCGGAGGCAAGGAGTAAATCCATCGAGAAAACAGAAGGGAGAGCTTCATTCGTTTTCGTGCCGGATAACAAGAGAATATCAGACCCTGCTAAAATACAGAGACGGTTGTGTGATGCAAGTATATTCCCTTACTCATTTGTAGTTGGTGCTGACACGCAATTCGGACTTATTGCAAAAACTAAAAACAATAACCTGAACGATTGGGACGCCGAACGAACTCTAATGAGTAAATGCATCGATCAAATAAACCATTTGAGTCCGAAACCACAATTCTTCGTAATAATAGGGGATATGTGCGATTCCCCTCCGACAGGTAATAATGAGTATGCAAGGAGGAGGAACCAAGAAAGGGACTTTTTCACTATAATGGATACACTTGATGAGGATATATACTTTGTTGCCGTTAGCGGGGAACACGATTTGGGCGATGACCCAACACATTCATCCATGAATAGGTACAGACTTTCATTTGGTCAAGAATTTTTCGACTTCGTCATAGCTGGAGTGCGATTTATAGTTCTGAACAGTCAGTATTACATCAGTAACACACACGTGGCATCATTCGCTGAGGATCAGGAGCGGTGGCTGGACGAAAAGTTGAAGGAGGGTAATAGTGGTCCACATGGTCCTATTATTTTCATGCACGTTCCTCCTTTCGTCGCAGATATCCAAGAACCGGATTCGAAAGAAGCCATGTCGAAATCGACACGCGAAAAGTTGATGAAAAAATTGGTGGGCGGTGGAGTCAGATACATATTTTGTGGACATTTGCACAGAAACGCAAACGCGACATATAACCATCTGGAAGTGATAACCACAACTGCTATTGGCCACCAGATGGGGTCTGATAAGCCAGGTTTTAGAGTCGTCACAGTCCACACTGACAGGATTGAACATAACTTCGTTCCAATAAATTGAATCGTGATAACTTCTTATTGCACATATTTACTATAAAATGTCTGAAGCCCAAAATAAAAATCATGCTGACAAAAATTACGTTTATTCATATCGTAGTACTATTTTTTGTTGACTGATAGGTACCTACCTCAGCAGGAGAAGATTTCGTCTAATGCAATATAAATATGGAGATTAGTAAAGGATAAATCGAATAGTCAGAGAGTAAAGCATTTCCCAACTGAGTAGTTAGCTGAGCACTACTGCTCAGCAGCTGAGAGTGCTCAGTAATCAATGACGAAGGTAAAGTAATCAGTAGATCAGGGGAAGTAAGAATTTGAGGTGACGGGAGCACCGAAAGAACAGACAAAGCAATGGTTATTCCTGTGGGAATTAAAGTAGTATCAATTAAGCCTGTTTTCTACCAGACTTCCTCGTAATTTATTAAGTGTTGTTTCTCAAGTTCTGACATTGGGTATAGGTACCTACTTACCTACATGTAACATTGGGAAAGAACAAACCGGTATAATAGTATGTTGTTATGACGTATGGTTAACTTGAAATGGTACAACTTTGAACCCCCAGGATTCAGCAGAGATAAATATACTCGTATAATATACACTTTTAAAAAGAAATGTCTGCAAAGTTGGATAGGCAGTATAGCTAACATGGACGAATAGAATCAGCAAAATCACCGGAATAATTGGAAAAATAAATCCAAGAGTTTATGCCTATGACAACGAATTTCAAGTGTTCCTATCGAGAAGAATTTAGAAGATTAACGTCTTAGAGCCAGTCCCCAACTACCCTCCGGATTCGAACGAAATCGGTCTACTAAGATCTGAGAGAAACCAGAGTTTAGGGAAATTGACGTTCAAGCATGCGCTCACGCTACAAGTAGTCCGACGGCGATGGAATTATTGGAGGACCGTCATGGGTTAAACCCGCACAATCCCTGGAAATTCCATCAAAATCATCATAATTTATAATTATGACCTACCACGTTGATAGTGCACCTGGGTGCTATCGCAAGGGCTCAATAACAACAAGTAGGAACTCAAATTGTGTTGCTCTCCCGGTAGCCACCGCTCGTTGCCGGCTGAAGAGATTGGTAACCCTGAGTCAGGAAGCACCCTTCAGCGGTTCAACTACTATAATGGCAATGAGGAAGGCAAGGGGTAGGACACAGGCTGGATTTCCATTTAGTGTCTCTGGCAAGCTCCCGGCTAGTCCATCAATCCATCCCAAGGTCCCCCCAGCCCCTGCGCCACCTACTAGCTACTATTTCCCTTCCTCCACCTCTTACCCTTTCGTTCCACCGAGAACAGACCAATTAGAGATTACTTGGCCCCCTGCCTTCCTGGGAAGGCAGGATTTATGACGTCACAATGTTTCAGCCTAATTGCCGCCAAACCCTCCACTCCACGCCCCGTCACACCACCTCCCCCAGAGCAAGCGTCCTTTCTGTGACCGAAACGGGCTTTCTATGATTCGTTGCCCAAACAAAGCTATTCAACTTTTCGTGCACGACTGTGAATTTGCGAACTAATTGGACATCGTCCTGCTTTACTACCTTTGAAATTTTTTCCACTTCCCTCCAGCTTCCATTTTTTGGCTCCATCTCCCTACACAGTTCTAACATTAACGAATGACCATTCAAAATCCATTTTGGAAAACAACGTTATGAAACTACGTTTTTCGAGCCCCAGGATGTGAATTCTTCCATTTCGCATTCCACTTTTGAATCGAGCACGAAAAAAAAAATTGTAACCCCCCCTCAAAATTTGAGGTTTTACGTTTCAAGATACGTAGAAACCAAAAAGCGAATGAAAAAAAATCCGTCCGCCCGCCGTACGCGGCACTTTACCTAGTTACCATGGTCCAAAATTAATGAAATTTGGTGGGGTCTAGTTGTGCCGCGAAGCTTGGCGTTACCATCAGTCTTCTCTAAGGGGTAGAAAATAGGGGATGAAATTTTCAAAACGCCCTAGCTCGAAAATTTCAAATAGGAAGGTATATTTTTTTCCATCGATTTAAAATAGAACACAATTTTTAGCGTCGAATGAGGCCTCCCGGGGCGTTTTAGGACCAACCGTTCGCTACCTGTAAGGACTTAAGGGTTGAACGAAAAAAAAAGAGCAGAAACACGAGTGCGAATCGCAATTCTTCCCGAGTAGGCAAAATCCCCGTTCAAATATCAGTTGTTCAAATGCAAATTTCTTTCGATTCCACCGGACCAAGTTTGTTTTTACTTTCAGAAGCTTCCTTAGTTACCGAATTCCACCATTAAGAATGTATTCTACAACTCTCCGATAATAATAATCACAAGAAGGTACCTACTCATTGTCGCCAAAAGATGATTGTGTACCTCGCGATAGGTGGGTATTTTATGTCAATAGGAGCTTTGTAGATGGGCGATCTATACAGAAAATAATAAACCGTTGTGTAATAAATTGCAGCGTTTTTTTTTTAATTGTTGTTATGAGTATGTGGGTGGTTCAGGAAGCATTATAATATATTGTCACTACACGTTTTGAAATTGAAAGTAACTAATTCCATGTTTTTCTTTTACCTGAGTTAACGAATTTTGTGCTTTTATTCATTTATTTATTAATAACTCCAGTTTGGTAGGCCACATTGTATTTTGAGAAATTCACGATTATATTATAATGTATAATCGTATAATATAAACATAATGTAATATATAATCGTATAATATTATTATACCAAGTAGGTATCTTCCTTGAAATCTGATGTGTTCATCATTAGCCAAAATCTCGTAGAGGTACTACCTAACTGATTTCGCGTATGGGTACATTCGAACTCTCGAACTCACGAACTTTCGAACCGTATACGAACCGAACTCTTCTTTTCGAACTCTATCGCGTACTTTCCATAAATGTTCAGGAGCGTTATTATAAGATGATTTAGTAAGGTTTCGACGTTATTTTTAAGAAATGTTTCGATTTAAAAAAATCAACGATCAGCGTGAAATATAATTGAACCCATCCGAGTGTTTGGATCTTTCAAGAACATTGCTTGAGGTCACTACGGGACCTTCCTGGAACATACTTCTAATACACACTGCCATGGACCTAGTATCCCTAGTGGGATACCTACTAGGTCCATGCCGAAAAAAAAAAAAAACACTCGATTCCACGGACAGTGTCCCCTCATGATATAGGTAGTAGGTAGGTACGTTTACACACCTTGAATTCTAAAAGCTGGCGTGGTGAGAGGGAGTAGGTAGTTTTCTAGAATTCCCCACAACGCAATTCGTGCTTTCCTACTAGCGAAGGTGGGAAGCTACATATTCGAGCAAGAAATTGAAATATGTTTGTCCTTCAAAATGAAACATTTCCACCTGTTTTCAGAGCTTTTCGAATGTCTGCCGGTCATCCTTGTCCCAGGCAAAACTATGTGAAGTTATGGTCCAATTTTGACGATATTTTGAGGGATTGTCCGGGTGATGCCCTGAACGGTCTCCTATGATTTTATTACCTTAGGTCCAATGGTTGCTTGTGCGCATGCGCAAACGTGAATTTTGAGAAACTCCGGTTTCACAGTTCGTAATGGACCAATTTTGCTAAAATTCGGAGATTATTCGCACGATGACACCAGGACGATTACCTTTGAATCAGTCTCATGAATCAACAATTGAATGTCTTTGAATCGGCAATTGATAGCTACTGTGCATGCACAAACTTCAAGTTTGCTGTCGCAGGAGTAACTCCGGAACTAACTCGACCAATTTAGGTAAATTATTGAGGAACTACGCGTTTTAGACCAACCCAGTTCTCTAGGGTAGCTTGTGCACATGCGCAAACGTTAATTTCCTCAAACTACGATATGTCAGCTCGTAATGGACCGATTCTACTCAAATTCGGAGGTAGTTGGAGGCTGACTACAGGATAATTACCTACGAATCTCGCCACGATTGGGCCAGTAATACTTACCTACTCCGTATGCGAAAACTTGAAATGTGTTGTCATAGGGATGACTCCGGAACTATTCTTCCAAATTCGCTGAAATGTTCGCTGACTGGTTCTATGACGTGGATGTTACAAAAGTGAGGAAGCTTGAAGCACGACTACACTTACGCGGACTGTTTTCTGTACATACGTGTAGAGCTGCCTCCACACGTATATATACGAAAAACTTTCGATTGACGGAAAGAGAATGCTTGAAGCTCATTGACCCGTTTCCCCTTATCAGCTACGCGTTTCGTTTTTCACGGTTCTTTTTTTTTCGTGAAGATGCCGGGAAGAACAAAAACTCTCTATTCTATTTCCGTCAACGAAAAGTTTTCAGTATATTACGTGTAAAGGCAGCTCTACAACACGTATATACCTAGTCGTGTATATACGTGTATAGTCGTGCTTCAAGGTTATTGGTTTCCCCTTATTGGTGTTCCCTACACGTTTCGTTTTCGGTTTTGTTTCCGTGGAGATGACGGGAAGAATAAAAAACTCTATTTTTTTCTTATTACAACCAAACCGTTGCTACGGAAATTTTCTTCACCTTCACCATTTTTCATCGTACAAAATCGTTCACCACTCATTGGAAAGCTCTCGGTTTATCTGAAAAATCTAGACATCTCAGGCTGCTAGTTTCCCCCTCCATACACTCCTGACAAGCACTGGTATGTTGTAAAAAACACTGGCGTTTGGTTCAGATTTAGTTACCTATATTAGAAGCAAATGAAGCATACAAGCAGCAAGGGCATGAAAATGTTGGATAGGTGCCAGGCGTGTTCCACGTTCCTCCAATAATTAGCCACTAGGCCCAAGGTGACAGAAATGGGGGGGTCCGAGGGAGCGCCGAGTTTTTTATTTTGCATTTTGATAAATTAATAACCTAATTATTTCTTGAAAAAATGGGATGTTCACGTTAAAGAGACCAACCGGTCTTCCAATCATACCCTGTATTCGAACTCAAACAGTTCTATATCGATGCTCGAACCCGAACTATGCTTTTCGAACTCGAAACGAGGAGTCCGAAAAATTCGAACTCGAACCCGAACTTTCAATAGTTGGAGTTCGTGGGTTCGAGTGCACCCTTAATTTCGTATTCCGGAGCTGTTTAATTGTACGCATCAGAGAAGAGGATGTGGGAAACAGGCGTATCCGAAATCGGGGTATGCGGTACCGCTGGGAAACGTAGGTAGTAGTACCCAGTCCCAGATGGTGGATATATCACTTAGACTAATACGTTTCTTTCAAGCTTCTCACCATCCTATCTACATGATCGTAATTTATGCTCTGCTTTCCACTACCTTCCACTCCGTTCTCTCCGTTTTATACATTTTCGTTCTCCCCATACGTTACACGGAAGGCTCATCGTTTTTCGGTGTTCACGAAGAGAACTTGGGCCTGAAATTACGTACTTCATCAATCAATGAAATCCCAAGCACTCTATCCTTTCGAAAAAACGAGGCTCTTTCAAGACATTCCATTATATCTGTCGTTCGAGGCAGAAAAACCGCCTTCAACTTCCTCATCTAGGGAATGAACGGCTCCCGTGAGGTCACCAAAATTAAGCAACCGGCCAGCATGATGAGTACTTGGATGGGTGACCACTCGAGGGGTTAGGATCACACATCTTAATCTGCGTCGCGTTCGAACTGATGAGCAGGTTTTCATCGGTTTCTCGTCGTTTTCTCTAGATGGAATAAATTTAAAATTATGATTCACATCGTATATGGTATGTAATCATGATTCTATAACATACGTACCTACAACGAAGAATTTTCATGAACACAAACGTGAAAAATAATACAGAGGATTAGGGCTGCGTTGGGGCATGGTTGAGACGCTTCCCGAGCCCGTCAGGGCCGAGGAAATTCGTAGCCAAGATCGAAATCATACAAGATGAGTTCTGAAATTTACATCAGTGAGAGGGGAGCTGCAGACGGATGAAAATCAACCTGAAATGGTTGTTTAGTTCATTTTCGGCGGATTTGAAGTGAATGAAGCTATTGCAATGGCGTCAAAATTTAAATAATGCAAATTTTTGAAAATGTTCTTCATGGAAATCCGTGTCAGACCATTCTAAAACGATTTCTGAAATTTATCACATTTTTTTTATATGTGTATATATTATGTGTGTGCGTGTGTGTATGTGTGTGTGCATACATTCAAGCCCATACTCACTCTAAGCATGTGGCTAGATCTATTATTGATTATGGGACAGAGTTTGATAAACGGTATACCATTAGAATGATACGGTTTGTACAGCTACACTTGCCGAACTCTATCAGGTATAGGTTTCAAAGTTATAGTTGGATATCTGTATAATAAGGGAAAAAGGCTTTTTTGGTTGAGTGGAGTGGCAGGAGCCCTGGTGAGTTGAATGAAATTGATGATACCATCAAAAAATCGGTACATTTGCAATAGGTACATTGTAATAATTTATTCTTTATTAGATACCTATTATTCTAATTATTGTTCTTATTCTTTATTATTTGTTGCTGTCACGTTTTCTTACCAGTTCGACTGTAACGATTAGAAGTGGAGGGATAAACTTCGTTTGGAAGGTTTTGCAGTCCACAGTGGGTCGGCAACCCACTGAATGGGGCTCTAATGGCGAGCTCTTACGACAAGAGAAGCACAACTTTACACCGTTCAGGCGGATATAATAAATATTTTATTGGTTACGGCCGTCATCGTAAAAGTTAGGACCTTCCACAGCAATTACGAACTGGAAGAAATCGGGAGGCACTAATTTTTACTGCGCTTTGAACAGAAAAGTCGGATAGGGTAGAACGACGGTTGGCTATCGGTGAAGAAGTTCTCGATCAAAACGCGGAAGCAATAATCCACGGATGGAATGATTTACGAGTTGAGTCCACATCCTGGTTATTTGACTTATCTATCGTCCTATTACCTGCTCAAATATTTAGGTAGCATCTGATTGGAATCCACTCCATTCGTCCCAGATAGAATAATCCGAAAGAGCACATTTGTAAGAAAACCCTATATTATTAATGCCCTATTTTTTATATTATGGTTATTGCCATTGAAACCGTACTTTTTTTATTAGGTTCTACTTGCTTTGCAACTGCCTTCTATATATTTTGAAAAATCAACAGACTATCAAACTGCTTCATTATATTAGACGCCTTGTATATTCATGTAGAATAGGTTTTTTTTATTTAACGAAAACAAACAAGCAATATTATTTACAAAAGTTTTTATTATTATACTTCATCAAGTTATTTCTATATTCACTATTATATTTGACTAAGTTCTGTCAAAGAAAAACCAAGTGTTCTCGTGACGATGTGACGCCTCTTCAATGAACTTTTTATTCCCAAGTTGAAATGATGAAACGCGTCACGTGCTTCCAGGGAGCAGGTTGATTAAATTTTGATTAGGTAACTTGGTAATTTACATAATCAACTAGCCAATTCTCGCTAGTTCACTTGTTCTGCTTTGCACCAACGCTGTTCCTCTTCAACAAACCCTTTTTTACTCACCAGTTTTCTGACACCAATGTAAACGAATGTTAGGCAGCACTAAAGCTTGTTTTCCCCTTTTAACAAGGAGATTGGGGCAATCAATTTGTAAGTAGGTGAGTTTATGTTATTTGAACGCCTGAATCACAAAACGCACAAAGGCGTTTTTATAACGTGGAAAAGAGCATTTTGTTCGATTCTGATCGGTGTGCCAATGGCGTTTCAGGAAATATATTTCTGATACAGAAATCGGGTGGTTTGTTTCGAGGTTATTCGCAATCCCATTGGAAGTGACTCCTCGTAGAAGCAATTTGTGTCAAACGTACGCGGAATAAAAGAGTAGGCTCATTCGAGTGGTTTTTCATACCCTCCCCTCACCTTCCCGCTCATCGGCTATCGCCAGGGAATCTTCCCATTCGAAGGCTCCAATTTGAGGAGTCTGCCATTGACCACTTTTATAAGGTCCTTAACTCGAAGGATAATGATGGCGTCACAGTTCACTACCCCCAATCAAATGGCCAGTTGAATACCCTTCCGGTTACTGGCTTCAAGAAATTGGAGAGCACTGACTTTCTATTGATACTCTCATCGTTCGGGGAATGAATTGACGAGACTGGAGGAAATAATTTTGTTGTTTCACATTGAGTGTCTTCGAGACCCTCGATATTGAATTTCGTTCTGACTTTGAGAGACCTCTGATGACCATTGACTCAACTAACATCAACGAACGTGATTATGTCACATTCAAAAGTCAATAGATCAGACCAGAACCACATGAATGTACAGTTGAATGCTTTGAATTGTTGAAGTTCCATTCGACTGCCTCGAACAATACCGATTCGGATAATCCGACTATGATTCACATTTATAACTCGATTTTAAGAGAATTTACTAAGTCCCTTCTCCACGAATACCTACATATTCCACTAATTCCAACGTACTAACCTACCCTTCAATAAATTGTAGGTATTCGAATCGAGTCACTATTGCGTAGAGAGGAATACGACAAGCCTAACTAGATAACATTTATTTGAACCATGGAGGTAGATATACGAGTACTTAATAGGGACCATATAAAAATATTTATTTACTGTTAAAATCAGAAACTTTAAAAATGGAGAGAAATCGTATTACACTGTTGATCTCTGCCATTCAATGGATAATTGGGTACGGTTTTTTTTTCTTCTTTTTTTTTTTTTTGGGGGGGGGGGGGGGGGGGGGGGGGGGGGTTAGCTGTAGCTTTTGGGCATTATGCAGGCTGTTTTCCAAGAACGACCTTTGTAATACTGCCGTTTCAAGGAAAAAACAATTATCTGCAAAAATGTCGACGTCAAAAAAATGCCTCTAAGTTTTTCAGCTGGCCCCTTCATTGCTCGACTCCAGTTTTAGAGTTACGAAACCGTATTGCTGCTCGATGTTAACGTTATGCCCTATGCCCTATCGATTAAATATCGAAAACATCGATTCGCTTCGATTAATCGTAGTTTAGTTGTTCTTCCGCTTCGATAATGTAAACTCGAACACTCAGTTTGGAGGCAAAACCATTTGAGCTGTTTTGCCTGCAAACTCTCGCCATTTCTGATGCATGGTTTTTTGGAAAAAAACAATTGATCGTTGATCAGCTGGATATCATAGAGCCACAATTTGTTTAAAAAACAGCTGGTCCAAATTCCGAAAGAAGTAATTTGCAGGAGAAACCACTTCGGTCTTGGTTGGGTGTGAACCGAAAAATCACTTGCTATGGAAAAACGCTTATGCGTTTCGAGGCAAAACCACTTGTCACCAGATTTCGGTTGATAAGTGGTTTTGCCTGCAAATCGGATGACGTCAAATGTCGATAAGTGGCTGAAATTTACAAACATAAGTGGGTTTGCTTGCAAACTACTACAGATAAGCTGTTCTGCCTCCAAATTAGATGGAAAAAACACAAGATAAGCGGTTTATACTATTTTTCACAATCTTTGACGGATTCGGAGATGAGTGGTTTCACTTTAAAACGGCAGAATAGTTCAAGCTAGGAGCTTTTCTGAAGCTCAGTGGTAAATATGTAATGTGTTAAACTTCTGGCCCTATTCCGTATATTTGACGTCACCAGCTAAGTCTTATGGATCGATCGATACAACATAATTAATACATCATACTACAAGATATGTGTTAAAAATAACCATCGTTATTCGTAAAGTGAATTTCGATCTTTGGCTTTCTGCAAGTAGGTACTCGTATGTATGACAACTACGAGACAGCAAAATGAAGATAGGTAAATCCTACTGATGTGATCTAAAATTATTGTTTATTCAAGGTTAAATTAGTGTAGGCATAAGAGATTATTGTTCTGTGTTTTAATTTATGATTGTTTCATGTTTCCAGGTATTGGCAACCGCTTACTATGGAGGTTCATCTCGATTGTAAAATCTCGAGTGGTTACATAATATACGTACTCAACAGATGACGGAACGGTTCGTGAATTTCGTGAGTACAACACTTTTTGTCGTTGAGCTAATCAACCAAAATATTTAGGAATGAGAAAGGTTTTGATAACCGTCGGACCTAACATCATGATACAAACATACCCCATATTCTCATGGAAAAAGCAACAACAGCTTGCCGTTTGCCGTCGAAATAGCTTGCCAGTTGTCATCAAAACTTCAAAAATTTGATCGTTGAAATATTGTGAACCAGAATCTTCAGGAATGAGAGGGGTAAAATATAAACGTCGGACCTCGGTAGCATCTTGGTATAATAAACAATAACATAGTACCCCGTTTCCTCATGCCCTGGGGTTGCCAAGCTTTTCAGTATGGGTGGGAGGTAATTGTTTCAAAAGGTCCACGACCCTATGACATACAATCCAATGCTGTAAGTCTTCTTTATTATACATTATGATCGTTCGCAGAGATGCCATCCCTTGTAGCATCCATTAACGTGTTACATATGAAAAAAGTCATATCAAAACACCGGGTGCGTGCCTATTGAAAAAGTCGCTTGGTAGTAATAATAATGACTAATATTCTTGGTAAAATGCTCTTCTCAAATGTGTGTATCACCACGTTCATGAATACAAAAAAGGTCCAGTGCTTCATTCCGGCTTTGAAGTTCCATGCAGGTTTTCTTGTTTGCGAAGGCTTTGTGTATTCTTCCTTGCGTATAACAATAGTTATATGTAATAGTGTCTTTAAAAACTCTCTTAGTACCAGCAGCTTTCGCAGCTTTCCATGTTCCAAGGAGTGCCAAATATATATTTGATTTTTCGTCATATTCCCAAACCTGCATACCGCATAGGTTCAGCTAGGAAAAAGTTCTTCCGATAGGCAATTCGTTGTAGCTTGAAGAATGGAACACCTTCCCATCAACCGTCACTAGATCCTCTCCTTAGTTCTTAAAGATGTGATTTTTTAAATTCAGCACCAAGTATTTTACTGCTTCCACAAGATTATGGTATTAATTTTGCTTCCGAGTCTACTGAAGGTAGCAGAAGCTTTGTTTTCACTTTGAAAATCGAAAGAATTTTTGTTCTCCAACAATGATATTTCCGCTCGCATTTTACGTTTGAGAGCTTTATGAACAAATTCGTTCCGTGTTTGTCTGTCTGTCCGGATTTCCTAGTAACAGCCATAACATCCAGAGTTTTAATCCGATTTGATTCCAATTTTCATGTGCATGTGCATTGTGCAGTCCATGTGCATTTTATAATGATTGAACCAACAATTATGTTGACATTTGTCTAACTAACAAACATCAACACGATCAAGAGCTTGAACTCTAATTTTTCTTCAAATTTATGTTGACATTTGTCTAACTAACAAACATCAACACGATCAAGAGCTTGAACTCTAATTTTTCTTCAAATTTATGTTGACATTTGTGTAAAATGACAAACATAAATAGGATCGAGAGTTGTAACTCTCAATTTATGAGCGTGTACCTAAATTCCTTTCTTTGGACTCGAGGAAGCTATGTGCCATTTCCACTTGTCAGAGTATCATTATTTGAATTGATTTAGACTCAGTAATATATTATGCTTGCTTTTTTCCGGTGGCTGAAATTGGATGTGAAGTGATTTTGTTTCATCCAGGGTCACTCTCTTCATCTTACAGTCCACTTCTTAGTCATATTTGCCAACGTCTACAATATATGAGTCAATCACCTTCGTGACATCTTCAACAAGGAGGACGAGGACAGCCATATCTTCTTCAAATGTAATATCAACAAAATAATATTGCTTCTTTGTGTTAGGCTCTGGTGATGTGACGTCAAAAGGAGATAGTAGAAGGTAGTAACTGGGATAGTTCAACTTCAACCCCCTCCTACCTTGTCCACTGAAGTTAGAACTAGGTAAGAGCTAGAGAAGGTATTTTCAGTTAAGGCCACTTTAAGAAACCGAATAGATCCCAGAGCTTTCTACCGAGTCCGGGTAAATATTAGCCCCAAAGTGATTACTGTTTGCTCAGCGGTCTCCCGGAAAGTGAAAGTAACCCCCAAGGGCGCAAACCCCCGACGGCGCCTATTACCGCGCGTACAAGATACACTCTTCAACTCCTCCACCGAAACCACCGTCTGAGACTGTGGGGAGCCACTCGCCAGTCGTGTGATGGAGAGTGTGGAAGGGTATTAGACTCTTTGAGGGTAGGTGCCTTGTTAGGAAGTGAAGCACTTAATAAAAGAGGGTGCACTCAAGCTCTGCTCCTCTCTCTACTCCCACCCTCAGCAGACTCAGTTAGTTCTACGGTAAACAAGTCTGTCCAAACAATCCTTCGAAACGGATTACCGTTTTTCCCCGTACTTAGCGTTTCGATGTGTTTCTCTTTCTAAGACGTTTCAAAAAAATAACAGCGTTTCACAATGATATTACCTTGCACTGTGTTTGTTAGATTATGAGGGACAATAATTTCATCCTTATGAAGTCATTCGTTCGTCCTAGGCACTACTCAACATACTTTTATATATCCTGAAGAGTAAGATAAGACGATTGCCTGAAAATAAAAAACACAGAATTATTAGAGAAACATTATATAGGAAAATCGTCATTCAGAATTCATTCTTTGAGAACACATGACAGCAGTTTAAGGGTCCGCAGGGCACCCAGCTTGGGAAGCCCCTCAACCATGCCCTGAATCAAATCACTTCGCACAAAATCCTCTGCATGATTTTTCAGGTTTGTGATTTTGAAAATTCCTTGAATTAAGTATGTCGCACAATAATAAAAACACATTTTACGATGTGTATAATAATTTTGAGTTTATTCCACCCAAAGAAAACTGGATGAAACCAATGAAAAACATTTTTTCATTGGTTTCTTCCAAATTTCTCTCGATGGACGTCAGGACACGTTTGAGGGCTTCCCAAGCAGGGCGTCCCGCGCACCCTTAACAGCACATTCGTCTTCATGTTTGCAGACGGTTTCAATTTCTTAGTTCGTTACAGCTCTTTGTATTAATCCATCTCTCTGGTGAATGGGAAGTAGATTGGTATCGAATGCTGTGGAACTGGAGTTAGATGAAGTGCAACTCCTGACCGTAGGTAGTACTGTTTCACGTATCGAAACACAATAAATCCGAAAATGTGAAGACAAATTAATAAATCCCTAGTAGCCGGACAAAGCTTTTTGCTTTCTGGTTTTTGTCCGTCTAGAATGTCATCCTTTACACAGGAGAACAACCCCATGATAACAAGTTAATTACATAGTTTTTAAGGAAGAAAATCGAGTTTAGATTTAGCAGAAATGATTAATAACCAATCGGAAAAAAATAATGCTTACTGATCATATCAGTGTGTTGACATACGTCATTCTCCAAAATAAAAATATAAGGTATTAGTATATTTGCAGTAATAACGGATCAAGTAGCGGTTTCATTCTACACCCCACCCCCTCCATCTCCCAATTCAAGTTCGATTCTTCAATGATACTGGCGAGTGTGAAGGAGGACTATTCAGAAAATTCCTGTAGAGGAATCGACTGTGGAAGTGTTAAATTATTATTCAAGTCTTCTACATTACCCGAACACTTACAAAGTAGGCAGTTTGAGAGGAAAACGTTGACATATTCTATGAAAATAATTAACCGTTATTGTAAATATCTTCAAAAATATTCAAATAATATCCAGTTCAAATAATATTCACTTTCATGGGATCTCGACGAGATTACGAAGATGAGTTAATATTCTTTTCCCGGTCTTCAAAGCGAGGTTTTTCCTTCAATTAGGCCCTACCTACCTCGCTTAGCTCAGGAAAAATATAATTGCTAACTGAAAGTGGCTGGATATTCCGTGGAAAAGTATCCCAGGCACAGCTTTCACTAAGTAACAGTGGCTTTCATGTTTCATCATTCATCATCGAATGAGGGTGATTCATGTTTGACCATTCAATTAGTGAGTACGATATAACGTTGGGTATTTTATAGGAGTACAAAGTGAGAAGAAGATTAAATCGGCTAAGCTTGGTAGGTATGATTATACAAAGAAGGTACGCAAACAATCGAGGAAAATGGAAAATACTTTATCATTCATTTGGACTTGAACTCGGGGTGAATTTTTCATTGCTATTATTATTCACACAGTTTCATTTACCTACTACCGTCATAAAAAAATAACTGTGTGAGGGAAGTGGATATTTGAAGAACAAAAGTATAAACCTAGCCGGTTCATCCTATTCTCATAATAATTATGCGAACTTCTATCAATTTTCGCTCTCTCTCTCTCTCTCTCTCTCTCTCTCTCTCTCTCTCTCTCTCTCTCTCTCTCTCCCTCTCTCTCCCCCCCCTCTCTATCCCTCCCTGGTTCGTTAAATAAAATCCGTCATTCATTCATTCATTCATTCTCTCTCCCTCTATCTCTCTCTCCCTCTCTCTCTCTCAGTCAATTTTGTAAAAGTCAACGCATACATGCGTGGAAAATGGAACACGTAAGGATGAATAAACATCCCGTCCCACTCTGCTTGCTGGCTAGTGTTATATTTTTCGCTAACAATATGGCGCTTGTCATGTTCATGAACGAAACTGTATTTTAATGTAAATTTTTTCTTATCTTGTGTTAGGTAGGTACCTAACTAACTAGAATTGGCCTTTCATATTTTGGTTTATTATTTACAATAATTAACCTATGGAATAGAGCACGAACTGATTTTTTTTAACCCCCCAAAGCTCCACCAAATTTCGCAAGACTCGCCTGCAGAGCTTCCAGTCGACATCGGCGATTTTCACACTGAATTTTTCTTTCAGTTCCTCGATGGTGCGGTGTTTATCCTCGTAGACATTGGACTTGGTGTGACTCCAAATGAAAAAAATCCAAGGGAGTTATCTCACAAGATCTAGGAGGCCTGATCATGGTCTTGAAAAGTTTCGCCCAACAAACCCATTGTCTCCCTTGCAGTGCGGCTAGTTTCACCTTCTTGCTGGAGCCATTTTTGCTGTCAGTTTCATGTCGATGCCTTTGGGGTCGAATCAAGTCCAAGGTCTCCTAGGTGAAACCCCTCACCATCGAGGAACTGAAGGAAGAAATCCGGGTGAAAATAGCCGGTGTCAACCAGAAGCTCTGCAGGCGAGTCTTGCAACATTTTGTGGAGCAAATGGACGAGGGTCGTCGAGATAGGGGTGGTCATGTATGCCGGATATTGTCTTCCATACCTAAATCGGAGATGTTCACCTTCATAATGAAATTTTTGTTGTTGTAAATAATACTAAGCCTCGTCTGTAAATACACCCCTTCTGTCTCCTCTAACTGACCATGATTTGCGCGTGGGAAGGAACACACTGACCCACCAATATCCTCGGACTGTTATCATCCATCACACACGAAGGCTGTGACACCGATTCTCAATCATTTTGATAAACAGGTAACGTTATGTACGGTTGACTGCGTAGGAAGTTGCGTTGAAGCTTCGCAACGGAGAACGATTCCGGCAATGGATCGATGTAATCGTATCTCAAGAGCATCCGAGGGCTGCTCAACTGCCTTCGGACAGATTTATATTACTTCAGCTTGGTTGATGGTGCATCGAAAATGCGGAGTTGATAATATTTACCTATATTCGGCTGCTGCGATGTAACATTTAATTTCTCTATCAGCATCTCTAATAGTTCGAATCAGTACAGTAATTAGGTACGAACAGATCACGATTCCCAAGGGATTCTACCAGTTCCATTCCGGGATCATTCTTTTCTGCTTTGATGTGTTGTAATAGAGGGGCTACAAAACGGTTTTACAGGCGGAAGGCCTCTCTAGTTGTAGGACTAGCATAACATCAAACAGTCCGCTAATTATCACACAATTCAAAGTTCATAATTTTACCCTTCTGTATGGTTAAAAAAGTATATAATATTTATATTACCACTTCGTGTCGAAACGATAATGATTTTTACGGACCCACACAAGGAACAGCTGAAACCTATCTGTGCAATATCTAAAAGTAGTGGCTACTTTCCTACCGTCCTTCCTGATCATCCCACCTACCTACCTACCTACCGAACATGTCCGTTTCAGGAGAAATTTGAAACTCGACTCAATGAAAATATAAATACGATCTCGTGAAATCAGTTATGCTTGATTGACGATTTGATCTTCTGTCGTAACTATACATCGATTTGCGATTCCCAGCCGTGTTTCTGACCCCCTCCCCACTCCTAGACACATCTTAGGTGCGAACGGTTGGTCTTACAGTATTCTTGATCGATCCATATGGGTAGTGTGGTCGGCCGGATGATTTTTCTTTGTCGTTATTTGTTGGGATGCTACCCAGAAGACAAGAGAAGCGAGAGACTACTCCATCGTAGTAAAAATGATTTACGTGATGGAGTAGTTCCTTGATTCTCCGGTCTTTTAGGCCGCATCCCGAAAAATAACGATGAAGACATTCTGTTGAAGGGTTTCAAGCTAAGTAGGTGGTTTTGAAAACGTCATTCCTAATGTTTCACCTGTTAGGAATGAGTGAGAGTAACGCCAAGATTCAGTGCACAGCTAGACTCCAAATGGGATCGACACGTTGAAGTTGTCAACGCGAAAGAGGGCGCATAAACGTGAGGCTTACGGCGGACTTTTTAAAATTCGATTCCGAGATTTACCTTGTTTGTCAAAACGTAACTAACATCAAATTTGGCGGGTTTATTTTTTATTTAATGTTGATTACGTATTTTTACTTATGATCAAAACGGTACATTTTTGTACGGCTGCTCTTGAATAAACCACGAAAGAGAGAACACTTTGCTCATCTCCATGCTTATAAAATGAATTGATTCCTTCTGGAGTAATAACTAGGTAACCTACTGCAAGTTATGATAGCTTCGACAGAAATTATTATAAAGTTAGGTGAAGTGGGGGAATGGGATACCCTTAACTTCGCAGTTCAATAAATTCGTCAAGAGTGGTCGTAGGTACAGATCGGTGATTGGTCTCATTTTATCACAAATTTATCTATATTTGATGAAACAGACTTGACAAGTTTAGTAAACCTACTCATGTTTAATCCCCTCTTAAGCAAAAAGGTGCTTTGGATCACATTCCCCAACTATTGGGATAATGGGATCCCCACTGCGGGGTAATCGGATCCGCTGAACCTAATGTGCCAGTGAACTAAAAAATTAAGAAACTTCCCAGTTTATAATTACGTTTTACCAGTTTATTTGATATTTTATTTATACGAGCATACCCGCATTCAATCACAGGCAAAATAGGAACATTTGAACTCAATCCTACCATTAGGAACCCAAACTTCTTCCGACAGAACATTTCACAGGAACAAATAATTAATTGATAAACTCTAGGAATTCAATAGTCCAGAACCAAAACTTTTCCGACAAAACTTTTCATTGGGAATACATATAAGTAAAACATAATAGATGAAGGAACTCTGGGAATTAAATTTTCCACAAAGTTCGCAAAGGTCATTGAATGGTCTCCCTTCGGAACACAGATAACGATCCAACTGCTGACATCCAATGCACTTCCATAATAGTCTGTCTTCTGTGTCGTCCTCTCGGCGAATAAAACAAAAGAGGGTTCCATCCTGGAGAATGTCATCATCATCGCTGCATTTATCCTCATCATTGTATCCAATGTTGGTGTCACTGCTGTCATCAGAATCCACTGTCTCCTTCTTTGCAGCTTGTTTGACGACCGCTTTTTGTTTCACCACCTTTGTCTTCTTTTTTGGGGGTCTTTCTCCAGATTCATTGCGGATCTCAGAAGTCTCGAGTGCAATGTTCCACTTCAAAACTTCTAGTTATGGTTTTTTATCTCGTTTTCATAGTCACGTTTTTTCTGCTGTTTTTTCAACAGTTCATATTTTCTAGAGGTTGCTGTTAAGAATTCCGAATGTTGCTTGGATCTTCCTCCTTTGATTCGCGATCAGGATTGACTCTTCTCCGAAAGATATTTTTGAAACCTGGACGGTGCAAACTGGTAGGGCTACTCCGGGTCATTAGGAATGAAGAGATCAGCAGCCAAAATGTCCTTGTCATTAGAGACACCAGAATTTAATGGGTAGATTTCAGTACTAAGGAACCCAGAAACAGCAGTCCCCACTGTTGCTACCTTCGAGGAGGCCAAATTGAAGCACATTGTGCTCAAAATGCTGCCTTCGAGGGCTCAAAAAATGAGACATCAAGGGGCTGTGTGAGGAGGAAGTGAACCATACAGATGCCATTTTCTCGGCGCTTTTCATAAGCTTCAAGTGTTGTATGGCTGAAATGGTTATCCAGGATGAGAAGAACCGGGTTATCGTTCCTTTCCTTTGTATGATTTTTAAAATGATCAAGGTAGGTATACAATGAAGAGCTCTTGATTGATCCAGCGACTGTCAAACCACTCGTACTGTGATCCTGGAGGACCGACTTTCGTGAGAGCAGGCGTCATCCTCTTACAAGGGAAAATAAACATGGGTGGTACATAGGTATATGAGCCTGAGGCACTCAAAAACTGCACGCGAACAACGAACTTCATGGCACGTTCGAGATTTGAGAAAAAAACCTGACTTTTTCTCGACTGAATGCTGAGATACTGTTAATAGATGTGGCCTCAGGTGAACGTATTTTGATAGATTCATGTATTTTCAACAACAACAAAAAACATTCAACCAATCAGTTCCAGCTTTGCCAATCTCTTCGTTGAATCGTGAGGAATATTGTTTTATTTGGCAAACTGAAAAACAACAGAATCCTGTCCCTCAGTCGTATTTATTGAGATTCATTCATTGAAGGTGGGCTTAGTAGGTACCTATAATTTCGGTACGTTCATATTACCCGTTATTTCCCTTTTTTTCAAGGTTGGAAGAAGAAAATCGAATGCTTGACTGGCCTGGACTACTTTCATTTCGCCGGATTAGATGGCATCGATTGCCATTTCCAGCTGCTCCACTGTCCATCCAGCCTTTTATGTTGTCCTTGTATATTTTCTTTGCATCTGAAAAGTTGAGATGCAACCATTATTTTCATAAACCATCCAAATTTCCTTTTGGAATAAGAGAAGAAAGAGGTTGCGGGGTAATGGGATCCGGTCGTGGGGTAAGATCCACTCAAAATATCGGATCCCATTCCCCCAAAACTATAGATCCCATTACCCCATTTGCTCATATAGTATTTTGGTATAATACTCGCTGAATCTTCATTTCTGATCAGATTTTGAAAAACCAAGAACGATTCGAAAGACAGAGAGTAGCTCTAGCGATAAAACGTTTGACGTAGAAGAAAAAAAATACATAAATACGAAAAATAAGCGACTTACTTACCTCGTTCTGCTGATGAGCAAAAAATAAGCGACATACTTACCTCGTTCTGCTGATGAACGAAAAATTATAAGAACAGTCATCAAATCATCAAAAACTTTGACGTTTGACGCGCGGAATGAAATGAGAATGAGAGTCTTGTGTTTGAACAGCTGTCAAACGTTTGATAAATCTGGTGCTCAGCATCCCAGCTGAGTTGAGAGCCAGTCAGATTACTGGAGTTCAGATTTTCTCAAAGTTTGAAGTATCCCATTACCGCAAGGATCCCATTCCCCCCAACATGAATAACAATTATCTGGGTCCAGAGAATCAAAATTTTCGCAGTTAGTCAAAACGCATATAATCACAAACACACCATTATAATACAATTCTTCTTCTCATCCAGTTTTACGTTATCGTCGTACATTCAATTCTTTTGTACTGGTTGTTTGAAAAGGGGTTCCTTGTCAACGTAGAGTTCCGTCTTTTATGAAAATGTAATTTTCTCATGTCATGATGATTTTCCACCTTGTTGGGTTTTAATAATTCTGCTTCTTCTTGAGATCGTAGAGGCGTACATAAATATAAGTAGTCCGTACAAATAGTCTCTCCGTCTCCATCAAGAAGGAATGTCAGCCCTTTCGAAACTCAATACTCCCTCAATTGCGTTCGAAATTATTCTCGTTATACAATTGTATAGGTCTAAACTATTCATTGAACTGGAGTAATGCTCTGAATGAATTGCAAACGGAATTAATAAACGAATGATCGTACGAGGCCAGGTAGAGGATGGACTCATAAATATATTTATGATGAATCTCGTCACATTCGACGTTATCACACCCGTTCGAACATGCAAAACCTCTTCATTTTGCCCTCCGGATCCGAGGCTGACACGCTGATGCGCGACCCGGTTTCCAATATGTATGAGTTCCTCCCCTACGTCCTTTTTGCCACCAGTTTTTCCAAGTGTTTCCAAGTGTGCTGAAGACTTCTCAGACTTTTATGGTGAAACCATTCCTTCTGAAATCTTAGGTATATTTATGTCGTATGCTATTCAAAATAGATTTCGCCTTTTCTTGCTCGAGTGCCTTTTTCTTTAAAAAAAAAAAAAAAGTGGTTGAGGTAGGAAACTTTCACATCCGCCAAATTTTCTTAGAAAGGAATATTTATTTCAACACAGAATAAAACTCATTATTTTCCTTTCTTTATGAAAATTGTTTCACCTAAAATAGTATAACCCCGAAGCCCAAAAAAGAGTTCTTTCACGCCTACTTATGGAGATAGGTAGGCCAAGGTAACTTGTTATCTAGATTCGAGATGACTTGTTATATAGATAACTAAGTCTGTTTCAGCCGCTATGGGTACACCAGTCGAAATGACGTCAGTTTAAGTCAATAGGATATGATCAGGGTGACGTCAAAGAGCACAAATCAGAGCCTGAGTTTTTCCAATTTTTGGGGAATATAAGGAGCCGTCATTCCTCAGTTTCTTCAGAATATATTCTCCCTTCTTAAGGTCTTCGTTCCTCTTTTCTGAGAGAAGATCAAACGACTCTCTGTGTGTCAGGGTAACCTTCCAGCTCCTTCTTAGTAAGGTAGATTCTTTGACCCACTACTCTTAGGGAGATTTCCCCGGTGTTTTACACGTGGAGAACGATTCTTTTGACCCCCTTGTTCAATGGAGACCTGACTAAGCCCCCAGCCAGGAAGGACTGGAGGACTCGCCGTGAGTGCACCGCCAAACCCCTCGTCTTCCAGTAGGATCATCTTCCCCAGGAAGATGGCCTCTCCTAGCATAGGGAAGATTCTTCGACCCCCTAGTCCATATGGAAGAGTGGATCGCCGCCTGGGACCTCTTCCTCGACCCCCTAGCCTCTAGGAAGTGCTTATCCCTCCAGAGAGACCCCTTCCTGATGGTCAAGGGAGACTCATCAAGACCCCAAGAGATCCCGTGAGATAAGTCCTTCCAACGGCCGCCTTCTAGATCTGGGAAGAATCTTCGACCCCATCTGACTTCAGGAGGTAGGTACCATCCTTTCGGGTGATACTACCTTCTTCAGTTGGGAGACTCAGTGAGACCAGGATACCTGCACCTCAACAGACTTCGAAAACCAGTAAGATCAAACCATTCAACAATAGTCGGAACTCTCCTGTAAAACTCTATTCTTCCAAGTTAAAATTGAAAAGGGTCAGTTAAAGCCAATTTGCTCCTCCCCATTCGCTCTCACTGTCTTAAAAATCACATCCAGTTTTATATGGTAACTTTATATACCTTGCGGTGAAGCTTTACTTAAATAGAATCTCGGGTTCCTTTAAAGAATTTGTATCTTTGATTAACTCGGTGTTTACCTACAAATAATGCAGAAGCTTTTCCAAATTTCAGAGTGGTTTGATAGGTGCAGCATTCCTACCTAGGTACTCTTATAAGCAGGCAGGTAGGTTGCATTCCCGGCTACTGAATAAATCTTGCGACTTGAGCGTTATAAAGCTATAGAGTCAACTTTGGTTTTTGTGGAGTTGAGGCGGAATTCTTATTCACTTGACGACGACCCGCAGGCTGCGTGGTTGGTATGGTGAAGTGAAGGAAAGTTTGTTGAAAGAGGATAAGGGAAAAGGAAAGAGGGGTGGCTTCTTGGGAAGGCGCGAGAATTAAATGGAATTCCTGTCAATCATCCTCAAAGTAAGGTGAGTGAGACACTCAGCCGATTTTTTACCCACCCGAATGCCTCCTGTCACGTGGGAAGAAAAATTGCCTCTTTTGAAGGTTAAAAAAAAATGGTATCTCCTTTCGGTCGATTGGATGATGACAAGTTGACAGCTATACGTGCAGTTTCATTTGCGTGTTCAACCAAAATAACAATGTTTCGAGTTTCACGAATTGAATATGACATAAGTTACCTATTGAGTATATATTATTCTCAGAACCCTAAATCAGTCAAAACTATATTGCACTTTATATTTTTTGGGATTAGATGCATAGACCATGCTCGCTGCGATACATTACAACATAAAACCGTGTGACCAAGACCTGGTAGAAAAACAACTTGTGTGATAAGATAACCAGTTTGTGTAACCTAAAATATTGACACTATCTAACAATACCTACTTGAAACTAGCAAACCTCTTGGTCACACTGGTGGGCACCACGAACCTGCGTCAAGATAGGTTCGCCCAAAGCTCTCATGTTATTGATAATGTTCCTCAAAAATTGTGGACTCACCGTTACAATCCAACCATTGCTTTCCATTCCACACTACCACGGGTATGGAAGACTAATTCATACAAGAAGTCAGATGTGGAGTGAAGATCAATACGAACGTCAATCCTCTTGTTATTTCTACGAAAACTCCAGGTATGTGTCAGAAAAATAAATATGCGAGGAAGCTAGTGCCCTCCCCCTTGGCAGACGGTTTTAGATCATTCGATATTTGGATCTTTCGATTTCCACTTGTAAAAATACCATTGTATTCAAGGCACATTTCATTATATACCCTCTTTGATCGTTTGTTGATTATGTGAGATTTGTTGCATTTGGATTCCCTAGTGAGTTTTATAAAACCACTCCCCACCGTTCATCGTATTTATTCCCTCTTCAGACCTGTTCCGTGGACCAGACGCTTTGGATGGCCTAATTGAATTTGGGGCTTATCGCTCCGTCCACAGTGGCCTCAAGGTGGAAGCTCAGCCGGGATACACCCGCAGAACCCGAACCGCCCTATGATAAAGTGGGATCATCCCTTCTTTCCTCGGGAGGAAATAAAGAGAATTGGGTAGCGCAATAATATAAATCTATTGGTTTCTCCCAACTCTTTCGATTATACCTTTCACGTTAAATTCATTTTCCGTCGATAGCGCCAAATTGCCATTCTTTTGACTGGATACTATAGAATGGAAATCCACATTTCCCCACTGCAACCTAATCGCATTCGCACAGCCTTTGATACATATTTTTCTCAATCTACTTCTCTTGCTTAAACTTGAAACGGCATTATGACTTTACCTTCCATCGCCGCCGTTGTTATCCGAAGTGTTGTTTCCTGTTTAGCACAGATACCTTACTGTATGAACCTTTCTCCAGTTTACCTATGTAAAGGTCAGCTTTTTGGTTGTTAAATTTCAAATACCTATTCATTGATGCACCTTTGAGGGTTAAATTTCTTGCAAGCCATGATGAATGTAAAAAATTACAATAAAGCTCGCTGAGAAAGGCGGGATTCATCAGTTGACATCCCCAGTAATTTATCGAAATTATTGACAAAGCAAACTGTTAGGTTGGCCTTCATACGATCAGCTAGAACGTGCTCTAGTGCGTCTGCTAAAGCCAACACGATTTTTACAAAACCCACGGTTTTTTTCATTCAAACGAACCTAATAATTATTTGGTTTCCTAGTAAAAAGGCACGGTCAACTGCTATTATTTTTATAAACTAGCAATTTGATTTCCATGAGATTTATATTAAAACACTGCTAATTATTACAAAACGGTTTATTTTTTTCTGTATAGGTAGATCATCCATCTGCATGTATCCTATTGGTATATGTAACTAGATACCAACCCACCGTTGTAATATCGCAAAGTCACAAAAATGTATTCTTGTGTAAAGTTTGCCTAGGTAGCTGTAATAATTATTATATTCCGGGAGTAGTAGAAGGTCCTTGATGACGAAATTCTGTAACTAAGGAAACTTATAAAAGTAAACAATAATCTCGATTCGGTGAAAACTAAAAAAGTTGCATTTTGAACAGCTGACCATGAATGGGACTTTGACCAGCTCGAGAAGATTTTCGATTCACACTCGTGTTTCTGCTCTTTTTCCCGTTCAAACCAGATGTGCTAGATGGGAGCGAACGGTTGGTCCTACAGTGCCCGGTGAGGTCTCGTAATGAAATTGTGACCTAATTAAAATCGATGGAAACAATATAACACCCTATTTGAAAATGTCATCCCCTAGTTTATACCCCTTAGAAAAGATTGACGCTAACGCTAAACTTTGGGGCACAGCTAGACACCAAATGGGGCCTCTATTCCAAGTTTCATTAATTTTGGCCCATATTAACTAAGCAAAGTGCCGCGGACGGTGGATTTTTTTAAAATACGATTTTTGGATTCTACGTATCTTGAAACGTAAATATAAAATCTTGAGGAGTGGGGGGAGGGGGTTTAAATAAAATTTCATGCTCGATTCCAAAGGTTCATTATTGAAAATAATTAGCCAAAAATGATGCGTCAGGGAGATATAAGAAGGTTTATTAATTTAAGTTGTTTCAAGTATAGGCCTTCGATTCAACATTCACCTACCTATTATTTTCCTAGGAAGAGTAGTAAGGAGTTATATCGTTCATTGAGACTATTTCCATTCATGAAATTAATACCTACTTAAATCTTATTCATGTTCATCGTTTGATTATCGCATCCCAGTGGGACGTTTCCCCATCCAGCTCTCATTCATTAGCGTTGCCCACGCCATAACTCATACTTCTAACTGTTGAACAAGATCTTTAAAATCCGTACAAGACAGTAATTGCGAGGAAAGACATAACGGTCCAGTAGCGCTCGAGGAAGAAAGAATTTATTATCCAGCTTTCACGCTCATGCCGAGGCACTAAAAAGAGAAAAACACCTATAACAAGCTGCTAAATAGCTGACAGTTATTGTTGCCTACTCCGTTTCTTCCTCGCAGAAAAAGGCAGTGATATGAAATTCTACGGCTTTCCCTCATTATACAGTTTTTAATGTTAGTTGATTTTTTGTCGGAGCAGAAAATACGATCATAGTTCACCCCTTTACCTTCATTACAGTTGGGATGTAGAGAAAAGCTGAAGGAAAATTGAATAAATTGAAAGTACAAGGTAGGTACATCTTTGGCGCTCACTCTTGAAAAGTTTTTATAATTATCATGAACTTTGGTGAAGAACCAGTAAGTGAAAATCGATCGAATAATACCCGTTTCTACTTAATAAGAAATATGCTTTTGCTTCCTCACTACCAAGGTGGGACCTATATATTCGTGCAAGAAATTTAAAAAAATGTTGTCTTCCAAAATCAATATTCCTACTTGCTTTTTACGTTTCAGTGCTTTCGGACCAATTTTGGTTCCGTGTCTATCAGTCGGTCTATCGTTTTCTTGGTCCCGTACCTAGCATACCTATTGGTATTCCGTATTCCCATTTCACGAATCAAATTTTTTATGGGAATTTGGATTTTGGAAGGAAAATCGTTTTTGAACAAATTGATAGATGAGGTTTCCCACGGGAATCAATTTAAGATCCTATTTCAATTTTCTGAAGTTCAATCAACTTACAAAAGAGAGGTAAAATATGTAGGTAAGCTAAGTACCTTTTTTTTTTTTTGGTTTCATCCATGGTCCAACGAAAAATATTTGGAGCGTATAATAAACCCCCTCCCAGCCGAAATAAGATGAAAAAATCAATTTTAAAGAAGATTTGGTGAATCGATCCTAAACTTAGTGTGAAAATTATTAGATGGATCCCTTGTCAATTTGAGGAGGTTAGGTCGTGATTAGCAAACTGTTTTTGTTTTTTTTTTTTGTGTGCTTTAAGCTGTCCTCAGAACTTCGATTAGGTAGGTACTCAAGATTGAAGGGTTCACAGTGTATCAGGTGGCCTTAAGAATGAACTTAGTTACTGAATACTGACTAGCATGTGAGGTAACAGTTTCGATGAATTGCGCTGAATGGACTGCTGTATTGCAGTTCAGCTTGAGGTTGTGCAATCATGACGTTGACTGTACTCATATAGGTGACCAGGCTAGTCCTAGATCCAAACCAAAAATAAGTACGTTGTGTGTTGAGTGTGTTTATTACACCATGATAATCTTTAAGCAGATGTACAGACACACACACAGGCTGCGACGAGCCAAATACAGTAGGTACTAACTTTATTTTCATTTCACAATAGAGTGAAAGGAGTGAATAAAATTATGTTTTATGTCTCAGTTAAGCCATCCAGAAAGTACCTACCTACTACTCTGATTATCTCTGAGCTCAGGACACCGTAAGCTCTGGATGTCCCGAACAGTTAGCGAAACGGAGCCACAGACAACCCAAACTTCAACCACCCGACTGTTGTCAAGGGAACTAGCGCCAGGCTTTGCAGGCCCCAACTATATTATTAACCTCGGCTTCTCCAGACTTTCTGGGTAAAGAACCCTGAGGGTCTCGACGAGTTCAACCAGGTTTGACGGACGCACCTTTATATGGCTGAGGTTTCATGCGGAGAAAAGCGAAGCTCACGGTTCCCAGTCTTGTCTCAAAGTGCTGGAGTGAATATTTTATGACCCCCCCCCCCCCCCCCCCCCCCCCCCCCCTAGCGTAACAGCCACTACCTTTCACTTTTTACGTGCACTTACCTTGATACAAGACTTAGGTATGTACCTACTCACTTTATACCAATTCAACTCGATATAACATGGTATCTCCCTGACAAAAATCTCCATCAGATGTTGGAAACAAGTAAATTATGTTACCTAGTTCCTACATTTTAAATAATAACACACATAAATCTCGGATCGGTTAATTTTTATTGATTGGATATGGGCATTTTGTAATACCTATTGAATGGTGGTTTTAAGAAATCTAATGGTATGGAAGTTTTCAGGCAGCTATAATAATCATACCGGGAACTTGGCAATTCTTCGACACTGCAACTCTTCGACA
>JAEMON010000002.1:11131800-11144405 GCA_030264115.1 Lygus lineolaris | reverse complement strand
GACTCGTATGCAAGTTATACGTTTTATTTCCAAGGTGGCATACTCTGACCTCCTCCACTTTGTTAAGGTAGGGGGTTGTGCTAGTGTTTTTGATAAACCCTTCTCAATAGGCTAATGTAACCTGGGGGCTTTCCACAATAGATCTTTTAGGTTGCAGTGGAGGGGTACTGATAGTCAGAAACATAAAAGACCCCCTACCCGCTTTAAAAAAAAAAAAAAACTATTACTGATCCAATTGTGATGCAATTCATTGGGACTCATCTTGGAGTCAGACACCATTTCATCAGTTAGGTACTGAGAAATCGTTGTTTCATGAAATTCACGTTTAGGCATAGGTTCACGCTACTAGTGGTCCGACGGCGATGAAAACTAATAGGGGGCAGTCTAGGGACAGACACGCACAATACCTGAAAATTCTATTTCAATTAGGGCCCAGGAAATTACCACAGGAAACAGGTAGACATGGAATTCAAATTGTTCAGAAAGCTTTGAAACGCAAGTGACGGGAGCTACCTTGCTTGGCAACTGCGTTCTCAACACAATCATGACCCCTTGTTTGTTAGGAATGAGTGCAAAAAAAGAGGGCATCTGCATAAAAACGTCCATTTACTTAGCCCATTGATCCAATATTTGTGCCAATAGGGTTAGGTGCACATTACTCCCTATACGCTCATAGCATTTTGAAGTTTGCGCACATAACGTCTACTACCCAATGCAATAGCTTCTCACGTAATAATCGTAGCACTTAGGGTCCTATACCAAATTGTAGAGGGCAATACCTACTGCCTACCAGTCAGATATCTCATTTTACCCAAAATCGCACTTAACCCCCTTTCTAACACTTTTCAAGTACAACTACCAACTCTTGTACTTGTACATATACTTGTAATTGTTGTACTCCTAACTTCCAGTAATTCGCGAGTTGAGATCAATAGTGGAACGACTCAAAGTTGAGTCAGTCGCGCTTGTCACCAGTTAAATAGTCAAAAAACCATATTTCACCGTTAAAACTACTAAATAGCTTCATATTGCGGTTCAAGGATTCCAAATTATAGTTATACAACCATATCACACGTTGAGATCAATAGTAGGACAACTAACAATTCAAAAATAACTGACGACAAGAGCGACTGGTTCAGTTTTGAGCTGTTCTTCTAAAACCTTCTGTTTTGAGGTTCTTCTAAACTTTTGTGAAGTGGAATGTTTTTAGGATATTGATACGTTTATAAGAAATGGAGCCTAGAATTCGGAATTTTTATCTAAACCTTTTGAACTAAACAAATTTCTGCCGTTCTAGAAAAAGTACAAAGTTACTTATAGTACAATTATCAAGTATGTATAAGTAGGGGAAACTAGGGAGACTTGACCCCCCAGGAGACTAGACCCTCAACCATTTTCTCAGCTCCTGGTCCTTGAAAAAAACAAATTCTCGCAACAATGGGTACTGTTTGTTTGGTAGAAGGGAAGTTATCTGCTGTCAGCGTTATCACAACAGATATAGTGTTTGTTTTGATCAACCAAAAGTAACTCTGGAGGGAGGACTTCTCATTTGGAATACGGTAACCAATTCAAGGTAAGTTCTCAAGTATTACCACTCATTTTATTCCTCGAGAACTCTGGAGATTTGGTGGGAGATTCGTATAGGAAATTTAACGCTGATACCGAATGATAGGAATGTATGTTCCTATGTTTAAGATGGTAATTCACACCAAAAACCTCAAAAAACGCGTTTTTTTAGTAGTATACTTTCTAAGACTATTATTTTGGCTAAAATAAAAATGTTATTAAATTTTCTTCGATATTTTTTACGAGACCTTTTCGATAGAGCTTTCGCTTCGGAAAACCTTGGAGATAGGTACAACTCCCCAGTCGTGGGCCATGTATCTCGCACATTTTCAGGGAGGGTCAAGTATCCCAAGAGGGGGGTCAAGTCTCCTCCGCTTCGAGGAGATTTGACCCTTCTGTGGTACTTTCGAAAATTTGAAATTTTACTACCCAAACCCTGGTTTTACCAAAAACAGCTCTCAGGTTATGTAGGCCAATTGTTCCTGAACAGAATGGAACCTTTTCCGATTGAACAACTACCATTAGAAAAATTAGAAAAATCAAAAACTGAAAAGTGGGTCAAGTCTCCCTAGTTTCCCCTACCACATTGTGCCTGGCCTTGGGAAAGTACGGGCCCTGCTGTTCCTACCTACTTGTACTTGCGCGCTCAGAGTACACAACACGGTACACAGAGTACACTTGGCGTTTCAATTACAAGTACATGTCCTTTAACTAACCAACTTTATTCCAATGCAATTGTAATTTTTAGTTTTAACTATTTTTCGAGTACTGTAAATTGCACTTTGCACTGAAATTCAAGAAAATTTCAGAATGTCAATAATAACGAAAGGAAGGATGAGTTGGTGGGCCACAATTTTCGGAGTACTTACCCTTTTAGGGGTCAGATTTTGAAAAATAAGTGTTAAAAACTTGGTTTTGATATTTTTTGTGTAAATTACCTACCATGTTGAAACGTAGGAACATAGTTATTATTATGGTAGGACTTGGGATCAGCGCAAAATTTCTTATGAGAATCAATGACCAATGAGGTCAAAATGATTCTTCGAAAATTCGGTCATCAACTCATGCTGCATGACTGGTGATGTATCAAAAGCATGGAGAAGCTTGAATGTGAAACTACCCATGCTATATTGCACAGGAAATAGACTAGCTACTAAGGTTGTTTTTCAGAATCAGATATTGTTCTAGTAACTTGATCTTATAATAGTGGAAACAATCAAAATACTTGCTGTAGTGATAAGTTGGAAAATGAAGGCGTCTCTCTCTGACCTAAATATACTTTTGTGAGCGACCACATTTTTTGTGAAGAGAAAACAGATGGTAGTGCAAAGCATCTTCCATCATGAGAAACACGGTAGTAATGCGGTTGCCAAGTAATTTATCACGCGGCTCTCATGTTTGATTCAGATATCCACCTACCTCTTAAGGACGCCTGGTGTGAGAATAGCGAAAGGTATTTTTTCCAGGGGAAAATAGAGGTGAAGAAAATCATACTGTGCCGGAAACGTGAAAGGTCGGAGTGAGTCCGTCGACCAATAGAAAAGGCTTTCTCCCACATCCTTCGAGGCCCTCTAGCGGACGTGTAAATGTGGACTGGGATGAGGCTTCAACACTTCGTGGTTTTTCAACGTAGTCCGCTACATCTTAACCAACCCATGAGTTGAAAGGGCCCGAAAAATTCTTTTTAGGACCAAACTCCCCCCCTTTTTCGGCTCCTTTCAAAGGCGAAAGGTGGAAACTCCTCGACAGTGAGGTATGGGTTGTCGACCCTGAGGGTGCTGGAATAACACTAAATAAGGTTCGCCCAAGTCGTCCAGGTCATCTGTTCTAATGAAGATCAATGTGACATTTTGGACACCTACCTACACCTTGATTACAGCCCATTCATACAAAGCTTCTTCAGCGGCGCTCTGTACTAACTGTTGGTCTGTTGGCCGTCCCAGGGAGATTCCGCCAAGCGATCTATTCTATTTGTACATAGGTAGTTATTATGGATTATGGATGAGTAGCTGAATCGATTCATTTTCATTTAGTAACTAGATCAAATTTTCAAGCCTCTCGGTAATTTTCGTTTGATTGGAACATATCGACCTAAAAGTATTTTTCTTGCTAAATTTGGCGTTCCATATTTGGTAACAGTCATTTTACCATTTGAATTTTGTCAACAGTCGAACCTCAACTTCGTTGCATCCATAACTATAAACAATTAATTTATAATTGAAAAGGAGTGGAATTGGAATACCGTTTTTTCTTTGGGTTCAACCCTCCGACAGTGAGATACCTAGATGCGTTGTCGACTCCACGGGTGCCGGAATAGAACGGAATAAGGCGAGGAGCGCTCAAGTCGTCCTGAAGTGGAGCGGCCTCGGTCATCTACTTTAATGAAGATCAATGGGACACTTGGACACCTACACCAAAATTACATCCCATTCAAGACAGCTTCTTACGGCTCTTGGCCTCTCAACAATTGTCGCAACATTCCATTATTTTTGAAGCTCAAGCCCTATCAATATGGAGTGTGTAGAGTCTAGTTGGAGATGACCAAATATTCTGTAATAATAATAATAATCATCCTTTTATTGTCCCTCAATAAATACTTGGTAATAAATTAATTTCTCTTTCCTTTACAATTTTTCCTTAAATTAAAGTAGGTGTCCTTCTGAGGGAAATAAAGTAAGAAAATAATATAAATTCCTCGGACTGCGCTGGAAAGCATCAAGTGATGCTGTGCTCCGATGCAGAGTTGGTATACGGTGATTTGTGTATCTGCTCGTAATACCTACGGATTTAGACAAGTGCTTTTTCCTTTTCAGACTAACTTAACGATGTACCTAATTGATTTTTGAATTGATTGTTGCGTTATTGTATTTATAATGTATAGTTTAGTGTCCTTATATGTTAACGAAGTAGTCAAATTTTTTATTGTTTATAAATTTGTGAATTTCCTTTTTGTACCGATTTTGTTATTGATTTCTAGTAATTTTGTTGTCTTTTTAGAATCATTATTGATTATTAAAATTCCTTTGTATAGTGTTGTGTTCTGGGCGAAACAATTCTTTATTTTAGGTAGTTTTATTCTATATTTTTCATTCCTTGATTCTCTAACATTTTCATACGAGTAGAATAGATTTTTTTATAATTACCAACATGTTCTTTGCATATAATTGATGAAACGTATGTACGCCCAGTTCTCTGAATAACACTTCAGATGAATGTCTCATTGATTCACGAAATAATATTTTAAGTGTTCTTTTTTGTAGTTTGTATATTTTATCTACCAGATATTTGCACGCCCCACCCCATATGATCACAGCGTATTGCGTAACTGGCTCAAAAAGCGCCTGGTATATGCTCTTCAAAAGTTTTTCAGGGTAGTAGTTAATAGAGTATAGCACATACGCGCATTTTCTCAGCTTTTGACAAAGGCTGTCTATGTGTACGTTCCATTTCAGTTTACTATCCATCACTACACCTGGATAAGTCAAACTGGTTGTTCTTTCGATGGCCGGGCATGCACAAGGATCTTGAGTGCAGTGGTGGTGCTGGAGTCTCCTATCAGTAGTACGTTCGGCGGTGTCCTCTTTTTTCCTGATTGGCATATGTACTGCTTGCATTTACCGTCAACTTATTCGCGTTCATCCACTTCTTGATTGTTTTCAAGTCGCTTTCTGCGCTCTTGTAGGTGTCCTCCCAGTCCATTTATTTACCAGCGCAATGTCATCTGCAAATAGATATATTTTGCCTTCGTATTTCTGGGATGCCAGTCCATTTATGTAAAGGAGAAACAAAACGGGTCCGAGTGCGGTCCCTTGCGTCACGCCATATTGGTTGATGGTGGTATCGTCGCTCTTAGTTTGATTTAAGTATACGGCTTGTTCTCTATTTGCTAGGTAGGATACAAATAGTTTCAAGAGGAGGCCCCTTACACCATATTTACGTAATCTGGCACGTAGTTTCTCTTTGTCTACACAATCAAACGCTTTAGCAACGTCCAGGCATGTCAGTATAACCTTCATCCCTTGGTCCAGGGGTGCATTCAAATTATCTGTAATTTTAAAGAGCGCGTCTTGAGTGCTTATACCTTTCTGAAAGCCGAATTGTTGGCTAGATATAATTTTATAACCAACTAAGAATGAAACCAGCCTTGTTTTGAGTAGTTTTTCAAATATTTTCGCTATAACATTTAACAAGGATATTGGTCGGTAATTCGCGGGGTCAAGTTTGTCTCCTTTCTTATAGAGTGGGATTACTTTTGCTTTTTTATATTTCTGTTATATCTGTGTGTATTGTACTTTCAAAACTATACCTCAGAAATGTTTTATTGGAGCTCAAACGCAAAGTGATTCAGTCTGTACCTCCTCGGGTGATTAAGTGTGTCACATAGATGAATAGCTTTGTTTGTGGCCAAGCAGCGGGTATCACAATGAGGAATGCCTACAACCCAGCCCCAGCGTTCTCGACAGGTCGAAAAGGTAGAAAACCCGCTCGTCCCCCGCCACGAATCGGCATTGCCGGAAGCTCCGACTAAGTATTGAAGAATTTTTCAACTCCAAATTATGACCAACTTCAATCAATGAAATCCTATCAAATACGTGGGCTTCAAATGCTGTTAACAACACACTAAATTTGCCACTGTTTAAACTTTTGTAACATGCAACCAATTTTTGCTTCCGAGTCTCCCAAGGTAGCGGAAGCATTGTTTTCACTTAAGAAAAGTGAACAATTTTTTGCCTCCAAAATCAAAATTTCAACTCACGTTTTACGTTCTAGACCTTCCTGAACAATTTTTGTTTCGTGTCTGTCGGTCTGTTGGTCTGTCTGTCTGTCTGTCTGTCCGGGAATCCTTGCCACACGCATAACTTCCACAATTTCCATCCGATTTTGATGAAATTTTCAGGGATCACGCAGGTTAGGCCCTAGATGGTCCCCTATGAAATTCATTACCAGCCGAGCAACGGTAGCCTCTGCGCATGCGTAAAAGTAAAATCCTCGAAACATCAATTTCTCCCGACCTAATGGTCCGATTTGGCTCAAATGTGGAGGGTAGGGATTTCAGGAAATTCACGTTTGCGCATGCATACCTACACGCTACTAGTGGTCCGACGGAGGTGAAATTAATAGAGGACCGTCATGGAGCTAACGTGCACAATCCCTGAAAATGTCATTAAAATCTAGCACGAATGCCCTTGATAGTGAGGAAGAAAAATACGAAACTTTTCAGAAATAGTTGCTGGTTACGACTAAATAAGTTAGATGTTGATGAACGAATCCGTTTGATATCATATTCCACCTCAAAGTCAAACTTTGTATGAAGTACCGCGCACTTGCCCTACCTCACCTTATTTCATGGCTGTACATTTTTTTATTTTTGGTACATAGGATTATACTATACAGTCTGTATTTAATAAATTAGTATTAATTTTAATTTGAAATACCTACCCAGATTCCGTACTGAGTATGGAGGATGGTCGCCCCCACCGCACTCTCCTATGATGAGTAGTTCTCTTTCTAATATTTTTCAAAGTTTCTCACCCAGTCGAGAGGGGTGTAATGCCGTCGCGGGGGATCGTTTGTGTTTCTATATCTATAATTGTGAACAGGTGAAACTTGAACTGTTGAAAATGTCTAGCCCAACCTATTTAGTTACCCTACATGCATCAGGGTCTGAAAACAGATTCGCGATCATTTTGTTGCCGAGAGAGAAGATGTACGTTGTACGTATGGTACACAAAGAAATTTATATTTATACCCAACAGTAGGATGCCCAAGAGATTTTAACCCGGGCTATTTATGAATGGAAGTGGGAGTGTTTTTATGTCCCTACGCCCTAAGCGACGGAACCTATTCTCATGTAGCAGGTGTCAAGCCATTTGTCTTAGTTCTCGCAGTTGTTCCGAGAGCTCGTGGAAGCTCGGAACAAACTACGGTTGATGACAGAGGTCAATAGTCTCATTATTTTAGTTGAAAAACTTTTGAAAAACTATAGACAGGTACCGGATAAATAACCGGAAAATAACCACGTATAGGTGTAACTGTTTGAGTGAAAAGCCCTGTTTAGATGATGGATTAAACATTCTAACAACAAAAAACAGATTGTTATTGATTCATGAAATGATCAACATATTTTTACTGGTAAAACATGCCATTTACTTAACTGAAACTGCTTGGTAGTTAATCATGCATTTGTCGCAGGAACACTTTACAACTACATGACTGAAACTACATGGCGATGGCTTTCCAAAAAGGTGCTCTATGTGGGGTGTCCGATGATTGGAAGTGAGTGAAAACGAGTGCCGTAAAAAAGATACAGATGACGTCACCCACCCCGCGCCCGGCTGGGGGGCACCCTCCGCTCAACAGAACAGGTGACGTCACGAGTGATCTTCTCACCCGTTTTACAGCCAATCTACTGAGCATTTTAAGCTGAAAATTAGAATGACGGAGTTCAAGGGTGCTGCATCCGAATTTGAAGTCGAAAATGCAAAATTACGTCACACTGGAATTCCCAATTTCCACTCGCTTTTATCGTTTCATAATTTTCTGAACAATTTTGGTTCCTTGTCTGTCAGTAGTCGATTCCTTGTCCCAGGCAAAACTATTTTTGACGTGGCGATCCCATTTTACTTTCATCGCCATTGGACAACTAGTAGCGTGTACGCATGTGCAAACGTGAATTTCCTGAAACTACGACAGTACTTACTCCATTAGTTCCCAATGGACCAATTTCGCTCAAATCCGGAGGGAAGTTGGGGGCTGACTCCAAAACAATTTCCTATGAATTTCGACACAATTTCCTAAAATTTCTACACAATTCCCTGTGGATTTCGACACAATTTCCAATGAATTTTGACACAATTTTCAATGAATTTTGACACAATTTTCTATGAATTTCGACACAATTTTCTAGGAATGGCGTCACGATTGAATCAGTAGTAGCTACTGCGCAAGCGCAAACTTGAAATGCGTTGTCATTGCCACAACTCCGTATCTACCTACTCGACCAATTTCAGTGACATTTTCAGAGATAGTACAAGGTAAGTACGTAGTACGTACTTGGTAGGTATCTAGTACTTAGCCCCTAATCCAGTGGTTCTCAATCGTTACTCGATCATGCCACCCAGCGCCATGAGAATTGTTGAGCCCCTTCTAGGGCATAGACGATCCCCTGTGAATGGCATCGCCCTGTAGTACCTACCAACTTAACGTGTGCACATTTTGAAGTTGGATCTTTAACAAAAATGAATCAAAGGGTCAGTGAAGTACAGCGTTTCTGATTCATCATGTAATTACGCTTTCAACAGAAGTCAGTAACACGAAAGTGAAAACATTCGATTTTGGGAACAGAGATACGAATATTAACGGAGACACAAGGCCATAAATACGTACCTAAATAGCGAAAAGTAAAGCAAAAACTTAAATGGCAAAAATTCGAAAACTAAGCGTTTTAAGAAAAATTTTGATCATTTTTGTTCCCGCAAGGGTCCAAGGAATGGGTTCCTAAAGTTTCGTAGTTCTGAAAATGGCACACACAGTTTTTTATGGCTAGGTCCAATAACTAAAAATCCAAACACGAATATGGTATTCAACACTATTCTCAACTATATTAATGGCAACAGCAGAAGTCGCGGGCTATTAAAATTTTAGAACCATTACTCAATTGGGATTGAAATTAATGGACATTATTTATGCCATCATATTATCATACCCTAACGGCAAAATTAATTCAAAGATTGCTAATTATCACAAAATGGTTTGGCTGAAGAAATTCCCCGACTTTTACAGGTTGACTCCCCACCCTGTGAATACCTTCTGCTCGCTAAAAACCTAGGCACATAAATACCTACTTACGCTTAATAGGTTCCTATGTAAGTATACAATAATTTTACCTTGGAGTTAAAGTTGGGAGATCAAGGCAGGTATCAAACGTAGGCCATGTTCACGTGATTCTTAGATGAGCTGAGACTGCAGACCCAAACTTCACTTTAATCACTTGCACTGCACAAAGTTTGGAACAGCGGTGTGCCAAAACGTAACGGAAAAAAGGCCATGCACTTGGAACCAAACGCGCCGGAATTCGGGTGTTTTCACGAGGTGCACACAAACAGACAGTCGTTCAGTCACAGAAGCCTAAATCATGGAAGAAGGCCGTGAACCATTCACACCATCATTCACACAAGGAAAATGCAACATACGCGAGTCTTGACTGTTTCTAAAAAGGGTTCCAACATTGATGAGACAGTGAATCGATCATCCGATTCTCCTATGTTGCTCAAGCTTTCAAATGACTGCTGTAACTCCTCTCTTTACTCATTCTGGTCAAGAATGTGGTTGGATTAGTTGTTTTTTCCGAGTAATAAATAACAAACAAATAGGTATTTGTAAACAAATAGGAAGTAGGAAGGTATTGGTCTGTGACGCCAGGTATTGGTCTGTGACGCCAGATATTCCTTCCCTTCTTGTATCGCCACTTACTCTGTGAGTACGAGGAATATAGTGTCCCAAAATTAAAGTATAATGCAAGCAATGATTCGAATAGAAAATCGTCCATGAAAAGATCGATAGGCGCAATTCTCTGGCAAGTTGGGATCGATCTCAAAAATCGATAATCGGACCGAAAAGATTGATCCACTTGACAATTCTATTCGATCTTCCATCCCTAGTACCTACCTTCTTGCGACTCGAAGTTCGGTAGCACAGTCGGACACCCCCACTCAGTCACTCATTACCATAGCACAGAACGCTTTGGCGGATGTTCTGGCAACCTCTGATATCTCCTGACTGCTCTTACCGTCTGACCTTTTTGCTTGTGCTACGCGCATTGCAGCTCAGTCCGGCCTTCAATGATATCTCCTGCTCGTTGTTAGCTCCTCCACTATCTGCTAATGCTACCAACTTCTGATAATCAGGAAGCAGTACTTACGCCTAGAAAAAAATTATACACAAATATCATACACCTTGTATACACTTAAGTAAGATGGAAATGAATTGGCATCGACAGAACCCCAGTGCCTTTTTTCTGTTCAGCATAGGAATGAGTCCAGTAGTTGTGCACTACGACGCTAGAATTTTAACATCGCATTTAGGGGGTATATAAAGGGGAGGGAGGTCGATTCCGAAAAAAACGTTGTTTTTTTAAACTAAATTCTGTCCCCAGCGCCTTAATTAATTCTCAACCGATTTGTTTGCTTTTTTTCGTTGAACTCAGGCATTTCCAACGCAACCGTGGGCTGGTGCCATGGTGACAGGCTGGCACCACAGTGTCCCGCCTCTCGAATTCATGTGTCATCATTGATCATATATATTTTGGATTGCTGTTTCAGTTTCACATTATAATGATGTGACCTATGAATATTTTATTACCTACTATTAACTAATCTTATGAATGTACTCTCATGTGCACACATTCATTCACCAATATTTTTGGAATCCTATTGCAAAAGAAGCCCATAACAATTATATCCCTACTTACCTAAGTCCATGTAATGCAATTCAGGAAGCTATACCTACTGACCACCCAACTTGGCAAACATTTTACTTTCTGAAATTTTTCGAAAATTGCAGTCCGATATCGTCTAGTGAGTTCCTACAGGAAAGTGGGAATCCGATACACGAAGAAAACAAAATTTTCCTGGCCAAGGGAGTGAGCCCAAAATTTCCACAAAAATATCTGAATCTCGGCTACCAAAGAATCTTTAGGAACTCATACAGGCACATCATTACAGCTTAGGACCAAGAACGGATTACCTCCCTCTCCCCGGACCATTTCATCGTTTCACAGTTTTTCTCATTTTTCTCAGTACTTTTTCTACAGTTAATTCTCAACGGATGTTGATGCGGTTCTTCCTATCTTATAATCATACGGGTACCGATTACCAAAGGGGTCGGTATCGGTTTCCCAGGGGTCGACATAAACAAAAACTGATTTTCTTGGTCGACGATGGTCTAAAAATCGTTTGAAAATCAACGAACGCGGCTGCAACTCACCAATATTGAACCGGATTTAGCTAGATTGGTATAAAGCCACCTGGTTCATGAATTGTTTATTCTTCATCCTTACTTTGCGATTTTAATGTTTTTTTTTTTTTCGCAAAATAATTACCTACTCAGGTATTTTTTCGTAATTTGTATTAATCATTATTAATGACCCTTGATATTTACTGAATTTTATGTTTATTTATTTTGTTAAATACTGATGAGAAAATAATGAGTTAACCATTTAACCACTTAACCAACCGCAAAGTAGGTACTACAAGTATTTTGTATCAATAGAAAAAACTCGGCGCTCCATACCTCGCAGGGGGCCAGCCCCCTGCACCCCCGGTTAGTTGTACTTCAGCCCCGCTGGCTGAAATTAAAACACAATATGTTTTAATTTCAGCATGTTCCGTATTATGGAACATGCTTTTACTAGCTTGCTTCATATGTTGTGGAGGTACCTATGATACTGTCAAACTGACAACTCCAACTAACTCTTTTGTTTAAAGACGTACCAGTAGTTCTCTGAAGGATGTGGAAGGAGGGGGAAATTGGCAGAATGAGATGCGGTGTGATGTGTGATAAATTAAGAGCTTTCCTACGATTGGTGAACGATTTTTATGGGGTGGAAAATGAGGACGTTATATTTCCCTAGCAACGATTGGTTATACGTGAAAAAACGTCTGCCAAGTTGGGTGGGCAGTATAGCTTCCTCACTTTTATAACATGGACGTATAGAACCAATTAGTGACTATTTCAACGAAATTGGTAGAATAGTTTTGGAGTTAGGAGCATGCCTATAAATAAATTTAAATAAATTCCAAATTTGCGCTTGCGCAATAGCCATTACTTGTCCAATTGATGCGAAATTCATAGGTAATTGTCTTGGAGTCAGCCCTCAACTACCCTCCGAAATTGAGCGAAATCCCTCCATTAGGAACTAAGAAATCGTAATTTCAGGATATTTACGTTAGCGCGTGCGCACACGCTAGTAGTGGTCCGATGGCGGTGAAATTGATAGGGGGCCTTCTAGGGTCTAACTCGCGTAATCCCTGAAAATTTCA
>JAEMON010000002.1:11097500-11123291 GCA_030264115.1 Lygus lineolaris | reverse complement strand
GAAGCTATGTGCCACACCCAACTTGGCAGACGTTTTTAGTAGTGTAACTTCAGTGTTGGCTCCAAGAGAAGAATGTGAAACACTTTTGGCGTCTATAGAAAAGAAAATCAGTAGGTACTACACCTGTGATCTGCATTGAGAGGGACACTTTGGACAGACTGTCCCGTGTGTCCCTACATGAATCCAACCTCTTTTGTCTCGTCGTATTTCCTGTTTTAGAGTGAGGTCAGTTTGGACAGTTTTTTTCTAATTGCTGTACTAAACCCCCTTTCAGTTGAAAAACAGGTGGGACACATTGGACAAAATTCCATTTTTGATAAATCGTCGTTTTTGTGAAATAGGAATTACTTGTGGATATGTTTTACCTATGTCAAGTGAGTTTAAATCCACCCGAATCAAAACACCTAAAAGAAAAAGTTTTTTTTCTTACTGAAAGGGGGTTTAGTAAAGCAATTTGAAAAAAACTGTCCAAACTGTCCCCACTCTCCCCTGGGTACGTCCACTTGTGACCTGTGCACTCTTGGAGACATGTTCGCACTTGTCTCCGATACTGATCTCTGAGCCATGTCCATTTGCGATTTGAGACTTATGACTGCTCTCGAGACTGTTTTGTCTCAGGTGTAAACTTGGCTTTATACAGAAACTAGGTCCCTATATGAAGTTTCTGTCTAATATAATCGATCCATCAGAATGTCAACGTGTACCTGATGATAAATTACACCAAGTGGGATATGTGGGGCAGGTAGTCAAGAAGGGTGGACGGGGGCAATGTATTGCGAGGTGTGCTTACACAGCGTGATAGGGGAGTACAGCGTACAGGGTTAGAATGGTTGTCTCGGTTCAGGGAGATCAGTTTTGCGGCACGCCCTTCCACTCCTACTCCTATTCTGTCATGGCCACCCTCCGATATCGTAGAAGTCCTCTTTGCCACAACCATTACTCAAACCCTTCACGTGACGTCACGGAGGCGAAGGGGCGCGGCTTATTCAAAAGATCCTGCTGGAGTGAGGGCACGCTCTGTCATCCCAGGAGCTATTGTTGCCAGTGGATCAATGCGATTAGGCCACTATTAGTCCAAGTCTTGGGACCAGGATGGGCGCTCGTGGTTCGCGATAAAGCGTCCTTCCCCTTGTTAAGATGAGATCAGCATTTAGATTGGCTTCCCTTCCTAAGGAACCTCTATTCAATAAGCCCTCTTAAGATGACTGCGGTTTCTAATAACGTAATTTATCAGTTTGGTGTCTTAGTCTGCCCCTAATGATTCCTGATTAGTGGTGCATATAAACTTGAGGCATCGAGGAGAGGCTTTAGGGATCCACGTTATTAACCCTGGAATCTCATCACGGCTCACTACCCCTTTCCGTAAACCATCTATTCGGTCCTACCCCATTGATTATGCTGAACGCCTGCCAATTTTTCTTTCTCATTCTACGGAGGGATTCGAGAACCTCATTTATGGGAGAGGTCGTTCAATTCAATAACATGGAATCTATTAAACAAATAAGTCTCACTGAACCTCGATTTTGCACCACTACCTACCTATTCTATAATAATTATGAGAATTTCTTCCGAAGTTAGCTCACGACCTGAAGCCGTGCGCCAATTATTATAATTGGGGTAGATACACAATGTATTTATTTCTTAATGTATCATTCAATTCAAACAATTTTTACAAAGTAGATGGGTATAGGAGGGAGAAGATTCACTTGAGAAACATATGGGTGACGGAAAATATATTATCCTGGTATAATCGTAAATTATTATCAAGTCAGTTAAATGAGACAAGGAAGTTCACAAATATACACAAGATACACAATATATTTATTTCTTCATTTATCATTCAATTCAAACAATTTTGCTTCCTCACTACCGAAGGTGGGAAGCTATGTATTCTTGCAAGAAATTGAAAAAAATTGTGTCCTCCAAAATCAAAATTTCCAATTGCTTTTCGCGTTCCAGAGCTTTCTGAACAATTTTAGTTCCGTTTCTGTCTGTCTGTCTGTCTGTCTGTCCGTCTGTCTGTGGTCAATTCCTTGTTCCAGGCAAAACTATATGAAGATGAGGTGCGAATTTGACGAAATTTTCAGGGATTGTGCGGGTTAGTCCCGTGGCGGTCCCCTATCAATTTCATCCACTAGTAGCGTGAGCACGTGCGCAAACGTGAATTTCCTGAAACCCCTGTATCTCAGTTCAAAGTGAACCTATTTCGCTCAAATTTGCAGAGTAGTTGTGGACTGACTCTAAGACAATAACCTATGAATTTCGTCACGATTGGAACAGTACCAGCTATTGCGCAAGCGCAAACTTGAAATTCGTTGTCATAGGCGTATTTTCGGAACTATTTGACCAATTTCGGTGAAATTCTCAGAGATTACGCGAGTTAGACCCTAGAGGGTCCCTCGTGAATTTCATTGCAACCGTTCCACTAGTAGCGTGTGCGCATGCGCAAACGTGAACTCCCTGAAACTACGATTTCTCTGTTCCTGATGGACCGATTTCGCACAAATCCGGAGGGAAGTTGGAGGTTGACAATTACCTTCCAACTTCAACACAATTCTATCAGTAATACCTACTGCGCATGCGCAATTTTCAAATGAGTTTCATAGCAATAACTCCGGAACTACTCGACCAATTCTGGTGAAATTGTCAGTGATTGCCCAGTCCCAAATTAAATTAATAGCCATCGGTCATTAGTATCGTGTGCGTATGCGCTAACGTAAATTTCCTGAAACTACAATTTCTCAGTTCCTAATGAACGGATTGTGCTCAATTTCGGAGGATAGTTGAGATCTGACTACAAGAACCTTTGAATACCGCCACAATTGGATAAGTGATGGCTACTGCCCATGCGCAAATTTGAGATTTACTCTCATAGGCTTGCTCCTAACTCCGACAACTATTCCACCAATTTCTTTGAAATGTTCACTAACTGATTCTATACGTCCGTGTTACAAAAGTGAGGAAGCTATGCTGCCCACCCAACTTTTTTCAATGTAGGTGGGTAAAGGAGGGAGAGGATTCACTTATGAAACACATGGGTGAAGGAAAATACGTTATTCTGGTATAATCGTCAATTATTATCAAGTGAGTTAAATAAATCAAGGAAGTTCACACAAAAAAAAAAAAAAAATCAATGATGGGGAAGAAACGATCAAACCAGTGTGCAGATGGTTATTTCAGCCTCCGTACCTATAATGGATTTGGAAGAATGACAACTCACCTGCTGACCACCGGATAATTTATTTCAATCCTCCTGAATCCTCTACATTCGATTATTTCGTAGAGAATTGTGAGGAAGTCGTAAAATATAAATGAATACATCTGGGGTATCTGGTGCCACACGATGGCACAAGGTGTGCAGCAAAAACTAAGGAGATAGGACTTTTCAGCGGATCTTAAATGGCTAAATAGGGGTGTTAAGCCCCCCAATCTCAGCCTATCCTCCCGAAGAATACCTCCAATGAAACCAGTAACTCCAAAACGGCATTTTGGAGACAAAATTAATCTGAATAAATCTAGGTATTGATCATTCTCCCAAAAATTGAGATGCTTTGTTTGAAACTTCTGCTTTTGAAGGCGGAGAATCACCAAAGAGCTTTGGAAAGATATTCCGACCTTCTCAACTAATGGCCCTCAAACTCCGTCTCCGGAAGATCAATGGTGAACGGTCCTTTCCGGTATTAATGTTAATCTAGATGAGATTGTCAGCGGTCAGGAACACAAACGCTTGTTGCATCAGAGGAACTGTGAGCTTGTTGCTCGGTGTGGGTAGAAGGAAATGGGCGTTCAATGGTCCGTGAACCCCCGCACAATTAGGTCTCTCTCTGAGTCGCTAGTCCCCACGGCCACAATAACCTTCATTTGTTCTCCCCAACTAATTTGACTATCTCTGTTTCGACGCCTTTGAATGTCTTGGGATTTCGAGTAGAAGTTCATACTTTTCTGGGTCGCACATTGTTCTTCAAATGATGTTAGTGGGGAAAATCATGCATGGTTATTGCTTCCTCACTACCAAAGGAAGGAAGCTAGGTATGTAATTGTGCAAGAAGTAAAAAGGTATATCTTCAAAAATCGATATTTCCATTTGCCATTTGTGTTCCGGCACTTTTTCAACAATTTTTGTTCCGTGTCTGTCTGTCCTCCTGTCTGTGGTCAATGCCTTGTCCAAGGGAAAATAAGTACACGAAATTTGGTTGGATTTCGATTGAATGTGCAGGGATTGTGCGAGTTAGCCCGTTGACTGTCTCCAATCAATTGCATCGCCATCGGGCCAGTATTAGATTGCACAAACGTTAGTTTCATGAAACTCCGGTCTTTCAGTTCCTGAGGGACCAATTTCGCTCAAATTAGGAGGGTAGTTGGGGGTAGACTCTAAGACGATTGCCTGTCAATTTCGTCTCTGAAATCCTATCCGAAATTCGTTTTAATGGACATTACTCCGGAACCAGTTGATCATGTTACTCCATATGTCCATCCCGTCCGAATCTTAAGGCTGAAGTCAAAAACCCCATGTGCCTCCCACAGGTTGTTGATTGTGTATTCAGATGGGAACGTGTAATTCGTTGGACACCAACCTTTGGTATGGTGGAGAAAGATTCAATAGTTGGGTTATATATACGTTTAAAAGGCCAAAGACCCAGAGGAAGGGACATTATTATCTTACTTGTTTGGACTCCCCATGCTATCACCTCGATGGTCGAAGAAGGTTTTGTAGAGGACTTCATGTTCATTGCACCATCTTGTCTATGGGCAGAACTGCGGTACACTTTACACATGACTAGAAACGCGTGAGAGGGGTTTCTTTGGGTTCCACAACAAATCTCCATCACGACAGCTTCGAAGGCCGAGGAATTGAGGAAACCGGAACTACTTACTAGTATCTTACTCAGCAAGTGTTCATATTTTCGCTCTGGAAGGAACATAGAGATAATATACCCTTTTATACCTGTATTGTTTTGGGAGGCACATAGGAATTTTTGTTGACCACGGGAGGGACAGTGGCTGACGCCACTCCTACGATGGTAGGAGGTACCCCTACGTCATTGGCTACTCGTTCTTCCTTTTGCCTGTACATCAAGAATTCCATTCCGTATTAATTATTTGTTCTTACTAGTTATATATTTTACTGAACTATTTTTTGTATCTATTAGTGGAGAGAGAATCCTGGACGTCGACATGATAACAGAGATAATTATGAAAATGTCGATTAAAATTGCAGTGCAGACGAAGACACCGCCGGATAAAATGGTGACGACTGAATTTATGAGACTGTTGAAATGGTGAATGGAAAACAATGTGAATAGGTGTGAAATAGGTCTCAACTCCTTTCTATTGTAGATGCATGTTGAAGTTGTTATATATATAAATGTTACCCTTGACGAATAAACTCTGATTTTATGGAAACAATACAGCTATTGTTTATTTATTACCTAGATAAAGTTATAAAAAATGCCCCAATCATTTTGAAGAAAATCAGGAAATTATCTAAAGCATGTCCCACATTTTTATAATTTTAGCTGTTCCCAGTCTGAAATTGTCAAGAAGCGAAGATTCTTTTCTGAATATGGTGGGTACGCTACGTAGGTACAAGTTAACATCTATTCGAATATAAAAATATCTCATAATTACCTACCTACCTAATTTTAATTACCTCGGAGGTGTGGCCTACCCAGCTGAAAATCCTTAATCTAATAACAACCGGAATGATAAGAGCTGGAAGTCTCTTTGAACATCAATATGAACTGGACGCCGACTCGAATGGTAGAAGGCCTATTTTTGATCACAAGATGTGTGGAAATTCGTCCAGACGTGGTAGGTATGTATGTCAAGACCAACGACATGTTCGTAGAACGTAATTGAGCGCTGCCACTTGAGAAAATATTCAATATGCGGCAGGAACAACTACGAAGAAAATGTAGATGCGGCGATAGGAGAAGGAGAGCTCAGGGAAATAACATTGCAATATGGGGAAAAAATAAGGGTTTGTGGATGGAAATATCTTCATGCGTATTTGAAGGAAGTATTCGCTTGTGGGGCTGCAGGGATACAGGGATCTAATCTTTCTTCCTGCTGACAATTTCCCTTTATCTACCCCTTCTTTAATCCCTTGAGCCTTTTCGTCTCCATGTAATGCTCGCACCAACCGCTTCCCGTATTGAAAGATCACTCTATTGATGGCAAAGGTCTCGTATCTTTCAAATGCGTTTTGAATGCCGTCGGGGTTTCTTGCGATTTCAGACCCCCCCACCTCCCTTTCCACCCATCACAACAATATGGCTGCTATCTCCCGAAGATGGAACCTGAACGTAATACGGATGTTCTTTGATTCTAAGATTGTGGTTTCAGTAAACAGAGACCTTCTGATGGGTTCATCCATCTATTTCTTTAGTCCCTATTGTTCCATGGTATTCGAAATTCAAAAGCGTATCTACCATGGTTATTAAAAACTCTTAAAGACTTCAACAAAAAAATACTCCATGACTCTTCGACAAATAATGGTCTTCAATTTCCTCCACTCTTCTAACGACTTGTGACCATGTTTTCAAGAGCAGTGACAAACGATATTATTGAGTAACGAAGGGACAACGAAATTATCTAGAATACACCCTATAATTGCATGTAATTCGTCAACCACCAACTACATAATTTATCAATACAGTGTTTTAATTATTGTTTCGTCTATTCAAGTTTACTGTATTTTATTGCCTTTATAAAATACCCCTCAACCCTTGGCAAACAAATTGAAAAATGTGAACGGAGCGATCGTTCCAATGAAACTGTTGTCAAAATAAACGTGATTGTCTCCTCAATTTCCTTGAATCCAGTCTATGCAGCGTCTCACCTCTTTTCCCAATGAAAAAAAAAAAAAAGAGTCCATTTCGTTCTCCCCATTCATCCCCTCCACTCCTTTTCCAGTTTTAATCACCAGTTCATTGCACAAAAGAGGGATGCCAATAATGCTTACTTATCAAGAAGTTATCGTTCTTCCTCAATAATTGGCAACCCTGTTTTTTGCCCAAGCCGTTGTTAAGGAAACTCGAATGGAGGATGAAAATGCTTGGACGAAATGGGGCCATCCATAGCCTATCTTTTTTGATAATGCATCGAATATGTACACGTACTTGGTTGGTGCCATCTTGCTTATGTTAGGCGGAGGTTGAGTGTGAATAGAAATGAGTGGCTTGTATTAGTAGTTCGATTAGTTCTGCATTGCTATATTTTCCTTTTCCGGGATTGTTATAATTAGTATCATGGAGCGTCGTTTTCGGTAATTTTATCTTTAAAAATGCCGACGGATAAACAAAAAGTGTTTTCTAAACCATGGTAACAGCTTTAAAAAACTCGTTATTTTTCTCAATTTCTAAAAATGAAATGATAAAAGAAAACCCGCCGTAGTACAATACTGATAAACTAAGTACTTAATGCACAACTATTTGGACCACTAATACAACGGAGAAGCCACTCAATTTATTTCCAATCATGACCCCTGCCCAGTATCGTCTATTACGTAGTTAGGTTCAGTCTAACCCCAATCATCTTCGAAGCCTATCAATTTACTCCTTTTAGGTTCTTTAATATTTCAAAAAGTTCCGACAATCTGAAGAAGGGTTTAACGATAATTTCTCCTGTCAGCTAATGTTTCCTCTTTTTCCATCTCCTACAACATACTAATACTAATACTATAAAGAACAAAACGGACAGTTTCCCCACTTCATGGAAAAATTGACTCATGGATATGTTTTCGGGTAGTGAATGTGCTTGAGTCGATTTTTTGGTTGGCACGTGACATTACTGGTAGGACCTACTTGGTGCCGCCTTCAGTTTCTCTTGATTGAAAAAAGAGTTATTTACGGGGCTACTGAGCACCGAATCTCACTCAGCTGATCAAGGGTAATCCATTTGTCTCCAGCAGACCCCCGGAGTCTCCCTTTCAAATTTCAGCTTTGTCAGTATGTCAGTTGAATACTGAAAAAATAAGCTCCGAATCTCACTCAGCTGATCAAGGGTCAGCCATTTGTGTTCAGCAGAGCAGCAGACCCCCGGAGTCTCCCTTTCAAATGCATATTTTTGAATATTTTTTAGAAGTAAATTGAGGTAGTACCTACCTAACTTCGTTCGAGTTAATGAAAATCAGGCGATTTCTACCGAGCCTTCACTTATAGGGTTAATAATAATCTAAAGTGCCGGAGCGTTGCATATTTTTCGGTCGCGAATTCTCGTTGCATTTTTTTCGGTCGCAAATTTAAGAATGACCTCCAGCCCAAAAACATATCCATGTTAATATAGGTATAGGTGATTTTACCGAACAAATTTTTATTCCATTTCACAAATAATGTCTTAGCTCATCTAGAACTTTTCACCGCACCCATTGCTAGTAGTTTGGAAGGCCGGTTTAGTGGGCTCGTCCATATCGCAGGCTTAGATCAACTCGAAACTGAGTTTGTTGGCGATATTATTTATGTCCAGCTTGTCAGATTATGGGGGAACGACAGAGAACCATTCCTCCAGTGAATCTAGAGGACTTTAGAGGACGTAATTTATATCGTGGACTGAGATCAGTTTTTCCTTGCACTCCACGTCTGTGAAATGTTGGTATTTTCATCAATAAAATGAGTTTCCAGTTATTACTGCAAGACCAAAAGTCCACATGCCACATCAAACTTTTTAATTCAACTTTCAGCTGATTTTGAAATTTCAAGAAACTTTTCCAGTTTTCATCCGGCGGTATCGACTATTTTCGAGGTAGACAAAAGATACTCGTCCATTTATTGTTAAAAAACCATGACACATAAAAGGGTCGGTCTAGTCCAGTTCAGCTTTTTGGGATGAATGAGAACGTCATTGCACTAACCTTCTTGGTCCACATTCGTTATCTTCCATTTTATAACAAGATACCCTGCGTTTATAGGTACGGAATCGTACTCAATTTCAGTCGAAGCAGGGCAGCAGTGTCACATAGTAGGTAAATGTATTACGAGACAGTGAAGTCCAATATGAGAGTTCATTGGCCAATAAGGCAATTATGAAGGGGCTTTCGGAAGTTAGAAAGGACTATTTTAATTCAGCCCGGAGAGTTCAATAAGGAGGGCAAGTCCGTGGTGTGGTCTTTTCATCTCTTGCAACGTGGATGTTCTAATCAATGGGCTTCTACAGCCATGCACATCTGTCAATGGTGTGATGAGTTTTAATCGCAATTAATTGTAATAATAATCTGGAAATTTACTACTAATATCTTGTATTTATTATCACAGTCCATTCTTCGGGACATTCAAGTTGCAAGAGATGACCAGACCACCAGTGGCGGAACTACCGGGGGTGCAGAGGGTGCCAGGACCCTAACTGTAGCTTCACTTTGGGTGTTGGTTCTCCAAGATTCGCGAAGTTTCGCGTAGAATTGATATACTTTAAAAGAAATGTGGGTACCTATAGTGCGTGTACGCGTAGCTGATGCGGGGGGCCCCCGTAGACTTCCAGTAGCCGCTCCACCGATGAATTTGGACAGTACTATGGTGACGAAGTACAAGTAAATGTCCAACCGGACCCGATTTCGTTGAATTTTAACTTGAAAGGTATATAAATGTGTACATAAAAATTTGATTGAGGAGTGGTAAGTCAAGATGGCTGATGTAAATCACAGAGAACAGAATCGAGAGTGCTCTCAGTAGAAACTGGATCAAATGGAGGGGAAGAGATACATGAAATAGGGGATGGAGAGGGGCTTGGGCATGCAAACCAAACAACCGATCATCAACAAGGGATCAGCCCGTGACCTCATCGAATTGTAAATAGTGCCGAAACTGAACAGATAGTGTTTGTAAGGAGACACAATATTTATTTATATGTATTTACCTACGGTATTGGTTTATTAAATCACAAGTTGTTAGGCTCGGATTCTAGGGGATGGTAAACATAGTAGAAGTAAGTACCTATTTCAAGGATTGAACCGCAAGGGTAAGGGGATGGTTAGTTATTCTGGTATCAAATCGACTTACATGATTGATGTCCCAAAGTGAACCAGGAAGCGTGCAAGGAGGGATCGCTCCACGTAGCCCCAGGTCGGTGAGGACGGCGTGGAGCAGTCACATGTGATCTGGAAACACTTAACTGGTCACTATTTTACACATTGGGTCTAACATAGGGATTATTCAACTCTCCTGAACACAATGGTATGAGCGTCGCATATAACGATCCAAAAAGTCCAGCTGGCCTTTATTATTTAGGACGCCCGTATTTTCGGCTCCCAAGAACATTCGCCCACCATCCCATTCCCAATCTCGAGATTCCTTTTCACTCCCTCGCCGACAATGCGAGAAGCCTCGGGATTATTTACCAGCCTCAAAGGACCCCCTCCTCAGCCTCTCATCGCAGACCCCCCTCGAGAATATCCGCCCTCCCAGGACCACCCCATTTGCCAGCTCTCCTACTTCGGTCACATCGGAATATTGATGTGGGATTTTCAAGGACGATGGGGCGTCGACGGAAAAAATATTGTATTATAAAAACAACTTACTCTTTTTCGCTCTCCTTCCGTTCCACTTATTTCCTGTTGACGACGTCGGCGTCGGGTGGACGTGGTGATGTTTCAATATATTATATTCCCGCCACGGATATAAATATGTTATCGATGGGAACATCGGTTTTCGTCGTTTTGCTATATATGGCATTGTAAAATCCGGCAGCTCTTTATAACGGTATCCTTTCAGTTGCTCTTGAAAATAGGTAAACTCGAAGTTCCTCTATACTATAATTCTTGGATCTATTTACGAATCATACTGTTGGGGCAACGATTTTTGTGATTCGCATTATCTTTTTGCAGTGGTAATTAGTATGAAGACGACACTATTTTTTCATATCAACGGCATTAGATGTACAAATTAAATACATAGTGGAAACACGAGGCGTGGTCACGCAAGCTTTTAATCTTTTAAAACATCCCGGATCGTCCCACAAGCTTAAAGAGATCTGTAGCTGTTCCTCGTTAATTATTTTTTTGAAATACGCGCTCGTTAGCACCACCCGATGTAGCGTCGAGATTAAACGCAGTGGGAAGACTGCTCACGAATGAATTGATCCAATTTTCACAAAGTTCCAACATTTCAACACGCCGTGAGTACTTTCTCGAACGAATTGACGTTGTTTCAAAAGAATAAACTCTTTTGACTTTTGCATATGCATAATTATTTATATATTCAAATTTAATGTAATTCTGAGAACTCACTGTTCCACTTTCATGTAGGTACTTAACTTTCACCCATGTACACTGGTGACAGGATGTAAGGGGCACAAGAATGAATTTTCGAATGTCCCTCGACATTATAGGTGACATAAAGAGTTTGTGATTTTCGAAGGAGAATCATCCCCTCGGTGAATTTTAAATAGGTACGTTTATTAATTTCAAAAGAAGTTATGGAGTGAAAAAACCTCTGAGTTATCTGATTTCAGAGATCCGTGGTAATCGAGCAAGAAAAACATTTCTATTGTCCTGCAAAATAGGAAGAGAGTTTCAAGATACCTTCTTAAATCACAAAATCGAATAAGAAAATATAGGTACAATAAGATATAGGTATAAGATATAGGTAAGATATATAGGTATAATAATAATTCATCCCATAAATTCGAAATTTTTTTGCCAAAATTAAAAAAAAATTAGTAATGAGCTCATACTCCGAAAATATGCTTATCACAAAGCTAAATAAAAATTTAATTTCAACTCAGTTATCTACAAACAGTAAAACTTGAAAGAAAATTACTTTAGGCAATAATACAGAGATAATTATGCAAAATCCGAACTCTGCTGTTGACATTGGTCAGTATTTAAAGACGATACTAGATGACTACTTGTAACTACTTTTCGTAGCAGCATCCAGACCTCCGTTATTGTTCGTGAACGGTTTATAGTGGCCCATTAACAAGTATAAACATGAATGTTGTCTTGTTCTATTCATTCCGTTTCGTGGCAACAAAGTAGGAATTAGGCAGTGTGGAGCATCGCACGCTGTTTTACAACGAAGTAGTATCCTTTGACGGGCCCCTTGGCACGTCCTTAGCTAATTCGTTCGTCACACGTCCGAGCATGAACTACTGAAAGGGACTCCGAAAATTTCGTTGGCTCCAGCAGTTTTCTGGGACGGGTTTTACGGTTTCTTTTTTACGTCCGCTCCAGAGACAAGGGAAATGACTCGGTGCTTACTAAGCTTCATTCCCTAGCTCAGGGTTTACGGGTTCCGGTCAAAGAGGAGATTGGCTGCAGAAAGGCTGAGCGTTAGGATCCATTAAAAATAATTGGATAGTGATAATAATAATAATAATAGTAATAATGATTTTCATAACGCCTGGTTTATTATTGAAGTGTTGGGAAGTCCCCGATTTCTGCTCAGATGTGAACAAAGGAGGTATAAAATATGCGTACGAAGCGATGAAGATTTCTCATTGATTCCTATCATAAGTATTACTAGTAGGAGGTATATTATAACTTCATGTACACTTACACTCATACAAAAATAACATCCGTTCATTTATGATTTCAAGGATTATCTTGCATCAAACACCAGTTTGTCTCAAATAAGTATACCACGACACTATTTTCCTTTTACTCGCTCCAAAACGTGATTGAGAAGCGTTGACACAAAAGTGGTGGATGGAGGTCGGGACGAGAGCTCTCTTACAAACACGAGGCACCTTTGTTTTGAAGCTTGGCATTATCAATTCACTTGTCCTCGAGTTGGATGTTGCCGTCCCCAGAGCGCACTATCTCCGATTTCACACATATACCGTTGTTTGACAAAGCAAAGTGAACTCCACCGACCATGAATCATCCCTATGTATTATTCAGGGTGATACATTGTCTTGAATCGTGTTTGAATGGGTAAGCAGCGATCAATCGTCGTTCTCAGAGTCTATCTAAAAATCAAATATCAACCTGAAAGTGTTTTACATCATTCATGGGGATTGCTATTTCATCAACTCATGGATGGAGATAGTAACCGAGAGTAGCAGAGAACGGTCTACTCTTGAGAAATTCCTAATAGGTATACCTACTTACTTCACGAGTGCATGAATATTGTTCCTCATGAGGATTTTCGTATTATTTATCGAAATTACAAACTCTGTCTTGCCATGGAGGAGGGAGTTTAGCAGCTGCCCGTACAGCATAGTTTTTCCTCCACCTAGCTTCAAGAAAGGTAAGGTGAATGTGACGGTGAATGGGACTTCGGAACTAGTGATGTTGGATTAGATCTGACCATCCTAATCACTGTAGCTTTCATGAATCGAGAGTCTACCTGTCGAAATGACTTGGTGAAATTCCTTTACCGTCACACTCCCTCCCTTAAAACATACTTCTGGGTTGAGTCATAGTCAGGAGTGTGATGGTTTGGTGAAACAGGGCCTGGAAGGAGCATGATGTTTTGGTTCAGGAAAAGACAGTTCAAAAACTTCGAGGTAGCTAGCCTTCATCGTGATGGTACTACTGCATAAATCTTTAGTATCGCAGAACTGCTCCTATGAGCAGAAAGGCGGAAATTTGATTATAAAAGGGGTGGAAAAATGTAGACAGAGGTTATGGTCCAGAAAATGATCGTCTGGGCTACCTCTAGGAGAAAGCTCTCCTCCATCGAAAGATGGAACTACAGGGGAGTTTACTCCACCCATCTAATGGATTAAAGTTTGGGGGATAACTTTGCTCAGAAAAGGTTCAGAGCAGTTGGTGATCATCCAAATCGTCGTCGCTGCCCAGAATCGAGAGTTGAAATGACTTGGTAAAACTCCTTTAGCGCCACAGTCTTTCCAAATTTCTGCAAATGTTTTTACCTTCCTTGTATTACAGGTAGTCATGCAAATCCTTCTTTGGCCTCTGCTATAAGAATTGAAAGGAACTTGAGAGAAGAATGTGAAGCACAGAGATTCCACAACAAGCATCCTTCAGGGACACAGAGAGTGCAGCTATATTTGAATATTTCCTGGCGAAAATACGAGAATGTTAAAACTCAATATCCCCTCACTGGAGTTAATTCTAGCTCAAGATAATGTTAGATAGTTTGAAGGGAAGCCCATTAGCGGTAACGGAAGCTCAGCCGGAGATAATCCAGAAAGGGGCTCCCAAGGACTGGGATTCTAAATCGGTTTCCCTTGGTCCTCCCTTCCTCCTGGAACAACTCATCCTGAAACTTTGTTAAAACTTGCGGCGAAGAGCAGAGGCTTCAAGCAAGGGCTTAAGGAAGGATCCACTAATAAAGTCGGAAGGTTTTTACGTAAGGTGCCTCCAAGCGACTTTTCGAGCACCGAGCGGACGTTTTCCCGTTAAGCCGCGCTGATGACAGTAAAGGGTGGGATAAAGGACGGTAGGGTTTGGAATCTGACAGATGCCTCGGGATGCCACCAACCACTCTTTTTCATACTTTTCTCGAAACATGCGTTTTCATCCTCTCCCTCCGCATTACTTTTTCCCTTCTCGTAAAAAAAAAGAAAAAAAGATTCCGCGTAATCTAAGCTCCAAAACCATCCTTAAGTTGGTCATTTCCACTTCTACATCACAAAGATTACGGGACTCGGAGTGACAAAGTACTTACCAATTCGAATTTTCAAAGGTTCCAACTGATCCATAGTGGAGATCTAGATCGTACCGTCATCCTCTTCTCAAACGAATACTTCTGCACACACGAACAAAAGCGGGTAGGTAAATGGGGCTTTATCGAATCCATAACCCTCGATGTCGTCTTGAATATCAATAAAGTCGAGAATGAGAACTACGTCCACGAGACGCTAAGCAAACAGTTTGCATTTTTTATTGGAATCTTGGGAACGTTACTGAAAAAAGCTGTCAATAGAAAATGTAGGTTAGCGACGAACGATTTGATCCGACGTTTTTCTTCAGGGTCAGCAAATGAAGCGAACATCGATTTCGCTGAGTGTGTGTACACTTGTTTACTCTGCCTCTCTCAGCTGTGTGTCTAAGTGAAGTTCATTTTTATTTGCTCCCTTCTCCCCAGCCGGTTGCTTGCCTCTGAATTAATGCTGGAGTGGCGTGTAAATGGATTTACCGGCTTATAGAAAGACCTTTTTTCGCCCCTCATTCATTATGCTTCACACTTTATTTCCTGTCGGTTCTCGCCTCGCTTCCTCCTCGTGTTGCATGAAAAACAATTTTTACGATGTTAACGAGAAGGTTGAATATTATGTAACATTTTCATTGAAATATTTATGTAAAAAGGGATGAGTAATATTTAGATTCTTTATCTCAAATTTCATATTGGACTACTCCAATATTTTTGTCATTAGCTGGCTTCGGAAGTATGCCTACAAACTATATTGAGGAGTACTATACCTATCTAACTATTTAGTTGATCGACTTCAGAAAAGAAGGAACCGAGGAGGAGGCCGATGTTTCGTAGGGCGACTTTGAACCCAGGAATAGGTAGTACACTACTCAAGGGTCTATACCAGTTGAGTGAAAAAATTGAAAAATCGTATTTACTGTGAGTGCAGTAAATAAGCTCTGTTTTCGAAGGTAGACGCATCCATGGAAGTGAAACATTATGCTCACTCTTCGTTGCGTGTACCGTGAATAATTGTCAGAAAAATTACGCGCACTTATCGAAAGTTTCATTAAATACTTAAACCTGTGTCTGCAGAACACAATTGCTCTAAATGCTTCTTATAGTTCCAAATCGTATTATATTGGTACTTGTCTCATAGACTGATTAGTTGCAGTTGACTCCTTATAGTATAAAAACGGCACACCGGTAATGAGACTTCCACACTTGATTCGTTGACGTTCTGTTTACTTCCCTCCGTGCTGAACTGCGGCAACTAATGATTGGGGGTTGAACTGCTCTCAATGGGGAATTATCATCATTTTTTTCCTGAGAGATAATGACTAAAAAGAAACAATAATGAAGCCGTAAGGCAAAAATAGTGTATCTGTAATTTTAGAAAATTTAGTTATTGAAATATTTCGTCGGGTTAGAGGTAAAAGTACCGAAGAGGTAAATTCATATTGTGCGAAAATCAAATTAAAATTTCAAAAGTTAGTTTGGTAAATATGATAATAAATTATTTTCTTAAGTTGGATACATAGTTTGATGATATTGATCACAAATAATAACAACAGTTAAATAATCATAATATTCTGCATTTGATTTTCCCACGTGTTGAATTTGTGACTTGGGTACTTTTACCTCTAACTCCACGATTTATTAATGCCGATTGCGGCACCGATGTGTGGATTTATTTTTGAAGTCGAAGCCTCAATCCCAGCTCCAAATTTCAACTGTGCCTTTCATTAGCTCTCGTCTTGAGACCAAGACAAATGGTTGATATTGCGGAATTTCGGTACCTTAGTCTGGCACCGAAGTAGTGTGTCAAAATGTTCCAGTTCAAACTGGGAACGAACAGAATTTAACGTATTAGCAAAGTCATTAGCACCAAATCTATTGAGAATTGGAAAATTTCGCTTACTCTTTTTACTTTTCTTCTGTGAATTTCTCTTCTCTTTTTCGATAATGTTGGGTGGTATGAATTATTGTAAAAAATAATCTGTTTTCGAAAATCCTTCCCTGCCGGCCGCACGATGTGTGTCTAAAAGAGGCGTGTTATTCACGGTACGTCAATGTAACATAATAAGAGCCCAGGTAATAATATAGGTAATACTCATACAAAGGTATACGTACAGTGTAGTTACACTATAAATTAGTGCTTAATAAGAGCCCCAGTGCTGGTGCGGTTAGTTAACACGACTGGAAAAATTTTGTAATTTTCTAATTAAATATTCAATATTAAAAGAGAGGTTGAAGGCATGTTACACCTACTCTTCGGAACGTCTGGATGGTGTTTTATATCATCTTAGGAATGATGGGTGTATTAAATAAATACTATTTATTTACTTTATTTTTTCTACTCTCTTCACAATAGAATCATATTATGATTTTATTGTAAAGAGAGTGGAAAACCTTTCTGGGTTCTTCAATTCATTGGAAGAATAACACATCGATGTACGATCGTTCGTTTGAAACCTGTGCTGCAATTGGTGAATGGTAGGCGAGCTCAGAGAATTGTTTTTGTATTAAAACTGATTAATGCAGTGCTACTTAGGGATTTCACGGTTTGATTGTACCGAAAAGCAACAGAGTCGCGGGGTGCGGATTTGAGGCTATTGCACGATCCTTCTCGGTTTCGTGAACAAGCATCTCGGTCGTTGGTTGAATCTGGTAGGCAGATTGCGGTTCGGAGATAAACACGAGAGCAGTGACTCCACTCCTTAGGGACTTTAGTAAGACCAACGAAGGTTTCTGGGGATCCAGATTCAAAAAGCCTCTCTTCATTGACTTGCTATCTGCTATTTTATCGGGAAGGGTTGAGTTTGAGAGCAGGCGATTCCATTATGGATAATACAAACACCCTGTTCATCCTTGAATGTGGGAAACGATTAACTCCTGCCATTTCATTTATGTATTTGGTCAATATTTACCCATCCAGTTATTGGCAAGTGTGTGGATGTTGTTGTTTCATTAAAGCTCAAACAACACATCTATGAGCCCTGAGGAGTTTGGCGAATCAATGGCCCAATTTCTGCTCAGGTTACAGGAGAATACTCACGTCCTCTTCTTTCACATAGAAAATCGGCAGTCATTCATGTCAACACTCAGGTCCATCATTGGGTAGGTATATACTCGTACGGTATTCTAACATTTTACTTGAATCATGAGTTGAAGCACAGAGGACATTGACCCTAGAACTAATTGTGATATTCTCGAGAAATCGGATTGCTACACTAATAACGGGATTTTTTCAAATTCTTCACGAAGATGGAGATTTTTTCAAATTCTTCACGAAGATGGAGATTTTGTAGGATTCATTAACTTTTCAACATAGGTATAATAATTATTATGCACATAGGATTCGAACTAAATTCGAGTAGGGTATAGCTAGTTCAGAATTGTTTCCCAGTCCGCGATCAACAAACCAGGACTATTTATGACATTATTAGGATAATATTACCTAAATAATATTATATATTATTATAATTATGATACCTATTACAAATATTATAAATTCCCACATAGGCATTCACCACTACTCGAAGTGGCTAGGGAACATGGGCATTAATGATGGTTCATTTTTGTTAAATATATTTTTAATAGGTATTCTACTGAACTAAGGGACCGGAATGGGGAGGACATTTCTTTATCTGATCGATTACAAAAATATGTGGATTTACGTGGGATAAATGAATAAGCCCGCACGAAGAAGAAAATCGTATTTCATAGAAAAATATCTCATGTACGTGGTGAATGATGGTCGCTCCTAAGTGATAACAAAGAACGGGGAAAAAGGCGCAGCAGATAGCGGTTTAGAATCAAACACGCCGAATCTGCATCAGTCACCTACAACGTTTGTTAGAAGGAAGATGAGTAGAAGTGATAATCTACTTGGCTAGAAAACACCGATATCACAAGAGTCATAAAACGAAAAGTAGTAATTTTAGTGGAAACTATAAACAACGTTGTATCTTGGTCTCGAAACCAATTGCTTAGGTGTTTTAGACTGACACCATTGGGTCGGGCCACCTGGATTTACGTGAAGGGTATCGTTGATCGTAGGATAGAGTTTCGGAAAATTTTCTATCTAAAGGATCGTCCCCTGAGATGCATGCATTCCTTAACTGTATATGCCTATCATACCTGTCTAGGCTATCATAACTGCATAGCTACAAGCTTCTTCTGGACAGAAGACACCTAAGCCGTCCAATGGAGATTCGTAAGTCGGGAGACAACTAGTGTTTATAATCTCTACGTTATTAAATATTGGTCATCAATGCCTGAACAAATCCATACCTTACTTCATATTACATTCATGTTGACTGGGTTTCATGCACCATTGTGTCGTACTACTTGCATATGGATGACTAAGTTGGGAACCTTGAATCTTCAATCAATATGTTCAATGGAATGTATAACGAATTATAAGAGGGATCACGTAAAGTGTTTGAATGATCATCATCGACCATCCATTGCTATCTCGAATGTGGGAAATAACACTAACCGCGGCTCAAAACTTACCTGTGCCACGTTAACAGCTATAAGGTAAGTGGCATTGTTATTTCCAAGCTGGGTCTTCCCAAAGAAAAGCCGCGATAAGCCTTTACTAATCCTGGCCACTTGGGGGAAGATTTCCGCTTGCGATATCATCTCTACCGAGGCTTACGATACCAGAAAGGGGATGTGATGGTGGGAGGGGGGATCGATCGATCTGCCGGGGCAGAAGTGGTTGGCAGGAGAGGAGAAGTGATGGCTTCTTCATTTACCACCACCCCACGGGCCCCTGGCCTGGAGTTTGCAGCCGGCTTTTCCCTCACACCACATGTTAGATGATCGGTTCTCTAGACGGATGAGTGTTGACACGTTACCTCAGGGTAGGGTTGGTACCCCGCTAGCGAGTGTAATGGTGAAGGAACGAGCACTGAGCTGTGGTTGCTTAGCAATTATAATAATTGGCGACGACCAATTTAACCCATCGCTACCGGCAATCTCCTTCACCTCCCTCCATCGTTTGGCTATATTACAAAATTATTTTGATATCCCATCACAAACCCCAACACGGATAAACTTAATTTATGTTGTTTTAGAAAACTCTGCAAATCGCTACGCAAAGTATTTAATTTCAAATAGGTATGCTACCGTTTTTTTCTAATTTATCACGCTCTTATGGCCTTAACTGCAACTAAATCTAATTTTATAATCATGATGTAGTAGACAATCACATTAACATACCTACATATTTCACTACTTCACCTTGAAAACTAAACGATAATAATTAGGTAAAAATTGATAGATTCATCTTTGCCAACTGTGTTCCTGTAGGTTTGTTACTCCTCCAAAACGGCATCTCCGATGTTGATGGGGTTCTTTGCAAAACAATTGGTAAGTTCCTGGTAAAGTTAAAAGCCATAATTCATGTCGTACAACTTCTTCCTCCGTAAAATCGGCCATCCTTAGTGAATAAACACGTTCGTAAATAGGGTAGGTACCTACGCAATTTTACACTCTTTCACATTGAATAGCGATTGTGATGCAAACCGCTGAAAAGAACTTCTTGTGATGAATTAAACGGTACCTACTAGAAAAATTTCCTATGGGTAGTATGGTCGGCCGTGTGGTGTTTGGCCGGTTGTTCATCGTATTTAGTCGGGATGACGCCCAGGAGGTAGGAATACGAGATCTACTTCATGCTCAGTGCTGTATTGCTTCCGAGTCTACCAAGGTAGCGAAAGCATTGTTTTTTTACGTTTCGTACATCGACTGTGTACATTATCAAAACCTGCAAGGGAACAAAGGCATCATGTCAATGAAAAAATGAAAAAACCTCAGCCTAGCAAGGGAGCCACGCTATCAAAAAACAACCTAAAAGAACAAAAAACAAAAGTACTTACTTGGATTCAACAAAATATAGAGCGGATTATCCGAGCAAAAACTCGAACAATGTTTGCAGTCAATGCAGCACAAAACCAAGCAGACATAGGCCGACAGGTTGCATAAACCAATCCACATCTAGCAACACGGAAAGAAAAAACAATGATTATGGTCTGTATGGTCTTACTATAAATAGCCAAAAAGAAAAGTAATAGATGAAGTAGATCTCGTATTCCTACCTCCGGGCCGCATCCCGACTAAACACGATGAATGGAAAAATTTCCGTATAAGCCGTTCAGATTTCATTCATTGGAAAATATCGTAAAATTCGGTGTTAAAAACATGATAATAATTTCATTGAAACTCGGCGCTCCGCGCCTCGCCAGGGTCAAGCCCCCTGGACCCCCGGTTACCTCTATTTACATACTTCGGATGAAATTATTGAAACACAGAATGTGTTTTAGCTCACGCGTTTCACATAAACCCCTCTAACTTCTCTGGTAATGAAGCAGGCTAGCGACACATAAGATTGTTTACTAACCATTTATAATATCGTATTTTTGGATAAACATCTCACAGATTAATATAAAACTCTGATATAAAAATGCGAGATAAATCAGGAGCTTTCCAACGAATGGTGAACGATTTCTGTGCGATGAAAATTGCGGAAGTTCCATTCCCCTACCAACGGCTCGGTAGTACGTGAAAATCATAAGAAAATTTCGTCACCCATCCGCGTCACCCATCCGCGTCACCCATCCGCGTCACCCATTCCACGTGACGTTAAAACCTGGTTTTTAAATCATCTGTGTTAAAACCTTGGTTTCCCAGTTGATTGCCAGGCTCGTCGGTATCACGTGTTCGAATCGTTATAGTTAGTTTCAATGATATCCCCACAATTTATTAGAGAGTATACTAGTCGGAAACTATTCATATTATGAGTGGCTGGGACAGATAACGTTGCTAAACGAATTTTGTTGTTGTTGAAGAGTGTGTAGGTTTCGTCGGATTATGCTCTGTCAGGCACGGAGAATTTTTGCTCTTTGAAAGCCCGTGAGTCCGGGGGCACAGGGTCAAATTAAAAACACTTTGTATAGCAGTGGTTGCCGTGGCACCTCCAAATATTCGTTTTCTGCATTTTGATTTGGTTTGTAAATAAATTTGGGTCATTTACATTCCATCAATTTATCAGATTTTTTTGTTTATTACACCTGTATCAGATATTTACATTTAGATTCAGGCGTTTGATCTCGATTTTTTGTTTCTGGGTATTACCTACGGCGAAATTTCTACCTTTCAAAAAATGAATTCACGTTAACTTTGACCCATTGATTCATCATGTCTTTGGAAGGATTAAAGAATAATAGAGTATGTATAATACATTCAACATCCAACCCTTCAGATCAAGGGTCAGTAGGTATCTGCAAAAGTTGAGTTACTTATGCGCATTCAATGCAAGAAGGGAGCCAAGAAATGGAAAATGCAATTTATTGAAGAGGAAAGTTACCCGTGGAATAAATGGATGCTAGACCGGGTTCAAATGGAATTTGAAGAATATATAATGAGATCGTTCCCTAAGTGACGGCCGGCACTGGAGGGCAAAGGGGGTGCATAATGCAATGAAAGGAAATCCCTTCCGAGCTCTGAAAATATGAGTCCTTCTTTGGAGGCGTTAGGTAGAAGGGCTGAGGGAAGGATTCTCCAGTTTGGCGTTGAATAAGAAACTGGAACAACATGAAAAGAGGAAGCCTCGACTCTTGACCCGGACCTCCGGCTGAGGCGGAGGTCGGGACGGATGAGGGGCCCGAAGGGAGGGGCTGAGCATTTGTTAGTCAAATCCTTCCAACGCAACGCGCCCGAGACTGGTCCTTGGAAGAGAAGCCCCTGTCCAAGGGTTGAAGGGTAATTATTCGCTCCTCCCTCCTCTCCAAAGGACAAATGGAAGGGCGCCCCCGGGCCCTTTGTTAGGCAAGACTTCCTTTCCCGTCCTTGGGAGCTTCTTAATTACTTGCACAAACACCCCTTTCCACCCTTCTTCTCCATCCTCGCCATAGTTCCTTCAAACTCCTGCCATTCCATTCCTTCGACCTCTGGTACTTTGAAGTTGGGCGCTCTCGAGTTCAGCTGTCTATGTCCTATATTATACATACATTTTCATTCAGTGGGGAAATCGATGTTTTCCATAGAGCCATCGTCCGTTCAGGATATATATTCATTGAATAATTCAGGAGCCTGAATAAAAACTCTAATGAATGGAGAATGGAAAAGTGGAGTCTCGGAAGAAATAATATTGAGAGCTCATGGAGCACCTTAAGAGTTGGGGTGAAAGGTCAACGTTCAATCCCCAGGGCCAATGACCTCTAAAGGAACTCGGTTTGAAAGAAGATAATTAAGTAGGTATTGAACTTAATTATTACCGTACAGAGGCGTTCTTCAGTGAATGTTCCCGGCAAATTGAAATGTCCGTGTAGGAACCGAACAAAGTAGCTAACGAACACATTCTTCAGTGCTAATCACTACCATTTCAGCCACGCATCCTCATAAGGTAGCCAGGCTTTGCTGAAATTTTTTTACCTATCCAAAGATCGATCAAAAGGCCCATTTTACCCGAATTTCGGTAAACTCATTAACGATTTCAGAAGTGAAATTTCGCCAGAAATGAGCTATGTCTATCGATATCATTGATTAGTCCGAATGGTAGATCCTATTTAGTTGGAGATATCTAAAAAGGTGGAATAAGTCGTAGAAGTATAAGTGGTGTCCGATGAGCGGAAAAGGATCCTAACACATGAGTCAAGGACTAGTGTAGAAACTCGGCGCTCCGCGCCTCAGCAGGGGGCCAGCCCCCTGTACCCCCGGTTAGTTCTTCTTTAGCTCTACCGGCTAAAATTAAAGAAACATGGAACATGCTTCTAGCAGTCTGCTTCATATGTTGTGAAGCCATATGTTGTACAATGCCAAGCTGAGAACTCCAACCAACTTTGTTTACCTACGTACCAGCAGTCCTCTGAAGGATGTTGGATGAGGGGGAAATTGGCGGGGTGAGACGTGCGGTGGGATGTGTAATAAATTCAGAGCTCTCCTTCGAAATTAGCTTTATAAGCTGCACATCTGATTCGGGCCCTTTGCGCCACCAAGTACAAATCTTAAGGAGGCTACTTACCAAATTGTAGCTTCATAGAGTGAATAACCTAGAAAATGGCTTTAAGAGCCGCTCACCTGATTCAGACCCTATACATCATCAAGTAAAAGTCTTAAAGAGGTCACATACCAGACTACAGCTTCGTTGAGTGAATAGCCTAGAAATTGGCTTTAGGAGCCGCTAAGTTGGTTCTGGCCATATACATCATCAAGTACAAGTCCTTAGCTGGCTATACATACCAAATTATAGCTTCATAGTCTGAATAACTTAGAAATTAGAAACTTTGGGTCGCATTTTTGTGACATGTTCTTTGTAACGTTTTTGTGACATTTTTTCGTAACGTTTCTGTGACATGTTTTCATGACGTTTTCGGACAGTTAGGTCATGTCCAAAGCATGTCCCATGCTCATATAAAATTGCTTGATTCGCAGGGTGCGGGGTGCTGACGTTCATCGGTGACCTGGACCTGGCAAGAGAGCCTGTGTATATCCATGTTCACGGTATTTTGTCCTCGCTGTTGGGCTTGTATTTTCCATGCTGGGAAAAGGAAGAAAACTGAAATCCCTCGGCACCCTCAGCTGGTCTCTGATAACAACCAGTGGCTGAGGGCTCGCCTAATGTGTGCGTGAAAAGCGAGATACATGGCACACAACCGTGGGACACCTTGCAAGCTCAGAAACAAGTCAGTAGAAACAACCTCCCTAGATGTGAGTATCAGTAAGGTGTTGTGTTGATGTGGCTTCTCACTGCCCGGGCGCTTGGGTTGCAAAAAGAAAAGCTGGGTGGTACTCCAGCCTCACCAGGTCAGTGGCAAAGCTGTCGAAGGAACCCCTGAGAGTATTATTTGTGGAGGTCAGGGAGGTGCAACGATGTTCTAATGTTTGTACTGGGGCTTGAGGGCTCTTTGCAATTGTACCGACGTAGAAGGATTACCGACTACCGTGTCAGTGCAAAGGCCAGCGATGGCCAGTGCTGCGTGAGGCTGAGGAGTTACGACTTTGTTTGCTGATACCAAGGTCTGAAAGGGTCTGGGAGGGTATCCAGACATAGATATCCAGATCAGCAGCGGCGGAAAAACACGCAGACAGGGCAGGTGAAGACATGCAGGGATCTTTCACCCCTTTCACTTGTTCAGATGATGGAGCGCTGCATGGTGAGTTTAAAGTGTTATTATAACCAATGGCTCACACTCTTGCAGAAAAATGGAAACGTCCGTATCCACAGGTCCTGCGGTGGATGAGGATAAAAATGTAGATGGCCATTATAAAAGCTGTCTCCCTGCGGACCCAAGGAGCACGACGAAATGTTCGGTCGCTAGGAATGAAAGATGGAGCCGCGATCCCATGGTTAAGGGACTACGATTTTTGTTGGGGTTTTTGTTAAGTTTTTGTTTGGCATTGCCCCCTAACTACTCCACGGTTACTTACTGCAATAAAAAATACTATATTATGTACGAGTAGGTATAGTTTTAAAAAGGCCAGCGAGAGTCTTCTCGATCACCCATGAACCGCTGGGAAGTATAGGAGCCCACTCGACTATCCTGAATTGGGTGTTGGTTGAATGAGGGACTGCTCGACTAGTCTTCTGGCTGTTGCCATGGTGTAAGGATTCCTCGAGCGTTGTCCTAGTCAGGTACTCAGACCAAGGTCCCTTCTACGGTTGGTGGGTTGATTATCTTCTTGATTTTTGAAAACAGATGTGATCGCTTGCTTCGAAGTTACATTATTAATGAGCTCCCAGTGGGAATGAGGACTGTATATAAGTGGCTGGAACCAATAAAAAATCCAAAAAATTATGAACATGCCAGCCTAGGTGGCTGGGTGGGATTCCCTTCTCGTGCTTCGAGCTCACATCCCTGCTGGTGCTTCTTAAGGGTTGCGGTACGTACTAACTCTGGTCGGCCTCGCTGTTGTTAAGCTCCTACTCGATTTAAGTATTCCTAGTTTTCCTTTTTTCCTTCCTTTCTGACTTTTCCACTCCTTCAGTCTGAATGGATTATCTTCTGATGAAGTGGATTGAATACGACCACGAGAGCGTTGAGTCATTCCTGCAATTGAATTCTAGTCACATTGTGATATTATTATAGATAAATTCTTCCGATTCAACGGTTCCATAAGAAAGAACGTTTCCAGAAAACAGTACTCCAGTGTCTGTTTTCCAGAAACAGTTCCAGAAAACGGAATTCCGGTTTCAATAATATGCAAAAACATAGATAATACTCAAGTATGTAGGTGAATAAATTTA
>JAEMON010000002.1:11074778-11092464 GCA_030264115.1 Lygus lineolaris | reverse complement strand
ACTAGTTTTGTGCCAAATAGGGATGGGGAGGTAGTTCTGGGATTTAGGGAATTTAGTTCTGGGAATCAGGATTTCTATTTACTTTGCTCTGTGGTCAATGCCTTGTCCATATATTATATTCTATTATAACATATGAAGTTATCATCCGATTTTGATGAAATTTTCAGGGATTGTGCGTTGCAGCCCCTTGGCGGCCCCTAATAATTTCATCTCCCTCGGACCACTCGTCACAATTGGATTTGCGCATGCCCAAACTTGAATTTACTGGAACGCTTTCTTCTAGACCGATTTTGTCCGATTTCGGACGGTGACTGGCTGTTGAATCCAAGACGAATGCCATTGAATGTCGTCACAATTGGACCGGTATTTATAGCTGATGTACACGCGAAAACTTGAAAGTTGTTGTCATAGGCAACCGGAATTTTTCAACAAATTTCTTTAAGTTTTCATTAGGTAAACAATATAATGTTATCATGCCCATAACTGATTTATTCATTTATTATATCCATGCTACAAATAGGGAGGATGCTATACTTACTGTACATCCAACTTTTATTCTCCGTTTATTTGAATAACGAAAAAGTTCAGATCATTTTTTATTTGTAATATTAAAATAATAATATTGCTATAAAAAACATCCCCCTATATTGATTGAAAGTCCGCTACGCTGTGAATACACCTCTCATACTTGTAATTATTGTGGTTAGTGGTGGTTTGCCCGTTCAATTGAATATTTTGAGGTCCAAAGTAAAAATGAAAGCTGCTCATCATTGACAAACTTCAACAAGAAAGTGTGATCATGCTGGATATCTGCTCACGATGTTTTTTCCGTTTTTTCAGGTGTATTGGGCCTTCGGAACGTCTCTCTGGTGATCCTCCCTCAAGCCGTCGAACGAGGACTGGAAGCTCAACTGCTCTGCCAATACGATCTGGAGGGGGCCCCCTTGTACGCTGTCAAGTGGTACAGGGGGGTGAGAGAATTCTACAGATATTCGCCCAATGATAATCCTCCAACTAAAATATTTCCCTATCAAGGCATTCATGTTGACGTGAGTAAAAATTCTATTAATTCATATAACAATTAACGAAATTTTCTGTTTGTAGACCTTTGTTTGCGTTTAGTTTCCTAGTTAAGTTGGCATCTCATTATTTAGTTAGTAGGTATGTTTATGTCTATGTTCCATGGTCCATGTGGATATTTGGGGACTTAAATATCCTATGGGGAATATCTTATGGAGTTAATCGTAATCTCATCCATAGGACTCATCTGGCTTTCTATTCTCCCAAAAGATCTATTACGGAGATCTTTCCAAGGAGATTCAATAAGTAGGGTCGGAAATGAACGGAAGTGGGTGAAACAGGGGAAGTAAAAAGCACATCTATTGCCTCCTTTCTCCCTCAAGTGGGAACCGAGTGAGAAGGAGATACACATAGGTACCAGACAGGGGCGTTTATATATTGAGTATATGGGGGAGTGCCTCCTTCGAAATCAAAGAAAAAAATAAATTCCAAAGAAATTCAAGTAAAATTACAGTAAAACGAATAATTTTAATGAATCAGTCCTCTACAGGGTGTCCTACAGTTGAGTTGGGACAAACTTCAGGAATCGATCCCACAGGTATTTTGCAACAAAAAGGGTCTCTGAGAGCTCCTTTTAACCGCTTCTTTTCGTGAATTTTTTCAGTATTGATTTTTTTTCTTCGATCTTACATCACATAACAGCCATACCTCCTTTAACTTAAAATGTTAAATTAGCAATAAATATACAATTGAAGAGAACGTTAAATTTCTTATTATAAACTTCTAATAACTGTCTTCTCAGTTCATTTTTAAGGCTCAAACTTAGTCCAAAGTTCACATTTCGGGGATGTCCCGAAATTCGACTTTTCTTTCATGCATCCATTTGTTTCTAAACCAATACTAGGTATTGAGCTTGGCACTCAACAGGAAAATCTTTCTCAGCTTTCCGGAGATTTCAAGGTTCAGATATGAGTCGAAGCTTTGATGATTCTAAAATACTTAGAAAACGACATCTTCAGTGAAACTAGTATGAGTATCTACTTCTGAAGTTGAGATCAAGTTTGATTGACATAATGGCCCCATAAAGTTCAAAGAATCTCCTATTTCCCAATTACTTCGGTAAATAGCACTGGGAATGAGATCACTACGTTACTGCCATCATTGGACAAGGATCACTGGCCTAATCCTGATTCAAATACATAATTCAGATCAAACAGGAAAGCTTTTCATCCCGTTAAGATGCTTTTCAACTACGCCACGGAACTTCGGAGTTATTACTCGCTTCACTGGTAACTTTCTCCGAAGTTTAGATATTCAAATTAATTCATACCGTCAGAGATTTCCGTCGCAACTTCAAAGTAGCAATAAAAAAAAATGAGAGTAAGTATTTTTCCTGAAATTCCGATACGGATGAACAAAAGTAATATTATTGGATGAAGTTATTCATTCAAACTGTTATTTTCCATCGATCAATTAAAAAATGATTAGTGTTAAGTACTTAATTAAATTCTATAGACCTTGTCAAGCACACCGAACACGCCCAATAAGCAAATGCTTTCTTGTAAAAAAAAATATAAAACTTGAAATGTCTACATCAGATCTTCTCTATTTGTGACGCGCAAGGGGCCAGTAACGTAACAGGTTAGACACTCGCGTAAAATAGTTGAAATAAGTAGGTAAAGTAACTTTTATGATTGGTTGTACCTGTCAATCATCGTGTTTGTAATAGGAATATAAACATGATTAATTCGCCATTCTGGAGGGTTGAAATTATTGGGGCGCTGAGGCCACAATATATTCCTGAGGGTTAATAGAGTCGGTCCATCGGATTCATTGATAGGAATGGGGAAGCTGTAAGGTCAACTCTAATATCTGATTAACCCAGATCGGGAGGTACGTGGCTGGAATATAACATCATTTCTCCATTCATTGTACCAAAGTGTTTTAGAAATACCATAACTCCCACATTTAGTCGAATAAAGGTTAGAAATCTACCATAATACAAGTTGCATTATGTAGGATTTGTGAATTTTAGACATTTTTCGTGATTTATTCTTTGCAAACTGAAATATAATACACTTCCTCTAGCAGCATTTCATTTCATAATGAATCTAACTATAAGGGACCTTTACAGGAAACCTGGCCCTCATTTCCAGCGGGGTCAGTTAAACACTGGTTTCATCTGCATCATTGCCACAGCACAATTAGGTTTGTTTCAATTGAGTAGCCGAAGCTCTTCTTCGTTGTTCAAAACGTTGAGCATCTCCAGCTTCACATATTTGTGGAGACGATGTTCGTACTTTGTAGCATTTCCAATTACCTACTCATCGTTCAAGGTCTAACCATCTCCATGAACCAAGAGGCCACCTCAATAACTTTACATCACAGTGATTTATTTTGAAGGTTTCCAAAGTGATTCTTCAACACAAAAATTACCACTATCAGCATATCCCTATCTCACTACTTTTAAAAATAGTGCATCACCAACCTTGTACAATATACCTAATATCTCTACCACTGGCAGCTATACACCGTGATAAGGCATAGAACCTGAGTTAGTCCCTGACGAGGCTGAAATAAACGCAAAACTAGTTTGTCTAATACCTAAGAGACCACATTGATTCTTTCACCCTAAACCCCATTCCGTATCAGTACACTATGGCAAACACCAACAATAAACTTATACCTACGTTTTTAAAACCAATTTCCAAACAGATATGGCTGAAATTCGTCATATCAACTCGAGCAAACATTAAATCGCGTTGACAAGACGTTTTTCAGAGACATGAATAATATAAATTATTTATGATGATGGATGTTTATGAGATACCAGGATCTGTGAGAGGGCGGGTGGATGTATCTGAAGGTAGATCTGATTTTCGTGATGAATCAAGGTTCAGTAATGCATCATAAGAACCATGGAATGCATAAGGTAGGTACACGTGTTTCGTTGTAATAACAGCTAATTTACAAGTATCTTCGTGAATCTCAATAATTTCTTCTCTATCCTCAAACTATTGATTCATAATACATAACACTTCATGATTCATATTATATAATACTTATATAATATAATTTAATAATATTTAGTATATAAATATTTAGTATAGGTACTAATTTTTCAACATCGTAAGGTACTCAGCTTTTTCTTGTAGGTGAGAAACCAGTTACGACCAACTCAACTGGGAAAAGCAATACTCAAGCATACGCAAGCTTCGTGAGAAAGGAGCGTATGGCACCGATGGTTTCCAAGTGTATGGTCCGTGGACCGTAGAATGAGCTAATTTACATAGCTGTGGAGTGCTCTACTTTGAAACTTTGAAGCTCCTTTTCTAGAAAAGGTATCAAAGAGAATAAGGTCCGAATGAAACTCACACGATGGGAAACCCCTCACAACGCAACCTTTGACAAACGTTTTGGTTTAGCGAGAGCTCATACGTACAAGAAGCACCAACGAAAGTCCTCATCTACCACGTTTTACTTCATTTAAGAACATTCAAACGGATAATCACAAACTTATTACTCTCCTACTGTCAAGTAAAAAGGAAGAATATCCCTGGTTTTGTGGCGAAAATGAATCCCTTGGTGCTTAGGAGTTCAGACTGAAATGATAAAACTCTGTTTTTGAAATTTGTTTAATCAGATGGCACCTATTCCAACATGCTTATACCATTCAAATCATATTTAGACAACAAAGAACGAATGTTTCGTTTCATTTTCTCATCTTTAATAGACCAAAGGAAAATATTGTAAATTGTAAGACAAATTTGATAGCAATTCTTGATTTTGTCGAATTTTAGATCAACTTTCAAGGGTTAAGGGTGATATGAAGAGTACAAAAAAGCAGGTAGGTACCTTTTTAAGATTTACTTTTCTCAGCTTCCTAAAAGATGAGAGGAAAGTACCTATTGCAATCGATAGAAAACCCAATTTCTGAAACAACGCTTTGGAAGGGTCCTGATCGGCTTCCTTCAAATTTTATGTCAGTGAGTACGAGTGGATGTACCAACGTATGGATGTATAGAAGAACAATTCTTGGGGCTTGGTTTCTACAAGATAAGAGGTCGCTTCACATGTTTCTATTTAGTTTTTTTTTTTTAATCAGAGAATAAAACCTGAAAGTGTCCTGAAATGGACAATACCGAATAATGAACCTTTGGAATTTAGTACAAAAAAAAAAATGTAACCCCCTCAAAGTTTGATGTTTGAGAACGTTAACGTATAATCCAAAAATCGAATTAACAAAAATCCCTATAGAAAAAAGCATGCTTTTCGGTCTGTCTTATCTAAGGGGTGGAAAATAGGGGATGACATTTCCAAAACGCCCTAGCTCAAAAACTTCAAATATTTTCAAATTTTCAATTTCAATATTTTTCAAACTTTGAAAAGTCAATAATATCAAAAGTAAGGATGAGTTCCTTGGCCAGAAGTTTCGGAGATCGGAGTACGCGTACGCCAAGGGGTCAAAGGTCAAATTTTGAGATTGTAGAGCCAAAAATCGCTAAAACACAATCTTAAAATGAAAAAACCGTCACGACTCAACAACTGTAGAATAGATTCTCACAGTTTTGACAATCATGCTTGACAGATTGAACCATCCCAGAGGAGGCGTAGGTTAGGCCGTAAAATTGACATGACGAGAACTGGTCGCGAGCGATCCAGGCTCTATCTGTTGAGAGCTGGGCTACCGTCACACGGTTCAGGAGGATTCGACGGAAAAAAAAGATTAGATACTCGGGTGTCAATCCCAAATCTTCCCGAGTATGCCGAATTCCCGTTCACAGATCAGGTGATTAAAAAAAAAATGCCACTTTTTTCGATTCCACCTAAATGAGTTTCTCGTTTAGGTACTTATATAGGTAAGTTTAAACCTATTTACCGAATTACGTTATGAAGAACCTACAACTCTCGGGTAGTAATATTAATAACTACAGGTGGGCACACAATTTGCACAAGAATAAATTATTGTGACCTCGCGATATAATTCAGGTACGATAGGTACTTACAATAGTATACCAATAGGATTTTTGCAGATGGATGCTCTGTACAGAAAATAATTAACCGTTGTGCAATAATTTGTAGCGTTTTTGTGTTTGTAGGATGTAAGTGAAAAGCGGACGACAAAGTTTGATGGCATTTGATTGCTGGAAAGAGGAAGGGGAGATTCGAACAATATACCGTGTCCCACCTAAACTCAGGGCCAATACTCTTGTACACCCTGTGTCACCCAGACCTCCCACATTGGCCCTTCTACCCTACCTCATGTCTCTTTCTGGACCGTATAAACTCCAACAGAAATCCGCTAGGTCACCCACGTAATCCCTCGACCACTTCCCTTAATTGTTGGTCGTCGTTCGATACTTTAATCGCCCTTGCTGTTCGTAGGTGGATTTGTACTCTGTCAGTCAAGCACCCTACTCTGTTGAGTTATTCCCTAAGCTTCTACTACAGCAGCTGTGGCCTCTCATACTACTTTAGTCCCTCTATTACCCGTAGTATCATTTTCTCTCGTTTGACCACCCTTGTTTTAACTAATTGAACGAGTCCCAGGCCAGATGAGTCATCTCATAAAAGTCTCTCCTGTAGGTAACTCCGGTCGGTGGGGAATTGATGATAGACTCCCTTCCTCTTTTGCACAGCGCAGAAAAAAAGATGATTACTCTGAGGCGTGACTCAAGATCTGAATTAACTGAGAACAAGACAATAAAAAGAGAAACCGGATTTAAAGAGAAAACGTTGTCTATATCCACGAACATGATGAGTTACAAAGTTAAATCGATTTCGACGGTTGGGCCATCATCAGTAACAAACAAGATCTGAAGGTACATCTCAATAACTATTATTGTTCGTTACTGATGATGGCCTAACCGTCGAATTCGATTTAACTTTGTAACTCATAATTTTCGTGGAAATAGACAATGTTTTCTCTTTAATCTGCGAGAGGTGTCACCCCTCAAACGGAGGCCTGTGGTGTTGGGTGAGCGCTCACCCCACGTTTTCCGCTACATGTTTTTTAATAAATTCCTTAATAATCGGCTTACTGACCTGAGACATTGAGTGGAAACTCTCAGGAAGTTCACCAACAACGTTCAGGTGGTAGATAAAAATGTTTGTTTAATGAATATTTACATAAATTTACGAGCTACACTTACGTTTTTCTCCACATTCTCATCCATAAATTGTCTAACAGTATTCTTACTAACGCAAACCCCTTGAATATTCTCAAATAGTCCAATAACAACTACTGGTGGGCTTAATGTACGTGCTCTCCTCTCGTTTCCTCCACATTTTCGTCTGTAAGTGAGCTAATACCTATTATTCCAACTGACCAAAAACTTCGAAGGTCTAAATTCTCAGATGATGTGCTAAATGATTGTCAGGAGAGAAAGAAATATATGTTTCACGCAAATGCACGTATATACATGTATAAATAACTTCAGGAAAAAATGGCCGACTTTGTTCCTCCATTAGCATCATTCCATGGTCCATCGCGGATAAAAATAAATAAATAGAAGAAGAAAGAATTTGAAAATATTTGAAAACCGTCCCTACGTGCAAAACGGAACACAAATCGTCTGATGTCGTCGAAAGATATTTGAAACGGAATGAGAAAAATCTTGTTCGAATGTGGTATTCACAGGAAAAGTGAAGGGACGGCATTGGTGTTGGATGAGCGCTCCGCTCACCAACCCTCCCCCCTCATCATGGTTGATCGGATTAAACGGTGAATTACCTCATAATGACCAGGCAACCTTACCTGACACATAACTAGAGGGATTTGAGGATCGGAGTCCCTGTTCAGAAGATATCCCAAAAATAGAAATTGGGGTGATCGTGACGCTCACCCAACACTTCTCGCGGGTTAACTCCGGTTTCTCTTTTTATTGAAATGGGTTTCCACTACTTCGTCGCGAGTGATTTTGGTTCGAGCACAAGACGACAGGCAGCGATTGCGTGTCCGAGTACGCCGTGTCAATCAGGCTAGCCGGTATTTATCGGAACTGATTAGTCACTTATTGTCCACTTTCGGGTCGTGTTTCATTACCGGAACCATTAAGACATTATTTTTCGCACATAAGTGCACGCGTTATTATTGTTATCCCCCTATAAATACCGTCTACGGTGCTGTTTTCTGTTTACAACACTGCCTTCATCAAATAACCAACACCACATCAACCATCCTGAGCTTTCCAATTCTTAAGTTCTTAACTATTTTCAAATTCTCAAAACCATCTACGTTCATAACCTGTTGTAAGTTATTTGCCTTGGGCCTTTTAGAGTTTTTGATTAGTCTAACCAAAATACCATCAGGGCTTCTCAGCCATCAACCCCCTGTCGTACAATGATTCCTCTTATCTGGTATAACGGGAAGGCTACTGTGCTACGCCAAAAGCGGATGTTTTCCCAAAGGTCACAATTTGTTCACTGCTGAAGGAACATAAAAAAATATATATATAATAGTTCATTTATCCCGGTGAATCTAAAACGACTTTTGCTGATACACCTTATTACATAACGATGCGGTGGGACTTTCTTTCACTGTGATCAACTAATTTCGATATAATTGAAGAGGTTTTTTTGGTATTTTTACATTTTTCAAATTTCGCAACGATCCACCTGGATACCTTTGAAACTTTTCGGCATAGTTGGGTAGATATTTTATTTACGAATATCGAGGATTTTTTAATGTATTTTACTGGGTGATGGTTTCAAGTCAAGATTTTAGGGGCCAAGGGAGTAAGCCCAAAATGTAGCCTGAATCTCGGCTACCAAAGAGTTTATAGGAACTATTTAATGAGACAAAATAAATATAAAAGGTGGAGAACCCCTCCCTCCCCCCTCCCCAAACCATTTCAGCGTTACAGAGTTTACCACTTTTCCCCAGCCTATATTTCCATCGGGTTTTGATTCGGTTTGCGGCATTTTTCCTATTTCATCATCATTCCCTAGAGGGATGAGGTGCCTTCATGGCAATTTTTGATTTTGAAAAGTATGTGAAAAATTGAAAATTACAAAATTACACATTGCTGAATCCCCTAGCCTAGAGAATTGAATAACAACGCATTGAATGAATGAACGCATCAAAATTGGATCAAAAAAAGGAAAAAAAACTGAATGACATGAACCCTTATGCATCGACATGCCGGACCCGCCGGAGAGGCCATCCACCTTCATGCTTTTGAATCTCAGGTGGCACAAGATCATCTTGTGTGCCCTTGTATTGAACGCATTTACTCGAGTGTCGTCGTGAAGACCGTCGATCATTGGTGAAAGAAGGGATTGTCTATGGTTTATTTTCACATTTTTATCGTAGGTAATTTCCAGAAGCTGGAGGGCTGTTGTTATGTACTTGGTAAATAACAACTTGTACTCACAATCCTGTAATTATTGTAAAGGTCTATCGAATAAAATAAATGGCATTAGTTAGGTTGATAAAATAAAAATCTTTTGATGCGATGCATTACGAGTTTATCCCAAAACTCCTCTTCAAGGCAGACATTGAGAGTAATACACATTTCTTGATTTTCGAAGTGTGGTACGAAAAATTGTTGTGACAATAGGTAGATGATGCGACAGACCAGAACGACAGTTTGGTAGGGTATAGGTTATTCATCAAAAGTCAGTCCCACTTCTCATAAATTACATAGGTATCAACAGACCAGAGGGTCCTCCTCAGTGGCTTTCCAAGTGGATAGAGATTATTTCCTGATTTAATAACATTCATTTTATACGAGGTTATTGGCGTTGGATACAGTTACATAAATATATGACAGGATACAGTATTAAATCTTGTGATTATTGAGTCTTTTTTTAAGGAAAAAAAACAAATTTTTTGCAAGGATAGTTGTGGAAGCCATGAAACTTACGAACAAGGGTGATACAAGACCATCTTCTGACACCATTTGCTGAACGCATTTCCCGGGTGTCGTGGAGGACCGTCGATTCTTGGTTAAAGAAGGGAATGTTTATAGTTTATTTTCACATTTTACGGAATACCGATTTATTACTTATCATTTATCACTGTTGTTCATCGATAAACGGCGGTGGTGTTTCATCTATATAATATTCTGAAATCGACGGCCTATCTCACCAGCCAGTTCCTCCAGAGCTCCTTTCCTTCCCCAAACAACTCTGAGCCCTGTCATCGTCAGCCTCCACGACCTGTCAATTAGTATACACCTAATTTGCAATGTTCCTTATCTGAAAGACTGCAGTAATGCCTTGAGGGGTGTCCCGGTACAATTTGTCAGCATCAACTGACAATGGGTGCCAAGGGATGAGGTGAACTCCTGTCTTTTTATATTTTTTGCCGCCACCAACGCAACGAGGCCTGTCCCTCATAAATTAGGATTCCAACCCCAAAGTGAAGTGATGTGTGTAATGGATTATCGATTTCGTCGTTGACAGGACAATAGGAGAGTAAGGGTGGTAGCTGAACGATTGTTTTCAACGACCAACGTGAAAGCTTCTGCCCCTTTAAAATCCATTACCTGCTCTGCGCGCCGTGATTTGACAACCTCAGCCGGATTGTTCACTTTATTACTTTCATCCATTCATAATGGTTCTGATCGGTCTGGTTGAGCCCGCAATGAGAAAGTTTTCACTCTACTAGGGCAGAAAATACGTTGATACTCCTTCGAAAACGGAACAATTTTCATGCGAATAGGTACAAGGTATTCATTATTCTCCTCCTATTAATAGTAATATGACGGAGAATGTTGTTTTATAATTCCCTGACAGTGTCGAAAAACACCAATGTGGGACGATGAGAAGAGAGCAGTCAAGAATACATCCCTCTCCCCTTGGAAAACGTCAATATCGTTACAGAAAGTCAGGTTTGAAGATTCGTCTAATCAGTGTTGATTGCTAAGAAAGTCTAGGTCTAGATCATATCAAGCGGAATGGTGATATTATTTGTTACTCCACTAAGTTGAATGATGTTAGGAAAGAATACCTACATAAATATTCTATCTACTACTCTCAGATATGCCGGACGAGGTTCCGAAGATGGTATACTTTTGGATAGTAGGGTTTTTTCAGCAGACTCTTAATCATTCGTGCCGTACAATAGTTATTTGCAACAATGATCTGATTGAATCGGGTGCGTACAAAATAAAATTGCTCCTGAACCTCCGATGTCTTATCTAATGATCTCCATAGTGAACCCATGGATGATCAATAGGTGGATTATGGTACCTTTGTTCCTGTTAGGCAATCATGTACAATTCACTTTGGAACACGATTTGGAGCACTCAGTTGTAATGTTATAATTACAACTAGAACCCAGAAGTTTCGGCGTAATGGAGCAGAGTGAAGATAGGAAACTGATTCCACCATTAATTTTCAACCCATTAAACAGCATTGAAAACAATCACCAAAGGCTTCAACTTATAACACAGCGGTTTATTATTGTCTATTTACATCACCGATCTGTGAAGATCCGTTTGGTTTATATGTAAGTATGTCGCGTAATTACCTACCGTAATTATGTCGCGAGGTTCACAATGATTATTCTCTTTTGTACGATTAGTACCTACCTACCTACCTGCAATCATTATCGACCGAGAGTTGTGGGTCCTTTATAACCAAATGCAGTAGGTAACCAAGGAATCTCATAAAAGTAAACAAGAAACTCGATTCAATCATGAAAACGGAAAAAGTTGCAACTTTGTTATATTTGAACGGGAATGAGTAGGTAATCAGTAAGTAGGTTCTGCGCGCGATCACTATTCATTTATTTATTAGCAGGGCCCTTCAAATGCCATATATTACCACGGTGCCTTACAAAAATGCCATATTTTACCGATTTTTTGGTAAAATGGCATATTCTGCCGATTTTTTTTGGAAAAATTCCATGTTTGTGCCATGTTTTGCCTTTTTTTCTGCCAAACTCCTTTAAAAAAATTCTAAGTGAAAATTTGTTAAAACCATAAGTTGAGTTTTGACAGGTTAATGACGATGTTTTTCGAACCCTGAGGCCATTAGTGTGGAGGGATTAGATTGAAGGGGGCTGCAGTAGGGCCTCCTTTTGGAATGGGTGCAGAGGTTTCAAGTGCAATTAATGACCTGAGGATATTTAAAAAAAACAATCCTATACTTACTGCTCTACTATCTAATCTCGGTGGGTAAATCCTAAGGGGTAAAACCAGATGAAGTGAGGATGCTTCGTGAATCGTATATATATATACATTCCCTACCCCTCGTTATTCATTCCAACCTGAACATTTATACTGAAGTGTAAGTCTTTAGAAGAAGCGGATAGATGGAGACAGCAATTTCGTCATAGACGATGGAAAGATATTCTGCAAGCTGCACAACCCACGTTTTTGAGTTCCAACACAATATTCTCCATAAATTAGCGCAGCAAAATTAGAAAACACTACGCCATTGAAAAGCTGAGATTTTGGAGCAACTTTGAGGTTTACATGCAAAAAAGCGCATGCTAGATGACAATGACCTAAGGGCGATTGAAAAAAAAAATCTTTTTTTTTCAAGATTTGACAATGTTTCCTCTTCAAGTTCATTTTCACACATTTTGTTCTCTGAAAAAACTTTGGTTTTCCATCATGAAAATAGAAACTTTAATTCTCTTTCAAATGGTATATTTATTTTCAATTTTAAACTCTAAATCAAGGTAGTCTGGCTGTTTTAGCGATGAGAGGTCGAAAGAAAAAACAAATTGATACCTGGGCTGTATCAGCGACATAGGTTCAACACCCTGTATACAAAATGTTGGTACTTACTCTAGTTAGGTAACTAACGTGTTACGAGTTCCTCAAATATTGAGATTAAAGAATGAGCTGTTCTTATCAAGCAATCTGCCAAAATGCATAATCTGCCCGAAAGGATTTTTGTACCTAAATGTGATAAGATCATAACGTGAATTGGCAGCATAATTATCACCTGGATCTTGATAAAGAAAACTCAAACCATGGAGCATGAAGGAGACTTTAAATAATTGGAATCTCAAGTACCTATAGGTACCTTGAACCTACCTAGTACCTATAGGTACCTGTAGTACCTTGTCATCATCATCGAAAAGGTTTCAAAAGGGTTGATCAAAAGGTTTGAAGAGGGTCAAAAATAGATGGGAAATTTTATTGTTTTTCATCAGGTATTCCTTTTTATGTAGCCAGAACGATATTATAGTTAGAACCATGAATATTCATGAGAACTGCCGAGTTCTCACATTCTCTCCCACTTCAGCGAAGGGAATACCGGACTAAGCTCTGATCAATATTTAGGAGGACAATGGAGGTCCGTTCCCCAGGAAATCATCGGCGATGGTACCTCCAGTTCCCATAGACGCATTATAACAAATATAGACAGTATTATTGTATAGGTATGTGAGTTAAATCACTACCTATTTTTTTTTGTTCTAGGTATTCAATGATTGAATGGATTTGTGTGATATACTAGCCGGTTGGCCTTGGGTTTTTACGGTCCCACACAATGGATATACACCCTACTCACTTCACTCCCATGATTGGTTATTCAAGGTGCATTTGGTACCGTTGGAATCGTTGAATTGGCTATGAAAATAGTGAAATTACTGGAATCTAAAATAGTTACAAATTTGTTGAATCACTCAACGTCGCTAAGACAGCCCAGTTCACCATCCTCGTCCACGATGAAAGAGGCGATTTTGCTTAATCACTACCGTGCAAGAAACAAAAAGAATTTTCGTCCTCCAAAATCGAAATTTCCACTTGAGTTTTACGTTTCAGAGCTTTCTGAACAATTTTGGATCCGTGTCTGTCTGTCGGTCTGTGGTCAATTCCTTGTCCCAGGCAAAACTATATGCAGGTGTGGTCCGAATTTGATGAAATTTTCAGGGATTGTGCGTGTTAGTCCCGTGACGGTCCCCTATCAATATCATCGCCATCGGACCACTAGTAGCGTGAGCGCATGCGCAAACGTGAATTTCCTGAAACCCCTGTATCTCAGTTCCTAATCGACCTATTTCTCTCAAATTTGCAGGGTAGTCGTGGACTGACTCTAAGACAATAACCTATGAATTTCGTCATGATCAGTTCAGTAATAGCTACTGCGCAAGCGCAAACTCGAAATTTGTTGTCATATATGACAATGTTGTCATACGCCTATAGGCGTATCTCCGGAACTACTCGATCAATTTCTGTGAAATTTTCAGGGATTACTCGAGTAAGACCCTAGAGGGTCCCTTATGAATTTCATCGCCATTGGACCACTAGTAGCGTGTGCGCATGCGCAAACGTGAATTTCCTGAAACTACGATTTCTTTGTTCCTAATGGACCAATTTCGCTCTAATACGGAGGGTAGTTGGAGGTTGACAATTACCTTCGAATTTCAACAAGATTCTATCCGTAATACCTACTGCGCATGCACAATTTTGAAATTAGTTTCATGTAGCCATAACCCCGGAACTACTCGACCAATTCTGGTGACATTTTCAAAGATTGTCTGAGGTAGCCTCTACTCTGTCCCCTATGAATTTCATCGCCGTTGGACCATTAGTAGCGTGTGCGCTTGCGCTAACGTGAATTTCCTGAAAATACGATTTCTCAGTTGGTAATGGACGGATTTCGCTCTATTTCGGAAGGTAGTTGTGGGCTGATTCCCAGACAATTCCCTATGAATGTCGGCACAATTGGATAAGTGGTGGCTACTGCGCATGCGCAAACTTGAAATGTATTGTCATAGGCACGCTCCTAACTCCGAAACTATTCTACCGATTTCGTTTAAATGTTCACTAACTGGTTCTATACTTCCATGTTACAAAAGTGAGGAAGCTTTACTGCCCACCCAATTTGGCAGACGTTTTTTAACATAGCCGCCGAATTTGTTAGGAATTCGCTGATAATATTGACATAAGAAGGATATCCAGGAGGTCCAGCCGTTTGGATTTGATTGAGGAACAAAAAAACATATTATAGTAAAATTCAAGTCACTACTGCACGGATAATGAGGTATTGCCAACAAAAATGTTGAACGGAGGTAGCTTGTACCAATTTCATTTCATCCAGACTGCATTAGTGAAAGGTATGTGATGGTTGTGAATGAACGCATTCAGAAAAAATGTATTATATCTTGTCGCCACTGAATAATTGATGACTAATGAATAATTAATACTTGCCCAAAAATCCAATTGAATCACACTGAATAAAATCCGAAACTGCTCTCTTGAATTCTCTCATGCTAATCAGAATCACGGTCCGCCTGAAATTGCACATACGTCCTCGTACCTTCCACCGTATTAGTTGATGAATGGGATATATTCAGGTGAAACACACATTGGTTGGAGTAGTGTGATGGTATGAAAGATATATCAGTATGGATTTAGCGCTGAGCCAACGAACTGTATGAGAGTCCGTTGGGAAGCGTGGGGCTTCATGATTTCATTTGTCTTGTTTCGCCTATCCTCGCTCCGGTCACACTCCCACCCAGCGCTGATCCAGCGCCAGCTCAATTAATTATCAGAAGAGGGGTATTTCGAGGGGACGAAGAAGGGGGTAGGCCGGGGGGGTTCCAGAATAAATTGTTGGCTCTCCACTGTGTCCGGTGAATTAGCAGGGAGACACCCTAGTGAGGGGTAACGGAGCAGATCGAGGGACAGTGTTGGCGATAGAAGGAGTAATGGCTAATGAAATGATCAAGTCTCGAATTGAATTGATTAAAATAAACCAAGGAGGCTCCCGACTTCCTTTCACGAACCAGCCGGTAGGAGCGCCAGGTGGAAAATTTCACTTGGAGGTGAAAAGGCGATAGAAACAGGAGTGCAAACGGAAGCAACAGGCTTCACTCGTCCCAATTACCTCTCGAGGGGAACCACTAACGAAGGAGGCCTATATAAAGTTCTTCATTATAGTTAGAACCCCGATCCTCATCTGCCAGATATCAAAACCCCTTTTCGGTCTACTTGCGGAATTCCAAATATAATTAATCATGACCATTGGAATTCAAATTTGTAGTCTGAGATCACTTTACATTCATTCATGTTTGCACGTAGTTTGCTGCTATTGTTGACCTCAGACCTCAGATATTTAGTGATTTCTTTACATCTGTGAATTACTTGGGACCGCCTCATCCATGATCATGTAAACCATATATTATAGGCATTACCCAACGATCCCGAGAGTAGTAGGACCCTCCTCTTTTCCCTCTGATTGTTACTGTTACTTAGAACATTAAGTGTCAGTGATCGAATATCGATGAGGTTAATAATAAGTGGTACATACCATTAACGTGCTCCTCTATGTACTCACAAACCCTGAGCTTTTCGATTTTTTGAATAAATAAGAGTATGATATCGGTTGTATACTATGAATGATTTGGATTACCTGCATTACTTTCCTCCACCATACTTAGCTGGAAGATCATTAGCTCCACAGGGACTCCTGTCGTGATTATTAAATAAAGGGGTGCGGTATATTATACTAACGAAGCAAATGAACATTTATCACGAGGACTTGATCCTTGGGAGGAGGGAATTCTGAGGAGGAGGTTGCTAGGTATAACCCGGGTTGCCAAACAGCGTTTAGTCTCGGCAACACGGGCCAGCCATAAATCAGGAGAAACTGGAAACCTAAGGGGGAGGAATGGTTGTAACGGACTCAGCTTTCAATGGGTAATTATTCAGCTTCAGGGCAAAAGCGGTGGAGAGTGGGGGAGGGAGAAAGGTCCCTTCAAGTAAATTTGTGGGATTTGCAGCTCTCTTTGTCGTGAAGAACCATTTGTCATAAGGCTTTGTACCTTATCGATTGTACCCAAAGTACTGAAAAGTTATTGCTACTAAAGAGGAACATAGTTTAGCCTAATTATTGTAATTATAATAATTACTTATAGAATACAACATATTAAATTGGTGATAACAAAGCGATAATCAGTATCATACCTATCTACGACGATAACCAACAAAAAATAAGAAAATACTATACCTAATAGGAAAATTGACAAGCTCAACCTTACTTATGTCTTGATATCAATCCTGCTATAAGTTGTCGATAAGTATACCTACATTCCTATGAATTTAAATAGGTATATACCTACTTATGATTAATATTAATGTTGAAAAATATGGTCGCTGTAGTTCTAACAAAACTGCGGATTTGAGTTATTATCATTGGCTTCATATTTTCCAACCCGATCCAGTGGGACTACCGCCTCCAGAATCCCATATGAAGCGTCGTTGACAAGGTTTTATTAATAGTGTATTAACATAATTAATTTTTTATTAATAGTGTATAGTGTGTCTGATTATTGAGCATAATAATGAATATGAGCACAACATGACACTTCTAATTTTCTATATTGTTAGGTTCACTACTCGGAATTCTACACGAATCACAGCAGACAACCTAGCTCTTTATATTATGGAAAATATGCAAAATTAACTCTACACAGAAAATATCAACTTTTCAGGTAGGCAATTCGTGAACGATTATATTTTTGGGGAACTTCACCGCATCATCCAAATAAAAACACATGAAAAATCATCATACGAAATAAAGGTTTTAGAAATCATTTGGCCAAGACATAAATTTAGAAAAATAATTAAACATGTTCGCTGAAGCGGACATACTCCCCCCGCTGACAGCAGTCGTTGACTTTTACTTCCGTCAGCTTGAGTGGCCATGACTTCCACGTTGGCCGTCTCCAAACTCCTCGATTCTCGACTCGGACATC
>JAEMON010000002.1:11049249-11061115 GCA_030264115.1 Lygus lineolaris | reverse complement strand
ACTACCTACATATTTGAGGTTAAAAGTTAAAAAAAAAAAATAATAATAATAATAAAAGGTGAAGAAGCGGGAAGAACAAGTGGATGGAGTGAGGATGTTCACAGGAGCCTTTGTTTGTCAAAAATGCCCTAATGGACAATCCAAGTTAACCTTCCATTATCACACCGCTTTTCTTCCTATTGATGGTCGCGCTGCACCGGTTAACTCCTAAGCGTCTGGGCTCATTAAAGACCATTTCTGGGAAAAAAGTGGGAAACAACGAAATCACTCAGAAAAAATTACATAATAATATGTAAATATTATACATAGGCACACACCACATAACTCATATAGAAAATGGCTCATATCTGCACAAAATAATGACTTACGAGTATACCTACCTACAAAAAATAATGACACACACAAATACATACCTATACACGAAATGTCTTATGACTCATGACTGATACACAAAATATATGCATACACGAAATCACTCATGACCCTTATACAAGATATAAAGTAGGCTCTACACGATCAATCATTTTGATCAAACGATTGAATCAATTGATTGAGTCATGCGTGATTGACTGTCTAGAAACCCGTTTGACGCGCAAGCATTGACGGTGATTGATAGAAAGTTTGAATGACTCGAATCGATTGAAGAGGGCGCTTGATCGTCTAAGGGAATTTCCGTCAAGCATTGCGTCAGTCACTCAGTCAAACCCATGCCGTCCGCTACCAAAACAGCGCTTGCTACAATCGTATCTTCCACTGATAAGGGGGTTTTGATCAAAAGATTGAAGTGCTGATTGAGGTTGATTGAAGTGCTGATTGAGGTTGATTGAAGCGCGTGTCAATCGATTGACTCAATCGTTTGATCAAAATGATTGATCATCTAGGGCCTCCTTAATGAATCATGAACAAATACTACATCTTGCAACAAAATGATTCATACACATACGCACATTAAATTAACACATGAAGTGGAGAAGGACAACATTTAAAATCGCACATTTACAAAACTAACATCAATAGTCCCATTGCACCTGTGAGGTGAAGTTCAGAAACGCCTCTGATTTTTGTTAGGGACCGTGGTTGTGGTAGTCATGACCTCTAGAGCAACGGAAGTTAGGAGGCTAGACGAGAGGGAGCTACTCCAACCCACTGCGCATGACCCGTGGCGCCGAAAATGAGAATAGCATGCACCTGTGAGGTGCACGCAACTAACGGAAGGTTACTGGAAAAGTTCTGATGAAACCAGTAAGAGACGCAATAAATCAAGTGTGAACACGATACGAAGACCAGCCTTGTTTGCATCATAAACAATCTTATAATTGAATACGCTAGAGCCGTCTGATCGCCTCCTCAGGCTGCAATGAGTCGATTGAATGGCAATGAATAGAAATAGCATGCTTAGAACTCCGGTGAGAACTGACCTTGATTGACTTTAAACTGATTATGCACAACAACTTGGCGCCGGTCCCTTCCTTTGTAAGTATTATTTACGGTGACACGTTTAATTAGGTTAGTTGGGAAGAGCTTAGTTCCCTTCTCTCGACCTCACAGCGGGATAGGTGGACAAACAGCGTGCGACAAACAGAGTGACAAATAGCCCTGGACCGCCCGCTCCCGGTCCTCCCCCGAACCAACATGTGGGAGACTCATTGTTGGGCAATTTACCACTCCCAGGGTCCTCTCTCCCAACACTGAAAATTCATGTTCACGCCAATAACCTAGTTTGTGCTCCCACTTTGGAAAGGTTGGTGCTTATTTGAGTGGTTCAGTGATGGTAGGTACATACAACCATCAACCATCCAGCGGACGTATATGTTTTAAAGTGTGTTTTCATCTCTCTCCTTGAGCTAAGTACAGAATTCCAAGCGTCCAACCCGTGAACTTTAAGATTTCAAAGTATCAGCTCAGTTCAGTGATTTGTCGTTCTGTGACCTACTACGTGTTACTATAACGAATAGATTTACAAGTTGGTGGATATAGTTTATTTTTTTACTATGGATGGATAGCGACCATCCAGAACAGCAATCTTTGCCAACGGTACCTAGTACTTAGGCATAAAATCGCTTGAGACTCGGACACCACTACAACAAACCTCATGTTCTACGTAATAAGGGTCAATATAATCACCTTATTAGCTCTCGTCAGATACGCGAAGAAGTTTGGGAAACATTACAAATAATGATTTCTCCATTTTTATGGAAAAAATAAAACGGCACCAGGTGACAGCAACCCTCTTCCCCTTATTTTCTTCTGAGTACCTTACCATTCCAATGTCCCACCTTACTGAACTTGCCACTTCTTCATCCCAATGTGTCCCTGAAGAAGCGGATAAGTACGGAACTAGTCAGACCATTGAAGAAGCCTACACAAAATGTTATTTTTCCCAAAGACTTGACCAAGGTAGCTCTCGTCTTTGACCTAATTCTGAAAGTACTACGAAGGTCCCACAGGTATTATTTGATTTTAGCTATGAACATTTTAAAAGACATAGCGCAACTAGTGAACTTGCTGAATCTCTGGAGTCCTTCTGAGTAAATTCAATTAAAATACAGACATCTGGGTGGATGGGGGGGGGGGGGGGGGGGGGGGGGGGGGGGGGCAGGAGAAGAGAATTTTCCCTGACGCTGTGCGAAATGCCAGAGGTGTTAGACGAAGGTAAACCACTCGTCTCTTAGCTCTCTCAGCTCCAGTTTGAAAGACATGCGGTAGAATGTGAGCACGAATTTCCCTAGGGGCACCAAAGCCTGGCACCTATTATGCTATGCTCATCTGCGTAGGAATAGAGCTTGTGTCTTTGTTCATTTTTAATTTTTATTCATTTATTCGCTACGGACCCCTTTTAAATTATTAACCCTCCATACTGTTCACGGACCTTCACTCGAGGGTTCAACATGTTCTCAAGAGCGGTGAAGGTCGCTATCTACCTCCGTATTCCCTCTAAAGACCATTCCAAACCAACGAGACCATTTCAAAATACTGTTGACCCAATGTTAATGCTGCCGACTCAACGTTGCTGTTTCACAGTATTTTCCTAGATCGTCAAATTTTCATACATCCACATTTTTTATCCATCCAATCCAAGCATAAATTCATGGATTTTCACCATTGTAGTATCCAGTTACTCCATGGAGTATGTACATCAACTACGTATAGGACTATGAGCTAGTGTTTATTACATACTCGCATAATAATAACTGAGGTAGTTCATAATAACATTATGGTGTTCTTTTTCCAATCCACAACAGCATTTCGTTGTCCCAACGACTGCAGTTTGGCAAATTTGCGAAGAAAATTCAGCTATTGCAATGGTTTCCCAATTTTTGAAAATTTCCTCAGTGGAAATACGTTTCAGACCATTGTGAAACAATTCCTGGAGTTTAAGAATGTTTCTCTGCAATAAAATATGATATTTATGTCAATCCAGACGGAATTTCACCCTGGTGGAATACTCTGTGGTGGGTTGGTATGCTCTAAAAAAGTTCAAAATGTTAAATTTATAAAAAGAAAGGATGAATTGTTTGGCCAGATTGTTCAGAATATCTACTCTAGGGCCGGTTTCAACAACGTTTTTAAACGGCGTTTAAGAGTTTAAACATAAAAAGCTCGCAAAGCGTTGCTGTAGGGTTTCACGAAACTCGTTTAAGCTGAAACGCCTCCGAAACTCGTTTGAAAACTGATAGCAGATTTTGGAGGGTTTTTAGCTCCTGATCGAGATTAATCAGTGTATTTACCTATCGACCTACTTGATGTTGGTGCTTCCTTTTGGATTTTTTGTTCAATTCCGTGTGTAAAAAGTTCCATTCATGCAGTATGAGTTGGTGAGCGAATTTTCAAAGAATAATTTTAACCGTTTTTCTGGGTGATTCTTATAGGAAATTTCACGCTGATTCCGAATATACCATATTATGTTCCTATGTTTAGGATGGTATTTCACACGAAGTTCAAAAATTCGGGAAAAGAATGTCTTGGTCCGAAAAGGGTTAATAAACGCTTGCATACGAGTCTGCAACACATTGAGACATTTTCATGCGGATCCAATGGGGGCAAATGTACTGGGATTGGCGGATATGTCATGCGCATATCTCAGCTTTTCGAAGGGCGACAACCGAGTGAGAGGAATGTATTCTAGTTCTATAAATCGAGAGGTTTCCAGCGAATGGTGAACGGTTTTTGTCCGATGACAAATGACGAAGTGCTATTCCCCTAGCAACCACTCGGTTGTATGCGGAAATCGTCAGAAACTCATTTGGGACAATTTTCGTAGTCAATTTTCGTAAAACGGTTTTTGAGTTATATGCCATAAAAGACATGAAAATGTCAAAACCTCAAAAAACACGTTTTAGCGATTTTTGAAACTACGTTTTAAAAATTTGACCCCTTGGAGTACTCCAAAAATTCTGGCCAACGAAGTCATCCTTACTTTTGATATTATTGACATTTAAATATTTTTTTGGATTTTTAATCTCGATCCCTTGGGCAGATATCGTCTGGAGTGACACACATATATATATACATTCATATAAAAAAAAAGGTCAAATTTCAGGAATCGTTTTAGAATGGTCTGAAACGGATTTTCATGGAGAAAATTTTCAAAAATTTGCATTACAAAAATTTTGAAGCCATTGCAATAGCTTCATTTTCTTCAAAACTTCGCTAATGAGTGCGAATGATTTGGTGAGGGCTCTCACCCTGGCGTTTGATGAAGATGAGGAACAACACTTTACGATTTGCCGCTTGCGATGGATCAGGGAGAGGACGGATGATTTTGACTTTTGATGACACTGACTTCTCGACCAGGTATCGTTTGTCAAAATCGTCCGTCATGTCAGTCCTGGAGCTTATTGAAGAGAAACTCGAGTATGCAGGTGACTGTTAAGTTCAAATTTTTTTTCTCTCCAACTTTTCTATTGAAATGTCTACCTAGCTTTACTGCAATTATTTATGGGAGGAACACAAAGAAAGAAAGAATAGGGTGCCTACCTCAATTCAAATTTCTTTTCAACGATGCGTTTTTCGCCTATAGGTACCAGTGAAACCAACAGCTCTCTCTCTCGCTGGGCTCAAAAGCCAGGTCCCGCTTCCGTTTTTTCCACATCTGCCATAGTTTTTAATATTTTCAACGTATTTCAACAACACGTAATAAACACAATAAAAATCATACACAATACCTACAACCAAACAAAAACACAATTTTTCAAACGTAGCCATTTCATTTATTCTACTGAGTTTAATCGATTGCATTGGTGATTGCATTACATTGCTGATCAAATGTTTTGTTCACTGTGAGAAGCTTCCTTGGTTACTGAATTTCGTTATGAATGAATGCAGAATGAATGCATGAACCAGAGTGCACAGGTACCCCTCTTGGATAGATGTCAAATCGAGCGTGATCCCCCCAGACCACCCTGCATACCGCCTTCCAGCCAGAAAAGCTATGTCAAATTGGTGTAGATTCACCAGATCGAGAAGGTAGGAGAAGTTGTTTTTCAATTGCATCGGTAGTGAGAGTAGTTCAAAGTTGAACGTTTGCTCACCAGAGAGCACAGGTACCCCTGTTGAATAGATGTCAAATCGAGCGTGAATGAATAAGATGAATAAGATGACAACGGAGTTAATGAAAAACGTAGTCAATTTCCACGAAAATAATGAGTTAGGTACAAAGTTAAATCGATTTCGACCGTTAGGGCATCATCAGTAACAATTAAGAACTTCTAAGGTGACTTGTGAGAACTCTTAGAAGTTCTCAATTGTTACTGATGATGGCCTAACCGACGAAATCGATTTCACTTTGTACCTAACCAATTATTTTCATGGAAATTGACAAAGTTTTTCATTCACTCCGTTCTCATCTTATTGACATGGGTTTCCATATCAACTTCGTCACGAGTGATTTGGTTAGTTCAAAGATGTGAGCTGTTATCGATGTTATCACTAACAGGTGGGGACCAATGCCTTCTTGATACCGGTTAAACCAGAGTTTAGATTACGATTTGGCTGCAAACTCGTTTAGCGCTAAACTCGCAACGAGTTTAGCGTCGTGAAACCCATTCATCGTTGATCAAGATTGGTAATCTCGTTTAGAATTGAACTATATTAATCCAGATCGCGAATAGAGTATTTTGGTAAAACCGGCCCTTTGGGGTTTTGAGAATCAAGGGTCGAAATCGTGCTTTGCTGAAAATCAAAATTTTAAACATAGGAATACAATATAATACGGGATATTCGCAATCAACGCAAAATTTCCCATAAGTGTCACCCAACAAATCGAAAAAAATGTATGTCAATAACCGTTGCAAACTGGTCGAAAGGATTAATTGAACATTCGCTCATCAACTCATGTTGTCTGGATCTTCAGGATTCAGCGCATAACGTGAAAAACAATTGTTTATTCATTCTTGCATGGTAGGTACCCAGTTTATTTATCTTAGTTTAAAATGAAATAAGTAGGTATTCGTTTCAACTTGAATGAGCTCCAGTTCACTCACCTCTTGGGAAACGCCCAAGCGCCGCTCAGTGGGTAAAGTCAAGCGTAATTTGTTAGCCTGTCAACGAGGAAATTTCATTCTTACGTCCGCTCGCACCTTTTCAGGCGGAGGCCCTTTTCCTTTTCAGGGGGAAACTTAAAAAGCCCTTTCTTGTTACGGAAGTTGGACTACCAATAAGGCGCACTTTGTTTCTCATTATTTACTTGCCTCGCCCAATCCACTCTTCAGACAAGTTTTGATGAAAGATCTCTCCCTAGCAGAATGAAATCTTATGGCATTTTTACGGCAACTTCATAACGAGAATCTGAATTGAACGTTGTTAGATATCCAGACATTCAACGCATTTTTTATCTTCCCCCTCCCCCCACCGCCAATTTGTCAACTTCGCTCTCTCACTCACCTCAGGTAAAAAACAGTAACACCAATATAATTCTAGTATTCTAGAGTTAGTGTTCTGAAGACGGGTACAGGGCGCTCGAAACTTCAGCATAATGAGAAAATAATGAAATAATTGACTTGTTTCATTGGGGGGCCGATACACGACATTCTGATAGTATCCAATATAACTATAGGCAGAACTGAACCTCGGATTGGATCTTTCACCAAATGTCATTGATTTTGGTCCGGAACCTGTACTCATGTCGCATATGAATGTCGCTGTTTGTTTATACTAACTTGAGGCGTGGCCAAGGCCCCCATGCAAGTTATTGCAAAGGGGTTATTTGAGCTTCCGTAGCCTGAGTGTAAGGAGTCCAGGCCCCATCTTGGCATCCCAGTTCTGAGTCGTGAAGAGTTGGAGGCTATTTTAATTGACAGTTCGAAATGGAGACGTTTGGCGGAATTCGTATTGCCGGCTTGGAGGTACTGGTATTTTTTGGTAGAGGAATTTAATGGCCATTAGCAGTAATGGGGGTGAGGAAAATTATAAATATGTAAATGGACATGAAATTAAAATGCGATGATATGAAATTGAGATAGACTTGATGTTGTGGATAACAAAAACATTTGGTGAATTTGATATAAATTGAGATAAATGAGTGATAATACAGAAATTTAGGTACATTTATTTTGATAATGTTTGATAAATATGTGGATAATAAATTTGATTATGTAAATTTGATGATGTGGTTAGCTGTAAATTTAGCGATTCCCCCGGGAAACGATGGTAATCCATGCCGTCTAATGTTATTATAATGTATTGCTATACAATAAATTATTTTTTGAAATACCTAAAAGCATTTTTTTTAAATTGATTGAGCTGAACCCCGAATTGGATCTTTCATCAAATTTCATTAATTTCGGTTCGGAACCTGTACCGTTCCCTCTGGGCTTCTCGGACCCAGAGAGAGATGTCGATGTTTGTTTATACTAATTTGAGGCGCGGCCAAGGCACCCATGCAAGTTGAAAGGGGTTAGTTGAGCTCCCGTCGCCTGATTGTAAGGAGTCCAGGGGTCAGCTGAACCAGGTGGATACCTGTTAACAATAGTCGAGTCGCTGTGAACCAGATTGTACGCACACTACATTTTCATGGCCCTTGGAGGGAATGAACCAACTCTTCAGGATAGGGTGGTAGAACTGACGTGATTTGGTCTGCCCTCAGTTCCAATTAGCAGTGATTTATATTGGAATTTAGTCCTCTGATGAGAGTGCAACGTTGTACCCCTTGGCCTTCATGACTTTAGGGTTAATTAACTTAATCAAGAAGGAGTCGCTTCACAAGTCCGGAATAGTGTGGATATCGAGTGGTTGTTCTGCCTATCAGACCAGTGAATAAATAAACCACCATACCCCAATATAAACCAACCCTTTTTTAGGGTTAACATCCATTTTTTATGAGTTCCTGATACATAATTTTATGTTTTATGTGGTTTCCTGGTGGTGTTTAAAAAATATCGACATCTGAGGGGCAACATGACCTCTACAAGTTTTTGCAGGGTTTCAGAAGTCACATAAAACTGTTTAATTTTCAAACTGTCAGTCCAATTGACTCGAAAAACACTTCGGCATAATCACCAACCACTTTTCCATTGGAAACCTACTGATGTTTTGTTCATAGAAGCCTAGTTCAAAAAAATAGTCATATTTCCATAATTTTCATGCTTGATAATAATATTATAATGTTGTCAATCCCCCACTTTTTGATTGATACATTATTTTCATAAGGCTGTTTTTTGATAGGTTGAGTTACCATAAATTGGAATCCTCAATAATAAATCTTAAATTCAGACTACTTACCTATTTACAATGCTACCTTCAGCTATAAATAAGTTCATTTTCTTTTGACCTATAAAACGTTAGTCCCTCGCCCCTAGGTTGTTGGGAAAATCTCAACAGGAAGGAAATCACACGACGAAAATATGGTAGGTAAGTTATCGTAATAAAGCGGATTCTTTTTTTTGCAATTTATTATTATTTTTGCAATTATTTCAGTGTTATTTATGCGTATTCATGAAATTATTTATTTATTTTATCCGTGAGAAAACACTATACTAAACTGCAGCGACTAGCTCTTCTGGCGAGCTCATGAGAGAACTACTAATCTATCACTAACGAGTCCTGCGTCAAAAGTTACCACTAGTAAGTATAGCACTAATCTCAAAACTTCCGAAAAATTGATAATTAGTTATGTTCCCGCTGAAGGCGAAATGTCCCTCATTTTAGCGAGAAATGTTATCGATAGATGGCTGTACTATCGGAGGCAAAATTAATTTCCGTTTTTCTCTGGAACGGGTGGACCGATTTTCATTCTGCAAAGCTTTTTGTGAATAGTATCATCAAACTTAGGTTTGAACATTCAGTTTCGATTTTTTTTAAATCTTCTTCCACGGTGCGCAAAATTTTGTTGCTCAAATTTAAACATTTTTTGAAATGTCAGGTATCCATGTCATAGAGTTTTGCTAGCAGAATCCAAATCTGTTTCCAGATTCAAAATCGGATCAACAGATCGATCAGCCTATTCGACCTACGAATTACAATAGAGACAAAGTTGATAAGGGGGCGACTCTTTACCTGCCCGGTGCACGATTGCTTCTCTTTCCACATGTCCCCAATTACAATATTCTCCAGCTCGTACCTAGTTACTCCTACCAAGTGTTTCTGAGCAGGAGAGAAGTCTTGATTTTAATTTTCCTCGTACTGTGTCTTTGAAGAAGTTTGGTAATACCATTCACAGAAAGCTTTGCAGAATGAAAATCATTCCACCCGTTGCAGAGAAAAACGGAAATTAATTGTCGTTCATTTTGAAGCGCGACATGGTGGCAGCTTTTGGAACTAAATGCAGGACATTTCGCTGTCGATATGGTATTTCATAAGACTTGTTCGAGTGGAATGAACGTAAAACGGAAGGACATTCATTACACAAGAAGCCTCGAGTTACCAACTATATCCACCTATTGGTGGTAGATCTACCTAAAGTGGTATTGTTTTTGCAACGTTTAGGTATGATTCAGGGAAAACCATAAAATATTAAGATAACTAGGATGATGTAGGTTTAATTTTAATTCCAATACTCTATCCGTTCTAGCATGTAGCACGGGGAAATTTGTTAGTATTGAAGATATTGATTATGTATAATATACTCGTATATCATTAGTGACTATTGCAGGTTTTGAACTCCACTGTCAAGCATACAAGCATCGAAAATATTAGAATTGGGAAGAACTGAATTGCCCATAAAAATATTGTAAGCAAACACTTAGAGAGGTTTAGAAAAAGAAACAATGGTCACCATTACTACCAGTTAGAAAGGATCAGGGTTTTGCCCAAGCTTTTATAAAAAACATTCGACATCGGACAGCTTTTCCCCTCACCCCCACCCCCGAAAATCCCTCCAGATTCAAAATGGGATCTTTTTTCGCTCATCCACTGTTTTTTCCTAATTCTTTTCTTTTTTTCCCATAACATAAATCTGCGAAGTGATTTTTTCAAAGTACGAAACGAATCCTCTCTCCATCGTTCTTTCCTATTGTTCCCCTCGTCTCAAGCGCTCGGCCTTTCATCCCTGTAGATCGGTCAAAACATTTCAAGCTTTTCTAATGATTAATCGTCCTGGGACTTCCCTTGTTGAAGCCGCTCCTGCGTTCGCTCATTCAATCACTTCTATATCCGAGATTTTTTTTATTACTACTACCCTCTTCCACCTCTTCCACACCCACCAACCATCGGTCCCGTTATTCTTTTCGTCCCCCTTCACCACTCTAAATTCATTAGGTAAAAATGTCACAACCAACGTTCTTTTTATCGGCTATTGTCCTATTGACTTTATATTCCGAATAACCATTCTTGTTTTCCCCGGCTGGTCTGAATGCTAATTGTGACCTTTTCCAGCCGTTGAGTTGTGAGTGCTTTCGTTATCCGGATTGAATCCAACAAAACTTTGGACCATCGAGGCAGGGAGGGAATGAATCGGAAATAAATCAGTAATTTTGAGCATGCCAACAAATCGATTACAACCAACAATTTAGTCACAAATAATCTGAGTTTCAAAGACACACTTCTTTATTGGCGTATCGTATTTATGGCGTTTTTGATAATATGAGGTGCTGGTTGAGGAGCATTCTATTCCTGGTTTTGAAAGGTACCGTCATCTTCTTTATTTAATGTACTTTCGTGGGGCTGAAAAGGACCGTTGATAGTAGTTACTTTTGTTGAGGAATCTTCTTTTATTTCAAGGTCACCTTGAAATGTTGCAGAGCTCTCTAACGGATGATTTGTGGTACCTTCTAGTTGAAGAGTTGTTCATCTGATGTTTGTGAGTCGTGAGTGTAGAATGCGTCACGATCGGGGTTCTGGTGCTGCGTCGAGCGAGGGCGAACGTCCGAGTCGAGATCCACGGTCTTTGTACCCGTCGAGAGTTCTTCTGGTTTCGTTTTGCCAGCCTTCCTGAAAAGAGGAAACAAATCATACCCCTCGATACCCCGACATTAATTTTTAAAAGAACTAGTGATCGAGGGGGTCCCTACCGTGGATAGGAAAGTTCAGCTCTATCGGAAGATAGGATGAACCTCCCTAGACGAATGCTGATTGGTCTCGGGTAGGCCTCATTTGACCTCGGATTTTTTAAAATAAGGCGTCAGGGGACGAATGAAAATTCACGGATACGAAAATAAACTTTAATTTAAACAATTTAACTGCGCACACGTTTACGTGATTGATGCGAGGGCGACACTAATAAAAACAACAAGGGGGCAGGAGGTTACCTTCACAGAAGGTTAAAATCCCGCCAGATTACGAACTCCAACATCCCCTCTCGATCAATACGGTAACAAAATTTCAGTCTTGTTTATCAAGAAAAAACAATTAAGAAAAAATAGGGTTTACCTAAATTTTGATGTAAGTATTTGATCGCATGCTATAGTCTTAGTTGTAGGATTTTTGATCATAT
>JAEMON010000002.1:11016355-11029170 GCA_030264115.1 Lygus lineolaris | reverse complement strand
TGGTCCGCGACAACCCGGGCGCTGCATTGAGACTCTCCTAATAAAATTAAGATACGTACAAACAAGCAAACGACAAACGACTATTGATAACAGGTTAGGTGATAACACTGATATCCTGATATGGCCTTCGCCAGATGCCGCAAGGAGCGCTATGCGCACTTCGATTTTCGACCATTCGACGGGGAAACGAAAAATGTAGGAGCCTCATGATCCCTCGAGTTTCGAATATCGAATATCAGATTCGATATTCGACGATCGAATCAGACCATGAATATCCCTAGTACTGACACCGTTTTGTCAGAGATTCATGAAATTCCTCGTAACCAACCAATGTCTGTAAAACTAAGTACTGTTAGCTATGATCAGATGGGTTCCTAATCCTGGATTTTTGATAATGAAGAAAAGGCACCAAGAGAATGTTTGGTTCTGTTACCATGGCACTCGAAAGGTACTTGGAAGCTAACGTAATCATACTCGACTGCAGCGCTCCTGGAGTTCAAGCCTGGACTAGGGCAGTTGCGATTCGGAAGTCGAAAGGGTTGTGGCGTTTTGTTTCTGTACGTGAAAATACCTATTTCGGATTGTGATCAGATAGTTGCGGTATTTTATCTTACAGAAACAAAACGCCACAACCCGTTCGACTTCCGAATCGTAACTGCCCTAGTCCAGGCTTGAACTCCAGGAGCACTGCAGTCGAGTATGATGACGTCAGCTTCCAAATACCTTTCGGGTGCCATGGTAACAGAACCAAACATTCTCTTGGCTTCTTTTTTTCATTACCAAAACTCTAGGATTAGGAATCCTACAATATTATTCCCCCAATAAAAACCATCCATATAAATAGCCAATCAAAATCCATTATCAACCAAAATATTTGCTTCTGATTCACCCAGATATATGATTTATTACTAGTATGCTTCTTTCATCGTGAGTACAGTTAGGATAGATAGGTAGATACCTAATCATGTATTTCCAAATACTTCATCGATTGAAACACATAATATTTTCGAATGAATCATTAAATAAGACACCTACTTTTACATTTCAACTGTTAAAAAAAATGTTTTTTCAACCATAATTTGCGGATAGCTGTAGAAAGCCACCGGACTGGATTCACAAAGGCCATAATTGTTCATAGGTGATTTCGATCGCCGCTGTAGTTTTGTTAAAGGAATTAGGTAAAAATTACTTTGCAGTTAGTACAGTGTTCATTATTAAATACTCATTTTGGATTTGACACGGTGTTTTCTGAAGGAAAATGCCACGAAATTCACACTCGACTAGACAATTGATAGACAAATTGATTTTGACCAAGATATTTCATGGATATTAGTTATTAGTTACCGAGTTGGATGATTCTCCTTACATATTCAGCATTTTGTAATATTTGAATATAATAAATAATTTAATATGAATATGTATATGTACTATTATTGCCATCGGGATAAAGTACATGTATTGTATAGTGATTGATGGTAGATTGGTAACTTCATTAATTGAATTCCCGAACAAAAATTATTATAAGGCAAGCACAGCAAAACCCTTTGGATGGTAACCAACAATTTAAATTAGGTGTGTTACCTACAGGATACTTATGTGGTACCTATTGTAATACTTAGTTTATCGTGCAATTTCCCAAAGATGGTGATACTATTAAATAAAGTTCATCGAACTAATATTTTCCTTGTTTTGATAAACGAATTACAATCGTCATAAGTGTGAGTGGGAAAAAGCGTGAAAACTTCTTCATCTGCACCTTGATGAATATCTTCAAAACCTGAGAAATCCCATAAAGCAAGGTTGTTGCCGTATAAATATATTCATAGAAGAATTCTTAAATTAGTTTTGATGAAAATTTATTCGCATATAGAGTCGGTTTCGCTGTCAAATTGGCATCGTTTATAGTCTGGTAGGCATTAGATTGTACGTCGGCGAGAGAGGAGAAAACTCCAGAAACCGCCACAAACGGGAAGTAAAGCTGTTCATCTAGTTGAAAAACTGACCGGGAACGGAAAAAATTGTGAAAAGAAGAAAAAACTGGGTTGGTGGAGGGAACAAAGGATGGTTATTGAAAATTATTGCCACATCGGGGAGGAGAGAGAACCTTGCGGCAGGCTCCTCATGAATCAAATTATTATATTTTTTAAGCTTCGTTCAGGTCGGTTCGCAACAGAGTTGGATCCATTGCGGTGTCATCAACGGGAAGGTTTGGCATTGGTTCCATTTCTTATCTATCCAGTCATTTCTTCTATCCAATTTTGAGGCCAACGGATGATTGAAGATCTTCATCAGCGACTGATGCAACAATAATATATCAGCAAAATTTGTATCTCAGTTTACTTGAAACTTGGGCTTCAGATTGATTGTGTTACACAGCTCTTGAGAGATCCCGAAGACAAGTTGTACGCACTCTCGTAGATTCTCTGGAGCTGGGAATTGCGTTTTCCATACTCTGTCAACGTCTCACCCAAGTAGTACGGGACGTGATTGCACGGAACTCTCGTAGTCGTTGTATGGAGAGGTAGAGATAAACTAGAGAACCTCTCAATTCAATTTTAATACAACCTACATACGAGTATTTTATTAATTTGAAAACAACTGAATTTGTAAAATAAATTTGGTATTCCATACCTATAATCATACAAAACATGACCAGATTCCATGGGTCAGGCTGGTGATGTATTTCAACATTTCCCATTTTTCTCAGCCAATTTTTGGCCAATTTTATAGTTTGTCGCATTCTTCTTGTCATTCAATTATGTAGGTTGCATAATGTATAATTTGAATGTCATAATTTTGCCTCTTTAACGTCCTTTATAAAAAGTGAAATTGCCATAAATGCACCTCATGCCAGTAAATGCATGGCTAATGAGGAAGAAACTAAGCAACACATAGCGCAGCAGGCGCACAGTGGGTCCGATCCGGCAAAACCTACACCCTTCTCTAAATGTAGAGGACATTTTGTCGTTCCAAATGTAACCCATGTTCGTATACCTAAAATAGCTAATTAACTGCAAAATCTTCGAATAACCTAAATAGAAAATTCACGTTATTTAACATTTTGAACCTCCAAAAATTGTTTTTGTATACAAGAAAAGTTCCAGAGCATCCTGCTCCGAATGACCAACTTTGATAAATCCACAAAACGCAGTTTTCATTTTTTTGACTTTTTTATGCTCACGACTGAAAAGTCTTCATTTTGGAAAATCACACAAAAATCGAGACTAAAGTCTCGGTGCACTGACGTTGGTCTCATTCTACGTAGGACTCCAACGATCCGTGGGGCTCAAATGTTTGTTGAACGTAATACTAACCAGACCACCGGTGTTAATTACATGTGAATGACGGCTGGCGTAACCGCCTGTTCCGTGTAATTAGGAAGCAAGATACGCGATGGAAGCAGAGAGCTCGAGATTAATAATTGGAGATGAATCAAGCCGAGTAACGCTGCACCGTTATTCAGTTAGGCGATAGGCGAGGCCATGCGTTATGATTACGAGGACAACAATATGTTAACACGATCATCACGTATATCAACACCTAATGCAGTTAGGAGACTGTAGAGGAAATGCCGCAAGGGCACCAAGATTCCGCCCTCAATCCACTCCAGCGATAAATTACACCTCATCCTACTCCTTGAGTCCTCCCAGTCTAGTACGCTGTGAATCACACCACAGTCTCAATCACACCTGAATTCCCTACCATCCTTCAGAGAATGCAGAATGCATTGCTGTAGTGGTGCTTACTTACCAAATGGAACAATAGCAAACGATTTGACGTTGTTTGGTGAATGGCTTCACAGGACTATCTAGGACGGCTATCTACGTTGATCAAACGCCTGCGGTCCTAAAGGGTCAACGAACATAGCCCCAGTAGGTACCTTCTTTCATCTTACCTACTTAGAATCAGTCTCTTTTTTTCATATATATATATTTTTTTTTTTTTCATGGAATGTATAATTTTACTAAAAGTACATTTCGTAGAAAGAAGCATTCTGGAGTCGTTGAGGAGGAAATCGAAAGGTCTATAAGAGCTCCACCTGCAGAGTTGAATCAAAACTATAAATGACAGGTTTGTTCGCCGATGGGGTCGTCAACCAAAAAAATTTGAAAACCACTGGTATACCTAATAACTTCAATCCTAAATTTTTATTTATATTATCTTATTTCATTATTTTGTTTGAATTTCTGGTCCTCACAGTTGTGAAGGATGGTACGCAGGTGTGGGGATGGTCACAGGGTGGAGGAGGGTGGATGTGGTAACCAAATTCGGATCATTCAAGTCCACAAATTACTAAACAAACTTTCTCTTGACCACCACATCACACATTATTATAACCTAACTATCCGGTGGGAGTGACAACACACCAAAAGTTGACTCGTGGCAAGAAAAACAGCTTCGTGAACTTGTGGAATAATTGATGGTTGAAGGAAAACACTGGAGGTCTCTCCGTTGGAGCTGGTCCAGAAGAACAAAGTAATCAGTCGAAGTAAAGATTCGTCCGTTGCTCATGGCATCCTCCTGGGAACTCCGTTGCTGAATGTGCCAGGAAGGGAAGGTCACAGCGACTGACGCTAACGTGACGATGAGTTTCTTGCCGGATACTCGCATGTCGAGTGCTTGAACAAGAAGTTCTCGATCCTGCTGATACGCATTTTAATTCAAGCTGGAAAACATCGACACCATCAAGATTTTTTTCTACTTTGGGATGCTCTTTGTTTCGGTTTCCCCAATACCCCCAAAACTACACGAAATTACGACACGCAAATTGTGATGATTTTTACTAACAACTTGCTTGTAAGTAATTACAGCTTGCTTGAGATTTTTACTTAACAACTTGCTAGGGAAGTGCTACTCTCTTTGTTGTGATCGCACAAAGATCGTATATACGTTGTAAGGGAGGTTTCGGGGGCCTGCTGAGGGAAAATTACAGACTCTTGATCAGCACCTGATCTCTATAATAACGTGCATTCTCACTCATGTATTGTTCGTGATGGTCTGGCGATTCTATAGGTGGAATCAGGACAGACTTTTGCATGAACGTCAGAGCGTTTTTGGCTCTTGGACGCTATCGATTTTAATAGGTGGAATTAGACCCAGTCTAAGGAAAACAACGTATGCACGCCTATGTTGCCCATAACTTCGCAAACTGAAAACAATATTCCAAGAAAGGGGAGTAGCACTTTTACTACTGTGTTGTTAGTGGGTTTGTCCGTGCGAGGATCATTGAACTTGGTTGTTCCACTTCCAGCACAGGCCATTTCTACCCAGCACGGGCCCTACATTTGTAATCACCCAGACTTCGTATTCTATGGTATTATCCCCACATCAGTGTCACAGCTCACGATTATTGAAAACCAATCTGCTCGATGAATCAAATCGTGGATTCACCTGATAGGTATGAGCTAACAGTGAAATGTTGCGTGTAGTTGGTTGAATTTGACAGTTCAGTGATCTGCGTCGCATGTCGATGTAGGCTCCTAAATTATTCAATCGTGATACACTCGTAATAATAAATCGATGGAATTATTCATGCTCTTGTATCACAATGGTTATCACCGAACACGATTTACACGTGGAGTGGAAATGTGGTCAGAAACTACAACTCACCGGCATTTGTATTCATACATCCCTGTTGATTATTACTGTTACCGAAGGTATTATACAGATGCATCAGGTTCGAAGACACTAGAATACCTAGTGTGCCTTGTATACCTAGTGTGTATTCTAATGTAACCAAACACGTTCAATGAGAAATGTAATGCACAATATTTGAATGAAAAATCGCATTTCAAATGGTGGTGGGAAATTGAATCGGGTCGTTGTGCCATCAAATGTAGCCGTAGCGGGCAGTCGAGCGGTCTAGGAAATCGCTCGTCACCTGGGGCCCGGGTTCGACTCCCGGCGAAGAAACGAAATTTTCTCAGGGAGAGGATGAGGAAAACTGAGTGTCAACTAGTGAAAATTGAGGTGCCATGTAGATTACTCAACGAAATCAATATTTATCTATATTTATTTAATTTAAAAGTAGGCATCAAATGTAGTTGATGAAGTGATCTGGGACAAGAAAATGGGTATGGGTAGTGCAGCAGGCATTACAGCTATATCCATATAAATTTTGTCCTATATGAAAACGTAAACACCAACTGATGTAATACCAAAAAGTGGTTTTAGATTCACGAACCAATGATCCGAAATCACTGAAATTTTGATGATGGTAGAGGTAGGCACTAATTCGTATGTCCTATATGAATTATTTAATTGCAATCAGATCACGAGTCGACAGCGAATGCTCTAGCAAGAAACTATACGAACCTCGATAACTAAAGGTGCTCCAGGTTCGCTTAATATAAATTATGGTAGTTCTAGTTTAGGACGTGAAATATAAATATTATGGTCCCTTATGAATTTCGAGACATTTTTTGTATTAGTTGTAGGGACTGCGCATGCGCCAACATGTTGAAACCGCCAAACCGCCACAACTCACTACCCAGTGGTCCAAATTGATGGTATTCCGGAGTGTTGTAATTTTGCATTTTCGACTTCAGATTCGGATTAACCACTCTTGAAAACCCCTGATTTATAATTTTCAGCTCAAAATTTTCATTAGGTTGGCCGTAAAACCAGTGAGAAGATTGACGTCATCTGTTCTGAGGAGAGGGCACTCGTTTTCGCTCACTTCCAATCGTCGGATACCTCTCATATAGCACCTTTTTGGAAAGCTCTCACTGAAATCTTTCAGTTGAACGAATAAAATGGAATAGCCAGTGTTAGATTCTACTAACTGGGAAGCTAATATGAGGTTAATTAAAATGACAAGGGGCTGTAAAAGATCGCACACGTTGGATGGCAGTCGAATAATAATGTATTTTCTACAAGATAACCCTCCAAGAGGTAAGCAATTAGGTGAAGGTGAGTCTAATGTGATGTCATAACAGCCGGAATTGCCCATTCCTGGATATCCTCATAAATACCCTATACCTTTCGTCGCATTCAGATCAGTCATAGTGACTGGGCATGCGTCAACATGTGGAAACCATCGAACCGACATAAATCCGGTAACAACGGGTCCTAATTCCCGCAACTAAATTTACAGGGCCGAGCCTTATAATACATGGACTTGATCATTTGAAATGGGCCAAGGATTCAACAGTCATACAAGCGCATCAGAATATTGGTTCGTGTTTTGCCAGTTCAAGGTAAAAGTGAGCAGTCGTCAAATTGATGGTGAAAGGGAGATAGCCATCTCGGGCCGTTCAACACGAAACCGTTCAACGGGGAGTCGTGACGGGTCGCAGCCTCCCGAGTGCAGATGGCGCACGGAAAGTCGAATGATGTACGATGAGAGCCGGCGGTGCGTGTTCGGTCGGAGTTCATCAGAAGCGGAGGTCAGGACGCCGGACGCCGGATACGAGGGTTGGGCGAAGGGCGCCTGTTTAGGGCGTTGAAAGGCTCGTAAGTAAGAAGGGCAGAAAGGTCTCCACCCCCTCCCCTCCCCACCGTTAACCCTTTCACTGCCCTCTCAGGGGAGGGCCCTTTCATCGTCTAACGGCTCATTATTTCATACCTCTGCTCTCCTGGATGGCTGATGTTTGGAAGCTTCTATTGTTTCTACTTCGTGAAATCTCTCGACACTTGGTATAGAAGAAAACCACAGGTTACTGTTATATAATAGTATGTAAACTAAGTTATGAAGGGCCATGTCATTGTAGTGATGTTCATGGAAACCACAAAGCAGACGGGAGGGAACAGACGTAGGTCGAAATAGGTGGGTACTCTTCACCTTGAAGTCATTAATTGCTTCTTCATCCATTAGCTTCTCATAATTATTTTTCAACTAGATCACATCAGTTTATTAGTAGTCTCAACCATCTCACTAAAATTGAACTTTATGCAACGTTTACCATACTTCATGAGAAATTTATAAGGATTTATTGTGTTTTATTATTTGATTTGGCAAAATAGTGAGTACCATTTCCGTCCATTCCTCCTGGTCTTCTTCTTCCCACTTGGCTGCAGCTCTCATGTTTTTCTGTTTCTTGAGATCTACGAGGGGTTTTCTGATTTCACCCGATACGTACCCAAACATGTCTTTCTTGGTCAACAAGGCACCAATATCAATCGTCCTTGTTTCAAAATTATCTTCGCCGAGTGGCGCAATCTCTGGTTGATACCAGCTCCTTTTATGGATTCTTCTTCGTACCTATCCTGCGTTTAGCCTATTTATTTTTGGAGGCGTTGCTGGAGCTCATAACCTATTATTAAGTGAGGTACACACAGTTTGGTGGTAAAGAATGAATGAATTTATTCCGATCAATACAAATTACCATGTACATGCCAACACACAATCATAGGTTTGATGTTGTCCATCACCAACATAAAAAATATTCCCCAATAGGGGCTTGAAACGATCACATTGTTTGGGATATTTTAGACGTGAAATTCGATGACCTGAAGCTCCGAAGAAATGAGGTGGTAAAATTCCCACATTTTTAAAACATGTTGTATTATTGATTTTTACCGTATCAAAATTACAACATTCATGTTTACCTGAAAGAAATTAAGTACGTAGGACACCTGATTCATATTAGAGATTCATAAACTAAAGAGTGTAGGTATAAGTAATTATATGAATAAGTAGATAATAAATGGTGATGTAGAGTGTGATTGCGTGATCTTGAGAGAAGCATTTTTTACATTGTAGGTTTTCTTCAAGTTGGACAAAAACTGTGGTTCACAAAGATTCGTGTGGCAAGGATGAAAGGACGAACGCACAGACAAACTTGCGAGTAAACAGATTTTCGTAATTGTGTAGATTTTATTCATTTCTATCTGTGTAGGAACATTTGTAATTCTAGAAGGTCTCAAACGTGAAACGTGAGAGGAAATTTTGATTCTTTTGGTAACAAATTTGTTCACCTCCGAAATTATTGTGGTAACAAAGTTTATCACCTTTAGTAGACTAAAATCAGAATAACTATCCAAGGCGAATACAAGGCTTTCAATTTTGTTTGTAGGTATACAAGTGGGTAGTAGGAATGTTCAAGGGACTCCAAACACTGGAATCTCACATTCCTATGAACAACGAAGTTATTCCTCCCACACTTCCTTAGTCTGCCGTCTTGGTGGTGGCTGATTACTTTAGCTAACCCTCCACCGTCGACTGCCCCATTCCGGAGTTTCCTTTTTCCACAAGGGTACCCCCCACTTCCGTCGAACCCTACCCTCACCATGTCCCTTTATTCTGTCCCCATTCTCCCCGCTTGCCTGTTTTCATCCCATTCTCGGCAACCCTGTGGCTATCAGGTTACCGAGCTTCCGCAAGGTGCTTCAGGGACTCGGAGGTGTTTCCCAACAACCTCCTGCTTGTAGACGCAACCAAAATAAACCTGAAAGCAGCAACGACTTCACTACGTAATGTAAGTAGGTAGAAGTTTTTCGAAATGGTAGAAGCCGCAGTATAGTAAAGAATTCATTGACCTATATTAAATAGATTGACCAGACGTCATCCCAAAAGAATGACGTCTGGTCAATTTAATGAACCAGCCATTTATTTCCGGCATGTTCGCTTCTAGGAAAGAAATCCAAACATTAACCCAGCTTGATTTTTTTATAGGAATTTAACTATCACATTTTTGCGAGCCGCACTGCCGCCCTATGGCGCGATTGGCACTGTAACATTGTTTTTCAAATGGAAACTCCCAGTTTTCATTGCAGATTCAAATTATACGCTAATTTTCATGGAGAAATTACCCCTCCATATCCAAACGGTTACCGCCCTCAATTGTTCACGGGAAACTCAAATGTCGCGGTTTCGCACGCTACAATGGCGCACTATGGCGCACTGACAATGTTTTTTCCAGTGGGAACCCCCAGTTTTTATTGCAGCCTCAAAATCTAAGCAAAATTTCATGAAAAAATGACCATCGAAAATTTGAGTGCTCAAAAACGAGCTCAGTTACGCTCCTAATCTGATCCAAATGCAAGAAATCTAGGTTTTTGAGTGTAGTAATATACATGATTTTAATGTTTTTCCCCGCTGATTAACGTGGTGAAATTATTTCTTCGATTTGTCAAAAATTGAGCAACCAAGATTTTCTTTTCTTCTTCGAGCAAATTTGATATGTTGAAGCTTGAATGGAACAACATCACCACGTTATTCTGCTAGAAAAAAAATTAAAGTCATGTATCATAGAAGGAGGTAACTTTCAAAAGGGAACATCTCCAGTTTTGAAAATTTTTCAGGAGACGAAAAACACTTATTACAGTACCAAGCAAATATTTTTCTTTTGTTCTAATATCATAATAGTGAGTAAAGGGGCACTGAAAATTATGTCTCAAAACATGAATTTGTTAGGTATAAACCATCAGGATATATTTAGAGCCATTTTTATTTTGGATGTGTGCCGTTTTGGTGTAAACACTTGGATCTGGGCCACTTTGATAAAAACATCAATGATTTTTCAGCAAAAACTCACGTTTCTCTTTGTAAAATTATTGAAGTCATAAGGAACAAATATAACCAGTATTGAAAACGACATAATAAACTTTTTTTGAATTAAAAACTCATATTGAAATTTTCATGATAATATATTATTATCATATTTATAATGGATACAATATTATCAAGTTTCAATTAAAAAGGGTTGAACTTGGTGATATAAGCCGGGTCTTCATGTAGGTCACACGTGAAAGTCAATATCTTCCTCATCCAGGTAGTTACATTCAGCATCATTCAAAAGCCGAGCTGTTTGGGACGGAAAACAACGGGAATCACAGAGAGAGGCGGGCTTATCTGATAAACCAAGAGCCGAGGAGGGACACGCCTGCCATCTCTGGGTTCTGCATCAAACATACATTCGAAGTATGATTTATAAGGGGTCGCATTCTAGCGGGTTTCGTGAGAACTATCGAGTTTATGGATGACCTACCACTTTGAGTTTTGGATATTTATGTTCTTTTTGATCAAACAATAATGAATCAGCCTACAAAAACGTGAGGATAGCTATGTTCTTTTTTATTTGAATTTTTCTTCACGAAATTAAGGGAAATGGATTTGTTACTTTTTGATGAAAACACTAAGATTCAGCGTCAAAATACCATCAGATACGTTTCATTTTTATGAAAACTGAATGGTTTTCTCAATGCAGTTCAGTTAGTAGATGTGAGAAAAGAAAAAAAACTCGATTTCCAGCTTTTATAACACATTTGGAGCCTAATAATGTGTCTGGGGTTCCCACTAGAAAAAAACGAAGTTAGTACGCCAAACGCGCCATAGTGCGCCAGTGGAGCGCGCGAAACCGTGACAATTTGAGTTTCCCGTGAAAAATTGAGGGCGGTCACCGTTTGGATTTTTTCCTCAGGGGCGAAAATAACGGAAATAAACGGCTGGTTCATTAAATTTTACTACTACTACTAATTCTGCTTACTACTATTTTAATAATACCCATGGTCCCTCTGCTCATCAGAACCCTTGGCAGGATGCCTACTTGTTTTCTTAAAAAAAAGAAAAAAAACCATACTTCAAAATTACCCTTTTTTGGATACAAAAATAGATGGAAATTCGCTAAACTTTGTAATATACCTCACATTTTTGGTATACATAATAATACAGTTATCTAAGTTTTGAATCATAGCTCCCAAAAATGATCATAATTCCTGCAAGAAATCTCTTGGCCCACCTCCCCACTATTCCGAAAAGTTCATTATGGGTGTTTCTGATGAAATAACGTATAGGGGATGATTGGCAAGCAATAAGACTGTGACTTCCTCTGCTAAATTTGATGTATTTAACAATACATAAGATTGGATACCGGTTTCGACTATATCGTCATCCTCAGTCCAGTATAAGTGAGTGGAGTAAAGCTCGACGTGGAGACTTCAAGATCACAAACTATACTATATATATACTGTATAGTTCTAGTATAATTTAAACACTTTAAGGAGTGGGGGTGAACCCAAAGAAAATAATACAATTTCGGTATGCATTGTGCGTTTATTTCCAACGCAACAGTTTTATAAAAACAAAGAAAGAGCAATGAAGGGTCGGTACTACTCAGGGGAGTCACAGATATAACCATCGGTATGAAAGTTATAGGATAAAACTTCAGACAAGTCCCTACAGAACTTAAAGTAGGTAGGTAGGTAGGTACTTACAGTTTTCAACGGCCGTTGTTAGCTCTATTACTAGGTATGTTAACCAAATTGCTCGTAATATATAGGCTACTTGTGGTCGGAAGGAATTTAGGTACTTAGTAGGTATCGGTAGTCTACAAAAATTCTAGACGAAATCCGGAAATAGGAGAGGAAGGCGGGCGATATGGACGGCAGCTTCCAAAGACGAGATGAAGAAAGGCAAGACTTCAGTCTGTAGGTAGGTACCTGAAACGGTACGATAAAGTAGAGGTGGCGTGCATATGAACGATGAACGAAGGTTGAGCCTGATGTCGCAAATTTCTTGGACTTCCTGGTCGAGATGTCGCTGAAGGAGATATCAGGGAAAATGATGTTTCGGAGGTTCAAGTTGTAAAGACGGGACCTTCATCCAAAATTCAACGGACGACGCTTTGCTGTGTAAATTCGCTCAGACCATTTAATCAGGCTGAAGTAAAATTTACTATAAATTATAATTCGACGAGACGAAAAAAAGATCGAGAGGCGAAACGGGAAAAAAGATCCAAGGCGATGATCCATACGTTTCATGATGAAAAAAGCACTGCTTTCTGTTGCGTGGATCTACGGAAAACTGCCCTGTGTCTGAAAGCTGAGCTTGGAGGGCTTCCAGAGAACTGTGACGGATGTGGCACAGTCATGGA
>JAEMON010000002.1:10995892-11007933 GCA_030264115.1 Lygus lineolaris | reverse complement strand
GGGGGGGATCATCTTCTTCCTCACTGACACTCAGTGGCGTAGGTAGACCTCAGGAGGCCCGGGGTGGATTCGATTTGAGAGGCCCCCTTTTTAGTAACACATACACGGAAATTTTTAAATTTTTTTTCTTTTTTTTTTAAGGAAATACGAATTTTGGTGATTTTGAAGTTACATTTTTCCACGGAAATGTTTTTAATTCCTTATGAGGCTAAAACACAACACATGAGTATACCACATGAGTATCAACCAGTTAAGGTTATACAGGTAGTTCACACTTAAGATCGAGAACCTTCTAGAAATCGAATCTACAACTAATTTCCAACAAGAGGTGTCTCCAAGAGTTTTTCATTTAAACCCTCATTTTCGTGAATTTTCTCACTTTTAAGATTTTTTTCGTGTATTCGACTGGTCATATATTAACTCATGATCAAAACAACAAAAGGAATGGAAACACCGTTAGAAAAAGCGTTAAATTTACTATCTCCTTCGTGCATTATAAAAAATTTTACTGTAGATTCAGTGGGCAAGAAATTGGACTAAAATGAGAGTTTGCAAAAATTTCCAAAATCATAATTTTTTCCAACGGTTCTATGTCTCTAATGTAATAAATAAAGCCCAGTGCATGTTATGGGAGAAACTTCCTCATAATCTCAGCTTTTCAATGAAGTGGTTATTTTACTATAGAAATTATGGGATAAAATTAAGTTTGAATGCAAAAATATTAACGTTTTTTCCCCGAGGAAATCGAGTGTTGGGGAGCTTTACGACTTGAGCATGGCCACAAGAGTTTGGTATCGTTTCCGACGTATAATTTTTCACGCTGCATCGAAAGGTGACACTCCAAATTCATTCTGACTGTTGGAAAATGGATTTTTCGAGACAAATGTTGCAGTTACGGACACACCCATTTTGGGGTTTTGGGGGGATTTTGGTTTTTTTTTTTTTGTCGTAACCCGTTTTTAGTTGAGCTAGTGAGAAATTGAGGTAAACACTGAGCAACTGAGCTACACTAATTTTGGAAAAATTCAATAAACAAACACTGATTATCAAAATAAGAGTTAGATGTGCTGGTATTCAAAAAATTAACTTTTTTTCTCAGAAATTAATTTTCTAATAGAATAATTCTGTAGTGTCATTTTATTGGCGACATAGAGCCGTTTGGAAAAATTGTTATTTTGAGAATTTGATGACTCACTTTAGTCCGATTTCATGCGCCCGCTAGATCTACTGTAAAAGTTTTTATAATGCAGTAGAGAGATAGCAAATTTAATGTACTTTTTGATGGTGTCCTTATTCTCGATTTTAAACAATGAACTAAGGGAGTTGTGATTAAAAGAGAAAAAAGGCTAGCCCGGCCCGGTTGGTTACGTCATATTTCGCGACGGAGAAGCGTTCTCGCCTTCACAGTGGAGGGGACTCAACTTTCGCAGCAGAGCGCCTGCTTCAACGCGCTCTAGCGCCTGAACGGCTGCTCCTACGTAAAAATATTTTCAGACATAAATTGTAGAGAATTTTGTCTAGTTTATTTTTGTAGATGGACGTTTTTTCCGAAAAGTTGATATTTTCCGAGTTACAAGTGAAAAACTGAATGCCATTTTAAAATGTAGGACTCTTTGGATTCGGATTCAGCACCTCAAAATACATGGTAATCCACTCAGAACAAAACTACACCAGAATTTTTAATCTACATTTCCTATATTGACTGGACTACAAGCCGATTCAGTCGTACCTATCAATTCAAACATGCCATGAAATCCATGGATTATGAGACCAGATTTTTTAATTAATTCAACTAGTAGTTAGGAACGGAAGAGTGGAAATGAGGTTGTTCAAACAGTATGCTGCTGATCCTTTTTTTCCACTATTTTTTGTTCTTTTCTCCACCCCATCCTCACAAAATTATTCATTTTCGAATGAAGCATCAGTGTAATTAGTGAAAAGGCCGTTCAAAAGTAAAGAGGGGAAAACAAACGTTAAAGAGCTGCCAAAGGGCACAGCGGAGTGAGGTCCTATTTATGCAACGCAGTCCTCACGGCGTTTCCCTGAACTCCCTTTCCCCTCTACCCCCTCTCCATCCACTCAACCCTGAAAGGAGAATAACACTTGGGGATGGGAGATGGTCGGGGGGAGGTCTTTCCTCGGTATTTCCCTCTTTTTTCTTTTTTCAGTAAAAAAAAGAGGGTGAGCAGAGCAAGGAAGGGGTAAAAAGGCTTTTTGAACGGACGCGGCGGGGTGTTTCTTTTGACCTGGTCTTGCTTGCTTCATCATTCTGGCCCCGGACTCCCCTTCTCATCCACTTCTCATCTCAGTGAAATGAGTGTAGGAGCCTTCGGGAAAGAGGTAGCCTTAGACTGATAAGAGGGGAAGGGGAGAGGGACTTTTTGAACACCGCTCCTCTTTGAGATTGCCCTCGTGAGCGTTACCCTAAACACTGAGTCAACATCTTGTTTGTGAGTCAATTTAGGAGAGAATGAGAAAACACTTTATTTTTCTCACGTGCTAATGTGAGTTTGAACCTCAACCAACAGGTCACTTGAATGATAGAAAGGACCGACAACAATGCACGAGGATTCGATAGACGCAACAGCAATGAATGCGAGAGGTGGGAAAATGATGCACAATATGGGGAAAACAAGGCCCCAAAGAAACCTTTTTTTCGCTTAAAAAGCTATCAGCTATCACTTTTACCAAAGTAATATGTCAAGGTAGAGAGGGGCGAAATTATTGATGGTAGGTATCATCGTAATTTCCCCCTCCCCCTTGCTGCAAGAAAGGTAGTTATGACGGTGCGTCATTTTAAGTCAACCCGGTCCATCCGTTGTGTAATTATTGGCCAGACTAGGAGACAGCTCATAAATGGACAACACCATCTCAGAGAGGCCTCTAGTCAGCCGTAAAAAATAAGGATCAGGAGGCTGGTCACAAGTGATCGCAGCGCCACCTTTGGAGAGCTAGATGCACGGTCATAAATAAAATGGTTTTTTTTACAATAATATATTTGACTTTAAAGAAAGGTACGTACTCTTTTCCTTGTTAACATTTATTTACTCTTCGATTTTCGTGAATGACTTCTTTGATGCTACCACCGTCAATACGTCCTGTAATCCCTCAAAGGGGAAGTAGAGCTCCGTCTTAGAACCCAAATAGCTTGCCTCTCTTCTGGAGCCTCGGAGACGTAGGGATACAGCTCGTATCAACGATAACTGGACTTTGATCTTCACTCATCCCGCTACCACTGATGTGGGCTTCTCCCATTTTTCTGTCAATGTGTGGTTTAGTCGTTTTTCTAATGCTCCGAATTCTTCAGGCAGAATTTGGTGGGAGGATTAATTTTACCGAAGTGACTCTCTTTTCTTCTTGGGTCGTACAGAGGCAGAGACAGAGACCTCCAAAACCAGTTCTAGCCAGGTGATTCTCGGTACAGAACGTTGTTGCGAGGATTCTGCGGATGTGTATATTATGTTCTGGGATATGCGGTGTGGACAAATATCCTTAACTATAGTGACTGTTTGCCTTCCTGTCACTTCGCCAAGTTTCGTCCGATTTGCTAGAAATTGGGAAGAGATGATACCTAAGTGATGTCAGTAGGTGTAGAGGCATCGCTAATCACGCCCAGACACCGATGACCACCTCTTCTGTTCCCAATATCTAACTATTCGAACAAAACATTGACTACGAACCAAAACACTCAAACCCAAGAAGCCCCAAAAATTGGAAAAAAAAAAAAAAAAAAATTCTTACTCACGACCATGAGGCGAACATTCTATCCATAACACCGCGGAATTGGCTGTGATATAATGATCTGTCTAGTTATGGTTCCATCACTCACAAAAATAGTTATTTGGTTTACTTACTTACATTCCGTTAATGTTTTTGTTTTTGGTGTTTTGCACCCACAAAGATGCCTCGTTGACCAAGGAGAAAAGCTTTCAAAAGCTTTCAAACTTAACTCGTCATCCGGCGTATTTGCCCTCTGGTTTGAAGTGTCCACAAGCCAAAAGTTGATCTCTAGCACTTGTTCTGACCCCATTCTCATGGAATGGTACAGTTTTCTTTCTACTATGGGTTCAGCCGATTGACTTACAGCCATCAGTCTCTATTCTTCCCGGTCTCCGCTTCATGTGGCGTGGGCAGTTTATTTCAATTCGTTTCTCTCACCACCAAATTCTATCGTTTCAACATATCGCGCTTTGCTACATTAACCGCTCAAAATAGAAGTTCGACGAAATCCATCTTTCAAAGCCCTCTCATGAATATGGATGGAAAAACCGCTATACAAAAAACCCAAAAAATTTTCCCGGGAAAAGAGTGAGGGAGAAAAGGGATTGATCAGTGATTGGTGGGGATGATTCAACCCTATAGAAGGGTTTCAAGCTTCGAGCCTCCCCAACTCGAAGCGGTGGAAATTGAAGCCAAACATTAGCTCAGAAAGACCATTCCGATCCCTTTCGAAAACTGGTAAAAAGCCGTCTAGAGTTATGAATGTGGTTCCAGAGAGAGGAATGGATCGTATGGGACGAAAGTTCTGGAAAGGAATGAGATGGGCTAAATCCTTTTCCCTCGATATCTTTATAATAAATGACATCGGTTTTGTATGGGGGGGGGGGGGGGGGGGGGGGGGGGGTCGGAGGAGGTTTTCCGGAGGTAGGTTGCTATCGGATTAGAACCAGGCGGGAAGACGGGGGCTGGCCAGGAGTAGGAGGTAGGAGGGTATAGGGGAGCACCCCGCTTTTTGAGTAATGGGGCAAAGGACTTACGTAGATCAGATGTGCCAGACCGATTTCCAAAAGCCCTCACTCGTTAATCATCAGAAAACGGGGACATCTTAATTGTACCTTACATTTTCTCGCTTCACCCACCTTTTTTCTTCATTCTATTTTTTCCTCCTTCCAACTAATCAAGTTACTTCCTTCTTTTCGTAATGGCTTTCTCTAGGGATGATGGAAGTGGTATAAGATTGAAAGTTGTTATATCTCCCCCTTGCCAATTAAGATGGGAAAATAACGAGGAGTGTCATAACAAGAGATTACATTTTTTGTGTCACCCCTTTTTTTTGTCCTTCTCTTACTTCACGATACCTTGTTATTCAACGAAATAAATTCCAAAAATTGCCTCGAGAGAATTCACTTTAAGGGCTATCGAGTTTTCACGAAATTCATAACTGAAGACAACACTTAAACTCAATTATTGCTTCCGAGTCTACCAAGGTAGCGGAAGCATTGTTTTTATATTAGTATCAACTCACGAATCTATAAATTAATGTTATTGAAGACAAACATCGTTGGTCTCGGTTAGCTTCTGTTACATTCCAACATATTTCATCTTGATATCTTTCATCTCGTGTCACGGTTACAAAATTAATCAAGACATTTTATTTACAGCTGACACCACATATCTTCCCTCTGTGTAGGTAGTAATATAGCGAATATGGAAGTACCTATAGCACGATAGCAAAAGTTATAGGAACATTCATGTAGTATGTGAACCTTTTTTGGCAGCATTATTCTGCTACCTGAAACTTTTATGCTGCCTGAACGATTCACTCTTCTATACTTATGACTCGTATCACTATTTATCACTCTTTATCACTCTTCTTCACTTCAACCTAACAAATCTTTCAAACAACGCCTGGTAATGATCAAAATTGAATGATACGTGTTTGATTATTTCACAGAGCTGCCGAAAAGAGAAATCACCCTCCATGCAGAGAAGGAGAGGTATGATGTGGGAGACGTTCTTCGAGGGAACTGCACTTCAGCACCATCGAAACCAGCAGCAATACTCAGCGCGTTCATGAACAGTATACCGGTAAGTGCGGAAATCGATTCAATTTGCGTGAAGGGTCCAGTACGTGGATCTGTATAGTACTGCAAATTTTCTATATACTTACTACGTATGTTTTTTGTAGCCTTTGTCATTTGACGTTTCACTATTACGGCAACGTGCTGCCGACAGAGTAATTTCCAGAACTGAAACAACCTTTCTACTATGCTCCCTATTCCATTTTATTAATTTAACTGAAAGATTCCAGTGAGAGCTTTCCAAAAAGGTGCTACTTGTGGGGTATCCGATGATTGGAAGTGAGCAAAAACGAGTGCAGTAAAATCGATTTGCATGACGTCACAGACCCAGCGCCCTCCTGGGGTGCACCCTCCGCTCCTTAGAACAGATGACGTCACGAGTGATCTTATCATCCGCTTTACAACCAAGCTAATGAACATTTTGAGCTGCAAATCAGATCTAAGGGGTTTTCATGGGTGCTGAATCAGAATTTGAAGTCGAAAATGCGAAATTACGACATACCAGAATTAACCATTTAGAGAAAGGAACAGTGTTGAAAATACCTTGTTGAACAGTCGGTATTTCGTTTAACAGAAGGTATATAACAAAGACGTTGTGGTACGTTACAAAAAATTGCCATGATATCCGTCAGGGTAAACCCCAAGAACAGTGGTTGACTTTTTGTCATCTACATAATGTAGGGTTTAGATGTGAACAAATTCAATTCCGATGTTCACTGTCCATTTTTTTTCTTCTAGAGTTTTAATTTGTATTGGATATTATTCAATATCTTGAAACCATATTTGAACTCTGTTGTTTGAAATCCGTTACCTAGGTACTAATTTACCGCCTTCTGTGATCCTTTCTCGTGACTTGTACAAGAAGTTCATGATCGTGCTGATATTCATCTAACCTGATAAGCCTCAACCGAATATGGAATCCCCCCCCCCCCCATTCCTCACCCGTTGTTTGTTGTTGTAGCGTTTGTGCTGTGCCCTCCTTGTTGCCCCCGCAATAAAGGAATTGTTGGGAAGCCTTAAACATGATACTTTTCCCCTTTATTGGCTTTTTGGTTTCCTACTTACTGGCTAGTAGAGCCTTTCTGACTTTCGGGACCTCCTTGGTTACCAGTCCTCTTTCTTGTACTTAATTCGGGGCCATACAGAGAGCGTATCTCCTCCTCCTACCGCAGGGACATCAAAGTAAACCTCGTGAAGTCGGATCAAAGCTTCCACTGAATTTTGTGAATCCTACCTACATAATAGCTACCAAAACTCACACAATAATATAGATGTTTTTGGTTTTCATATCCAGAATATATATTTATATAGTTACCTACTACATAAGTAGGTAAATATTTTGTATAAGAACCTTAATCGCCAAGAAATAAACATAGTGCAAGTTGGCAATATTGGTTTATTACGTTGAATGAAGAACCTTAGGAATTGAGCTCGCAGTTGTTTTTTTTTTTTTTTTTTTTTTTTTTTTCAACACCCGTCAAAATTTGATGTTATAACCTTCAAGTCACATAAGATCCGTATAGATCACCCATCTACTATCCCATTGGTTAATACATTCGTCATAATAAACTGTCAGCACGAAACCTACCCTATCTGGTTATTAAATAATATGATATAATAGCAGAATACAATGAGTATAATAATATAAAATAGCCAAAGTACCTAAGTACAACCTACCGTCATTATATCACGAGGTTCACAATCATTATTCTTGTACAATAACTATCTGCTTGTAATCATTATTACTATCCGAGAGTTGTGGGTCTTTCGAAACATTAACTGAAGAAGCTTATAAAGATGAAACGGATGGAAAAACGTTGTCAATTTTCACGGAAATAATGAGTTACAGAGTTAAATCTATTTCGAAGGTAAGGCCATCATCAGTAACAAATAAGAACGAATAAAAAGTAGAAATCAATTTAACTTTGTAACTCATTATTTTCGTGAAAATTGACAACGTTTTACATCAAATACGTCTTCATCTTATTGAAATGGGTTTCAACAACTTCGTCGCAAGTGATTTAGTTCGTATGAGCTTATTTAAGTAAAAATAAACTCGATTCGGCGAAAACGAACAAAGTCGCATTTGATCAGCTAATATTCGAACAGGAATTTGAGCTACTCCATTTGCTTTTCGCATTCATATTGGTTTATTATTTTCAATAATGAACAATTGGAATCGAGCACGAAAAAAAACAAAAAAAATTTAACCCCCCCTCAAAATTTGAGGTTTTACGTTTCAAGATACGTAGAATCCAAAAATCTAATTTAAAAACATCCGTCCGTCCGCCGTACGCGGCACTTCCCTCAGTTATCATGATCCAAAATTAATGAAATTTGGTAAACCGACCCCATTTGAGGTCTAGTTGTTCCGCGAAGCTTGGTGTTACCGTCAGTATTCTCTAAGGGGTAGAAAATAGGGAATGACATTTTCAAAACGCCCTAGCTCGAAAATCTCAAGTAGGAAGGTATATTTCTTCATCGATTTAAAATAGAACACAATTTTTAGCTCCGAATGAGACATTGCGGAGCGTTTTAGGACCAACCGTTCGCTCCCTGTAAGGACTTAAGGGTTGAACGAAAAAAAGAGCAGAAACACGAGTGTGAATCGCAATTCTTCCCGAGTAGGCAAAATTTCCGTTCAAATATCAGCTGTTCAAATGCAACTTTCTTAATTTTCTTTCGATTCCACAGAACCACAGAGTAACGGAGACAACCAAGCACAGAACCAAGTTTGTTGTTTACTTTCCGAAGCTTCCTTAGTTACCTTAGAATTTCGTTAAGAATGAATGATACAACTCTCCGATAATACAAGAAGGTCTCATTGTCGCCAAGAGATGATTGTGAACCTTGCGGTAGGTTGGTATTTTATGTCAATAGGATCTTTGTAGATGGGCGATCTATACGGAAAATAATAAACCGTTGTGTAATAATTTGTTAATAACTTCTTCTTTCTTATCAGTTCAACCCGTGTCCCTGCAGGAAGCAAACCGTTGGTCCTGCTGTGCTCCGCTAGATCGCGTTCAATGCTAAAAATTTAATATATCTGAAATCCATTGAAAAACTACTAGTATTTGATGTCCTATTTGAAGTTTTCGAGCTAGCGCGTTTTAGACATTGCTTCCCCTGGTTTCTACCCCTTAGAGAAGACTGACGGTAACCAAGTTTCATAATCATTTCAGGGTTGAGAAACAATGTTTAAGGCTTGATTTCCAAATACGGTTACCTAATTAGGTACTGATTAACAATGTCACCCAGGACTGGTGCCATGAACCTTATGAAGCTTGGCTGTAGAACTAACGCCTGTGGCATATTTGCCGATGATTATAATATTATAACATTCATTCTATTGGGACGATCCGTACCAACTGGTAGCTGTCAATTTCGTATAATAGGTGATTTGCCAAAATGGTTTAAGGCACTCTCCTGAATTCTGAGAACATTGGTTGATTTTTATCTCATTATTATGCTCCGGATTGCAAATGGAACCGAGTTATTTATTCGATCGGATGGGACATCTACAGGGAAACACTCTCGAGGCAGCCCCTGGTCTGGGGCAGTCGAGAGACACGGACCATTACCTACCCCATGCTTCAGTATTCCAGTGGAGTATACTCGAATCTCCTGCCACCTCCACGGTCCGACCCGATCTTTTCAACCCGCTCTATCGTTTATCCCCTCCCACCCAACTCCCCATTTTACCTTCCAATCCAGTCCTTATAGGAATCATCAATCCACATCCTGGTCTTCACCCTGGGCCGGCGTCCCTCTCCTACCTGCACCCCATCGCTCTTTCACGTTGATGTCTTAGCGACTTCTACCCCTTTCTGCAGCCAAGTCAAGGAAAATGTCAATCTTGACTTGGTTTGCATCCCCCTCACCAAACCGTGATGAAAGCGATGATGAAACCACGAAAATGCTGCTTTATAATCATTATAAAACCAGGAAGACCAACACTATGGAATCCTGCAATCTCCAAAAAGTTCGTAAAAGTCAAAATCCACATGGAATAGTTTAGTCAAAGTTTTTTTTTCTCTCCGAATTTCAGAATTTTTTAGATCTTATTTCCCTGTTTATTTTTTCTATTGTGAATAACTTGCTCTCTACCAGCTCTTCAATTTTCCCCAATACCTTTGGGTTTAGAATTATTATACATACCTCCATATTACCTACCTACTGATATCAACCATTCTTTCAATTTTATTTTTGTTTTACACTCTTGATAGGCACATATTAAGTAGTTCATGCAATTCGTTATTTTTCATTTATTTTGTATATTTCACGCGAGGTGCATATTCCCATATGTGCAATAAAAGATTTATTATTATTATCATTATTATTACTATTTAAAACTAATAATAATATAGTTCTTCCTCCACCTTTGGGATAGGTAATTCGGAAGGATCGATACTTACAAGATAGATATTTGTGGCGTTTCTTCTATTTTAAGTGCACCAACATTCTTTTGTAATGATATTATGTAAGAGCCAAATTTTCTCATGAACTTTTAATTTTCATCGAAGTTCCTTTGAAGTCTCCAATATTCATGAAGAGCACTAAGGAAGAAGATATGTTGTTATGATGATTTTTACTTGGTGGTTGGGATTGAACCCTCTAATGTACGGCAAAAGTACGTACTTACATAGTACTTTATTCCTTCTGAATGACTAGGAAAACGTGAATATAAAAGGTTATTACGACAATGTTGGCCATTGAAGAACATTGCGAGCTTGTGAAAGCATTATAAGAATGATGAACCGATCCGTAATAATACTTCCAGGCTTTTTACTCTCACAATCACTCTCACGAGTACAAATACACGATGGTCCGACCCGTGAACTGCCGTATACCGTTCGCTCTATCTGGTTACCTCCAAACTCTCATCGATCCCTGTAAACAAGGGAATGAACCGCAGAGAACGAGCTACATGTATGTGCCTAATTGGTTCAGTGCAGAATTGCTATGTTCCGCGGTGCTGTAGATCAATGAATATGTCATCGTGCACTACGAGTTCCAAACACGAACGTGACCTCGAACAACATTAGTACACGGAGTTGTTATTGGTAGCGGAAATGTATCAAAACGAATAAAGCATTACCGATTCCGTAATAAAAAATACTCAATCCATACTTCTTCATCCTTCAGATGCCTTAATTTTCGTTGTTAACTCGAACCTTAACCTTAAGGGGGTTCCACCAGTAGTGTGAACATTTCTCCAATTTTTCTCAGCCAATAATCGATCAATTTCAAATCTGTTTGCGGCATTCTTCCAACTTTTTAATTCTGCAGGGCAACACACAATCGAAATTTTAAATTTCAAAAATTTCACATTTTGTTATCAATTTAAAAATTTGGAATGTATTTATTAATTTATTTGTTGTTTACTTTCCGAAGCTTCCTTAGTTACTGAATTTCGTTAAGAATGAATGATACAACTCTCCGATAATACAAGAAGGTCTCATTGTCGCCAAGAGATGATTGTGAACCACGCGGTGGGTGGCTATTTTATGTCAATAGGATCTTTGTAAATGGGCGATCTACACGGAAAATAATAAACCGTTGTGTAATAATTTGCATGGTTTTTTGTTTAGCTCCATGTTTCATGAGCATTGCATACGCCTTTATATCACAGGATCGGCTGCTGTTGTACGTCACAGTTCAGGACTCAAATCGCTGTACCGATTTTCATGCGGTTTTTTTTTTGTTTTTTTTTGTTTGTTTAAGGAAAATGACCGCTAATCTTCCTTCTTCGTGAACTCGGTGATCGAGGGGTCGTGTATTGAGTAAATATCGGTAATTTTTATAAACAATGTTTAAAATCACATGAACTTCGACGCGAAGGTTGTTTGGTACTATCACCTACCCTATTGCTGGCTGTCATTGTGTGTGACCGCTAGTGTCGGTATGGTTTACTAGTTTTTTGAATTTATTTTCCAAAAACCATAATGCGATGTGAACATAGAAGTCAAGTGATCTTTACCAAATCACTGTCACGGTGTAGAGAACCGAGTTCTCAATTGAGAACGAAAGTATTCGACATTTACCATAAACTATTACCACGGGCAGGTAAAAGTACCATAGAAATACGGGTAGGGGACTGAATCAGTAGAATAAATAAAAAATAGAAAAAAAAGTTGAAATAGAAAAGAAAAAAAGAAGAAGAAAACAAATTAAAACAGAAAAAAATAAATAGAAATTGAAATGATGATTGATTGATTGATTTTTGTAGAGTTTCATGAA
>JAEMON010000002.1:10945221-10959642 GCA_030264115.1 Lygus lineolaris | reverse complement strand
CTGAAACACCCTATACTAATATACATTGTAAACACCTCAAAACATAAACATTTGTGTATGCGTAAATAACACAAGATCAATAAACGAAAAGATGGAAGAAGAAAAGGTTATGAAATAGCTTTATGAGGTGTGGGTCCTTTCTCAGTAGTTCTTGAATGTTCAGGAAAACAGGAGCTGCAAAATGATACACAATAGTTCACAATATTTCTGTATAGATCACGTTTCAACAACTGATGGAGTTGAATGGAGTTTCTTCCGATATGACCGAGATCGGTAGGGGAAGGTTTAAAGCTGATGAAAAATAAATTTATCTCACTACTTTCCCCTTCTTACGGCAACTTTTTGCCTATGAGTAGGTTTCGAATATAATTATAGTAGTATAATTATTAGCAGATAGTCAATAATATATCCGACCTACCTTCATGACGAAACTTAGTAACTAAGGCAGCTTCTCAAACTGAACATGAAACTCGATTTGAAGAGAACAAGGAAATATAGCATTTTATCAGCAAATCTTTTAATGGCTATTCGTTATACACAGAAGGATTGCTTCAGCCTTCCGTGCACCGGTTGGTCACATTTAGCGCGGAAAATTTGATACCATCATCCACTCATTTGAAGCTCAAGGAAAATCTACGCTTTCCTATTTATTTCCTAAAACAGGAGAATAGTTTTATTCGAGGTGGGGCATTAAAAAATGTCGGACGCCTCAGTTGGACCTGTACTCGGAATTTCATTCATGTTTGGTCCGTGGTAACTGTAAAAAGTGCAACAGATGGCGTACGGACGGACTCAAATTAAAATTTTCGGATTCCACGTCTCTTGAAACGTAAAACAACTAATTTTGACGGGGGGTCGGAAAAAATGTCGAGCTCAATTTCAAAGGTTCTTTATTGAAGATGATCCACCACAATCATGGGAAAACGGGCATTATTGAGAGGTGATGAATGGGGAACAGGCATTCAAAGGATATACATGCATTCAAGGATAACAGTCAGATATTGTTTCCTGGTCATGGGATATCCACTTGTTCTATATGAAAATGTGTGAGAGACTAGCAACTCTAATTTTAAAATTAACTAGTCTTCAGTAAAAATATCGCAATCTGCTACCGGGACAATTAGGTTGTCTAAACCAAATTTTATAGCACTAAAATATACCAAAAGGTAAAAAAGACCAATAGTATGAAAATAGCCAAAAATGAAATCTCAAAAATGAAAATAACTCAGTATGAATAATACCTAAAATCAAAAATGAAAATACCTTGGTAATAACCAAAAGGAAAAATGAAAAAGAAATTCCAAAATATGGGAGAATAAAATGTAATTCGAAAATCGAAATGAAATACCTCCTCTCTGTAGGAAAAATGGAAAATGGAAAATAGAAAAGAAGAAAATAATCAAACCTGTAACTTGGCTGGGAAATGGAAAATAACAAAAAATGAACACTGGCTTTGAATAGCACAAAGAAAACTGAGAAATCGAAACTAAAAACTTTGAAAATCAACGTGGGTTCAATACCCAAAAATGTCTTAAAAAGGCAAAAAGGAGTTTCTGTGATAGTAGCACTGAATCGCACAAAGGCTAATAATTATGGGGTGGAGAGGACTCATAATTTCTTCTCCCCCACTCTAATAGTTCCAGGACCACCAACTAAGTAAGGAAAGTAACACTTCATATGGAAGTAATATTAGCACATGGACGTAGACAATATAGAAGGTGAGAGCACAGTGGAGCGGTTTCCAACTGGTCTCTTATGTTAATGATGGAAGGGACGGACCGCCGTCACAAATGGATGATCCTACTATCCACTTGTGCTGTCATTCGACCTGAACTGCTCACTACGGGCTTGTGCAGCTCTTACAGCTTTTGGTGTTCATAGCTCCGTCAACATTTCATCAGCTAGGAATTTTATTGCCAGACATATTTATATCTCGTAACCCAGCACATGAGCTTATGATGCCACTAATCATAACACTAATCAGATACCAACATCAATGGCGTTTTAGATACCTGTAGAGAAGTAACAATCTGTAGGTTCAAGAAACAACGAATTTAGTTCAGTGAGTCCCCGATCTTAATTACCTATGTAGTCCACCACACTAAAAGCATCGAAGGATGGTTTATTTTCGCATTGCTTCAATTCGAAACCAGGGTTGATAGTACTCTGTGGTACTGAGCAGCACTCAGGTTCATCTTCTCTACAGTCTCTAATCACAGCAAAAGAGCTCCTACAGAAAAGTGAAATGAGGTTCGCGTTCTCTCCATTATTATTATTATTATTAATATGCTCCAGTACACGCTATAGAAACCGCAGAAAGCTCTATGGAAGGACTTTTGCTTGTCTGACACTAAGCCCCGAGTCGGTCACTATTGTTCAAAGTTTTTCCCACTCCAGCTTTTCTCCTCTTGCGTGTTACTCTTTTTTTCTTTCATGCTCTTCTTTTCTTCTTCTCCCGAAAAGATAAACAGGTTGACTCTGGGAAACGGCCTCTCGGTATAATAGTAGACTTTAAGTTTTGCCCTACAACATTTTCTCCGCGGATCGTGGTGGAAGACGAGCAACTCCTAAGAGTTGGGTTAAGTTGTTTCGAAGCAAAAGCCCCCTCCCTCAACCGCTGTCTACCCCTTTTTCCTTGGCGTAACGATGCTTCCTATTCTTCGCGAAAGATCTCCTTTGCCTTTCCTTGGGTTCCGGCGTTCTAGTCAGACAGTTACCAGGGGTTCATAGTCTGACAAGAAGTTGGGAAGCTCATAACCCACTTAGTTTCCACGGGTAACTGAGTTCATCCCTTGGCATGGTTTTTACTGTTTTGGTTTATTATTTTCGATAATGAACCTTTGGAATTGTGCAGGAAACAATTTTTTTACCTTCCTCCCCTCCCAGGATACCCTTGAAACTTGATGTTTTACGTTTCAAGATATGTAAAGTCCTGAGAATGATTGTACAATGGTCTATATGATTAAAAAAAAAGAAAATCCCCTCGATCCGCTCCATAACACGAAGAAAATAATTATGGTGAGTATCGGGCGGTTAAGTAGGCAATACCCGCAAGACTAAACGGTCTTGAAGGTGAGGTATACCTTGCCCGCCGTGTCGTTGATTCGGTCCGACTTGTTTTTCGTTTTGAGGCCATTCCCCATATTCACCCATAAGTAGGCATCGTTGGAACATCCTGAATCTCTAGAACACAACAATTAGAACGTAACGGGAATGAATAAAACATGTTACTCGTATTTGAGAAAATATGTACATTGGAATCATGTATTTGACACCCTTTTAAATAATACAAAAAGTTACTTACTGAAAATAAATTTTTCCAAGAATGTATAAAATGGGAGAGGCAGGTTTTTTATTAGGAAAAGAAAAAAATTCAGCCCCGAAGTTATAATAAAAGTGCGGTGTCGAAACCATGTAATGTTCTGGATGTAATTCTTGTTCGTAACTACTTTTTGAACCTAATTATTTCGAAAAATGATGTACAAGCCTGGAGAAGAAAGAGTCAAAGGGCATTGCGTGGTACCATGACTATACCGTTCATCTTCCATATCACCCAGCTCCCCAGAGGAAAATACAAGCCGCTTCGCCTACTGGATGTCGACATAGGATCGCATAAGTCGCCTTCATGTTCATTCGACCCTTCCGACCATATAGTCACTAATATAGTCTGCTTCCCATCGATCTGCACCACAATCCTTATCTATGTTCCAGGTGAACAAACCGGAAACCAGAGTGTTCCCTTCCGGCGACGGACTGCAGTACACTGTCTTGTATTTGGAGCTGAGAGTTGAGCCCGCTCACATGTCCAACAACGGCGCGCTGATCCTGCGGTGTTCGGCGGTCGTGGCGCACTACAAGCAGACGGCTGAGCTTAGCCTTGGCCCAAGAACATCGGAACCTGTTCCTGAGCGAGGTAAATCTTTCTACTGAATATATAATACTTAAATTGTTAACAATAACTACACCAACCTGACTGTTTTACTGTTCCTCCTAAAATTACATACAGGTAGGCTTGTATGTTATACTGAAGTTGCTTAGTTATCACACTCATTTATGTAATAGAAGTAGCCGAGAAACATATTTAAGTTAGAAGGAAGCTGATTAGGGCCTACCGTAGAAACTAAGGAGGCTAAACGTGATTTGTTTGGCTACATTTATCGAGAAACTGATGCTACATTTTTGTTTCCTAATGTGAGAACATTTTCGTTCAAACAAATTTCTTTCGTATGCCCATTAAAAAACGTCTGCTAGGTTGGGTGGGCAGTAATCCTAGAAAATTTCCTAAAAAATGCCTTAATCTCAGCTATCGTAGAGTTTATAGGTACTCTTACTATAGCATTATTACAGCGTAGGACCATCAAGTTTAAAAAACGGATTACCTACCCCCTACCCCAACCGTTTTAGCGTTGCACAGTTTTTACCATTCTTCTCAGCCAATTTCCAACGGATTTCGATGCGGTTGGTGGCATTCTTCCTATGTTTCATTCTCCAGGCCGAATAAGTGCCGTTATGGTCAATTGAATCTAAAAAAAAATGAGAAAAATTTGAAAATACAAAATGAAAATCTTATATACCTACCTGATCTCCCTAGAGAATTGAATAACAAGAAAAATGCCGCAAACCGCATCAAAATCTGTCCAAAATTGGCTGAGAAAAATGGGAAAAACTAATTTTATCTGTTCCTTGGCCCCTTAACATTTTGTTTCAATCATGTTTCCAAAATTGAGTGCTTTCTCTTTCGTCTTACTGACTTCCGTTGAAAGCGTAATTGCAACATGAATCGGAATAGCTGTACTTCTTTGACCCTTTGATTCATTTCTAGAAGACCCCATTCAAAATTTACACACGGTAGGTAGGTAGGCGATGACATTCACAAGGGATCGTTTAGGCCCTAGAGGGGGGGGGGGCTCAGAAAATGCTCATACTCATATACTCCAACTTGGCATTTTTCTTCCAAACCTCCTTCAAAATTTTAGGTGTTTCGAAATACGTACAATCCTAAACCCTACAAATAGTGCCTGCAAAGATCCTATTGGTATATATCGTAAGTATATACCGTACGACACTTTTTTCTACCTGGGCGTAACTTGCACGGATTGCTTGAATGGAGTAACTTTTTCGTACGAAGTGGAAGGCTCCCATAATGGATGAAACTTCCCCAAAATAAATCACGTCCTTAAAAACCAGACAGTCAGTTGTTGGGAGGCAGGCGGTTGACTAAAAACCAGACGGACTGCCACCGTTTTTTGCGATCGTCGCTCACCTGAAGAGCCCTCACCCACCCCTACACCCTTCGCTCCCCGTTTCCTATTTCATCCGTTGTAATGGAACATCGGGCACGAGACAGGGGTTTGAAGAGGATTTTAAAACGGAACACATCGACTCAAAAATTCATTTCCTCACTCCTCATCCCCTCCACCACTACGTGGACTTCACCTACATCACTGTTTTCACGCGGCTGCGAACCCATTGTTCGAACGACCTCTCTTCATGCGCTAATATTCAGTTCCATGGAAATGTGATTCCGAGAAACAATTGTTGTCGAACGTTTCCTTTTTCGGACTGTGATACTTTTAACGTTTGGCGTTCTTTTCGAGCCGAAAAAAGATTTTACACGAATACATTTCACACCTCTTCCGATCGGATTACACTCATCCTCAATGACAATCGTAGCTTCATGTAGGTAAAGGGAAGAAATCGACCGAGATTCGTTTGCATTCGATTATTGCAATCGGGTTACTTTATTGGACACTCGAACTCAACCCACGCCAAATCCATGAAATCAATGTAAATTAAACGTTGTCAATTTCTACGGAAGTAATGAGTTACAAAGTAAAATCGATTTTCACAGTGTTAGGCCATCATCAGTAACAAACGCACATAATTATGACTTGCAAACGCAGCAAATCTGAGTGAATCCAATCATTACTACAGTTTCTATCTGACAAATACAGTTTTTAGAATTTCTTCATTTTTGTCCGTAGGAAGGTTTGTTGAAAGTACTTGAAAAATCCGAAATAATTAAAAGTGATGGGTCTGCTAAATGTCTGAAAGACGTAGGTAATTCCAAATCATGTTTCACCATTATTAGGTTTACTCCTGCAATAGTTCTGTTTTCCATCATTTTCATAACGTTATCCTCACCACTGTTTGAGCCCCCTTTCAATATGACTGCCCTTGATAGGCATTGGATATTCCTCCCGGCCCAATTCCCTTCTCTCAGCCAATAGGATTCACCAGATGAAGATGGTTATAGATAGATAAGGTTCAGCTAACAAGTAGGTAAGGGATCACATAGGTAGGTGCTTGGAAGGTTGCCACTTTACTCCCATCACGAAAATTTGTAGACGCTTTACTCCCCCCTTAATATTAGACAGTTGACTCCCAAAACCTCAGGACTCTTTACTCATACGTGAATAACAAAGACTCAATGCATGCATAATATATTTATCAAGAACATAAAACATGGATATATCTCTATGTATAATATGAAGCGAATTATATCAGTTTGTTACTGATGATGGGTTAACCGTCGGAATCGATTTAACTTTTTGATTCAATATTTTCGTGGAAATAGACAACGTTTTTCATTAACTCCGGTTCCTTTTCTTTATTGAAATGGGGTTCTACAACTTCATCGTGAGCGATTTACCTAGTTCATGAGTGATAAATTTTGAAAAATTGACTTCTGAAAATGGATGAAGGTCTGCTAGATTCCTTGCTGAGTTGTGTAACAAATCACCTTTACCAACTCAGTTTTGAGAACACCAAGGCTATTTTTCGAGATCTAACAATGAATTTATGATTCAGTTGGTCATATCATGTTCATCCATTACCAAAAGTCGATGTTCCAAAAATTTTCACATAAATAGCATCTTCATCCACTTGCCCCTTAATGTACAGAAAAGAAATGAAATTTATATAGCCACAGACTTGGGAGAAAAACAGTCAGAGACACAATTTGAATCCATAAATCCCGTAATAAATCTATTCTACTGGTCCTACTCACCTCAAACTTCCTTTTTTCACTTTGCCGTATGCGACCACCGAATAAACTGTGGGGATTTGGAGAAAAGGCAGGAGAATCTCTTCGGACTTCTTGGAGTCTTCGTTTTAACCGCTCAACAGCCCGCAAAACTTTCCTCAGGTTAATATTTTATGTCTACTAACTCTGATTCAGTCTCTCAGTATATTCATTGCGAAGAGGAAGGTCGGCAGGCAATTCGTTTTCCAACGGCATTTAGAATTAGGTGCCAACAACAGATTTTTATTTATTTATTTTATTATTTTTTTTTTTTTGTCTAAAACCAGAGAATCCGAATATGATTATGAAGGATGGTAAACAAATCATCCTTCCTTCATTTATAAGTTCAAGGAGAGTGCCATTTGTCCCCTGTTTCCATCTATTCCATCTGACCTCATACAGAGATAATAATTCTTGATTGAACACATGAATTAATTTGATTGATCCGAAAAATTGAAATTTTGTGACCAGAAAAGTTAATTAGGCCATTATGAATGGGCTCTGCCTAAAAGTTGATTTGTTGCGTTTGCTCACACTCCTAAGTGCGTAGCTCCCTTCTATAATTTATCTCTCGCGGCCGACTATTGTGTGCCAATTCATCGCAATTGCCTGGCAATGTACACAGAAGTGTAACAGTGTGACTCAATCTCATTTTCTAACCATCCGAAATCATCAACCTGTTCCATAAGTAGAATTGGACAGACACTATAAGTTCTCTATTTCATTTATCATTGGTATCATTACTAAGTGACTAACTTGTCTCAGATGCGGAGTTGCAGAAAGCACCCCTTCAGTCCCATCACGCCTGACAGTTTCACGTGATAATGCCATCCTATACACGAAGGTGTTCAACTTATTTTTCAGTGAATAGCACCTGTCTTTCATTAAATCCCAAATTAATAACTAATTAAAAAAACCTAACGAGTTCTAAGTTCGGTCTCCACGAATTTCCAAGTCTTTCACGCACTCCACAAACACTACTTGTTCATAAGACATTGTTGCCCAGCAGATTTTGAGTTTTTCTCAAATACCAGAATATTGAAATATTGAATAAGATGCAATTTTAGATATAAAGGTCCAATAAACATGGTCCTTACGCGAAAGGGGAATCTGCCGTTCGCCGATGAATGTGAGAGGAGTGAGACGATTTCGGGCGAAATATTATAGAATTAATTTGACTTCGAGAGACAAAAACATGTTATCCGATTCAAAAACGTAATTGTATATAATTAACCTCCTTTGTGGCTGACCGACCGTTGCGTTTTCAAATGCAGATGGAGCGGAAGATCTCGCCCTAATTTGCATAATACATTAAGACAAATAATTGGCGCAGCTGTTCAAGCGTGATGTTATCTTAGAACGCCAAAGAGAACAAACTGACTCTATTTATTTCAAACTAGTCGAACGTTAAAATACCTATCTACTACAAAACAAGTAGCATGAAGACAACCACCTTTATTGCTCAGCTATCTTACGTCCTTGCTAGAACTGTGCTGCGTTCTGTTGGACGGGAAGATGAGGGTTATGCTTACTTCGCTTGAATTTTCTTTCGAATTATTTTACCATACATAGAGAAAATACAACTAGTCACTCACCGGTTGGAAAAAACTTTGGTAGCCTACATCACTAAGCTCCCGTGATGATGAAGAACAAATCAAGTCCCCAAAAGCGAATTTTACAGGAGGGCGTTTCAAAGTTTTCACCCTCGTTACGATTGTTGTTCATCTCAAAATTTTCGCCTATAGAGGGTGGCCCACGAGTTACCCCCCCCCCCCCAGGATCTTAAGAATGACCATTTCGTGCGCCACATTGGCGCGCTACGGAGCGTTTGGCGTACTCGCTTTTTTTTATGGGAACTGGGGAACCTAATTTTTTCATTGCGGATTCATATTTTACTCGAAATCGCACGAAGGTATGACCCCTCACGTGAAAATTTGAGCGGCAATTACGCTCCAAATGTTCTTTAAAAGCGAGAAAACGAGATTTTTGGGTGTAGTAAACTATTGAGTATGATACACGATTTCAATGTTTTTTTTTACGCTCAATTACGTAGTGGTGTTTTTTTCTTACGAAACAAATTAGTGACCCAGAATTTTTTCCTGTTTTCCGTGAAAATTTAAAATTTTGATACTTGAATAAAAAAATCAACATAACCACGTAATTTAGCATATAAAAACAATAAAATCCTAATTTTAAATGCGATAAAGAACTACACAAACTATTGTACGAGTATCTAAAGAGCAAGTTCGTAATACACGCAGTTAATATGAGAACATCTCCTCTTTCGATTTCCTCGTGTTTAAACCGCCAAGATTGACCAGGAAACGTAAACTATCGACCTGATGCAGAGCTATTACCCAACCAGGGAACGGCTGCGAGTTCTCAAGTGGATAGAAAGGGCAGGACAGCGGGAAAGGGCCTATTTAAGTCAATTGCTGCAGGGTTGCCTGGTAAAGAAGTACCGCGACCCCACCCATAGCTCTGCAGGGAGCTCCAATTTGAATTGTAATTTCGTGGGAGCAAATTGAAAACATGTCTGATCCCGAGTGGCCCCTTTGCACCAATTCGCTTCTGGTTTTTCCCGAGTCACCCCACTCCACGCACGCCCCTCTAAATCAGCCATCACTGCACTGCTGGCTAACGAATCGCACTTTGAATCAACGAGCCATTTTGATAGTACAACCCGAGTCAAATTTGTTGTTCCATCAAATTGAGGCATAGTTTCTTGCATGATATTAAAATATATGATAGGATTGTCAGTTGTGTTTCTGGAGAAAAAAACAAAATATTGAGTGGAGCAGTAATAATTTGGTTAGTCAAAAATATTCCATATTGTTATATGATTATCTATATAATGCGCAGTAGATGTTGCTACTGATGCGACCGCAAAATTTTAAGTGGATCATAACTCGACGTTAGGTATAATACCTGGGTAGTTCCTAGGACTGCAGTGGGGTTTACTGCTTTGCTGCCCACCCAACTTGGCACACGGTTTTTCCTATGATTTGACAGATCCAAAAAAACCATCAACCCATTTGAGCCTAAAATATCATGTTTTAATAGTTCAGTCAATAAAAAGATCCTCCCACAGTTTTTCGTCGCTCCTGTAGTATGTGGCGCTAACAATATTCAGCCTTTCATGTGACGAATATGTTATTGGTCTGACAGCGATGAAATTCATATGGCAGCGCTTTGGGGCTAACTCACACAATACCTGAAAATTACATCAAAATAGGACGAATAGTTTCGAAATTTCGCCTGCGGGTTGAGAAATTGAAAGACAGACAGGCAGTTGGAAACGGGTACCTAGGCATTTTCATTTTGGAGGACAACATTTTTTCAGTTCTTGCACGAATAGTTACACGGATTTCTTTCCCTTCAGTGGTGTGGCATCAGAATCTGTAGTCCAAAACTCGGGGAAACAGGAAGTGATTGGAAGGGAGGTGAATTCGCTGTAGACCACACATTCCTGATTAATTCCTGGTTGTTATTCATGTGGGTGGATCTCTATATTTGCACTACATATACGTGATTTATGTGTACTCTGAATATTATCTAATCCAATCAAATTTCTGATTCAATCTAAAGGATAAATACGTTAGAATTACCTACCCATACAATACCATACCTACCTATTATCCAACAACAAACAACAGCAACAACAATGAATGAACAAATCAATGGAGCGCGACAGGAAGAAATCAATTAATGATTGAATAATTAATTAAATAATTGGATTGAGTAATTAAATCAAGTAATTACATAATTCAATGGATCAATAATTAAATAATAATGAAATTAATAATTACATATATTAAATTAAATAATTAAATTCATGAGGACATCTATTATATTAAATAATATATGATACATTATTATATGTTATTATAATATATTATATTATAGATATTATATCGTATAATACGTTGTATATTATATATTATAATACGTTGTATATTATACAATGAGATACCTAGAATTATAGGGTAAGTACGTTGGTCGGAACCCAATTCAGAACCCTCGAAAACTCAGCACCGAAATCCGAGTAGTTTGGTGGAAATTAGATAGGTATGGAATAACGCGTGTCGTCATCTGACAAAAATATATTTATATCCTTTTCACTCAATTCCCCAGTACGCTGGATACCTACTCGACTAATGAATTCATAGGCTCTCTCATTCGCCCTTTCCACCAACTCCCTTTCATTTCCGGTCCTTCATATTGTGTCATCTTGGAAAGTTCTCCAGAGATCTACCACCAGTTCTACAATATGAAAGAATAGGGGGGGGGGGGGGGGGGGGGGGGAGGAGCACGTTGGTTCTTTATTTGGAGACCATGAAAATACGCGAGATGCACCAGAAATCAGTTAGGTATTCCAAAAGTGGAACTTCGGGATCGCTCTCTGAATGATGCATTACATCATTTGTCACAGCTCGATAATTGATCATCTCAATGATTCCGAAGAGGTGACATTTCTGATAGACATTTAACGAGGGGATAACCTCCCTCCGATTGATTATTCAATCCACCGGTCCGAAACCCCTCGCGTTCCGCTGCCCACTTTATTAGCTCTGCGGACGTATATCATTGTTGAGGGTCGGGAAGAGGAGGTCAATGGCTACTGAAATGGTTTCAACGGATGATCCAACCCATTCATACGGTCGAGAGGATGACGTGATGATGATGTACCTGATGGCGATCCGCTTTATGTTATGATAATGGTGACCGCATAAATTGGATATTATATAAGCAGCATCGGATCCGAAAAGAGATAAATTCATGTACCTCACTCTCAGTATGCCGTCATTGATGTCGATAATCGGCATTGCGTTCACCCTCGTAATAAATCTGCTTGTTACCAACTTGCTATATTTCACAACGCTTGGTAATATTAGAAATTCAGGGGATTTTTCATAGGTCCTCCACTCAAGAGGCTACTTCAAGCAACAAGATTGATTAAGTTACAATGTGCGAAATTCATATGTTTTTCTTACCAAAATTTGCAGCGCGCTAGGAAACATAAACATTTGTTTAGCAATGCACGCATTACTAGGGACGAGAATATAAAGCTTACTTCAAATCAAACAGTAAAAGAGACAACATTATTGACATCTGACACAACAGAGTCAAACAACCGACAACTTACAAACAACAGAGACAACTTACTTATAACCCACAGAGTGACAAGATTACAAGATGTTGGATTTTGCTCAAAACATCTACGGGGAATCGTACGTGATATTTCCCATCGATGTTTTTGTTTGGATCTATTCATACCGTCGATTGTTGGCAGCCGATGTTTCATGCAAAGCATCGATACATGTATGTTTCGATTCTACTTACCATAAAGCTTGCTCAGAATATTTTAGTTACTTGTACTTACCTAACATGCAGAACAGCGAGATAATTGCCTTGCCAAAACTAATGATAAGAGTGTCAACGACACATCCGCGTTTTCTCAATTATTTTTCTCCTTCGATGTTTTTACACCATCGATGGTTGCCTGGCGATGTTTTGAAACATATTTCAAACATCGATGTTCCAGTACTGTTTGTGGGTAGTCATTGTGGTCATACTAGTACTATGAGTTTGAGGGTGGAAGAGTCTTGGCTCACTTCTGGGTTAACATTCGTTTATTCGATCCAACATGTTTCGCAACGTGGTACTGCCTCATCAGGGATTTTTAGAGTTGATTATGCGTGCTTGTCCGTTTTGTCAGTTCAATATTAAATTTATCAAGGTACAAAAGGTGGTTTTCATGTAAAGGGTATCCTCGTACGAGTAATAGTCTGCTGGGATGGAGAAATGGCATAATGTGGTCTACATGGTTTAGGCATTTTTTGTTAAAAATGTTGAATTAGCAAGAGAACTTTGGTTATAAAATTGAGATTGGGATAGATACTGGTACTCAGTTTTATTTAATTTTACAATTAAAGTTCTCTTGCCAATCTAACAATTTTAACAAAAAAATGCCAAAACCATCTAGACCACATTATGCCATTTCACCATCCCAGAAAACTAATACAAGGATACCCTTCACAAGAATACCACCTTTTGTACCTACCTTGATAAATGTATTATTGAACTGAAAAAGCGGACATGCCCGCATAATCAACTCTATAAATCCCTGATGAGGCAACACCACGTTGCGAAACATATTGGACCGAATAAACGGTTTTTAAACCCGGATGAGCCAAGACTCTTCCACCCGTGACCCATAGTAGTTTCAGTATTATTTATCCATACCTACACATAAATATGACCTTATCATCATCTACGAAGGTGACTTACATCTTTATTTCACTAAACAATAGGATGAAGCGCTTTCTCTTCGTAGATTGTTATGCGAAATGAAGCTATCGTAAGCGTTTTATGGAACAACCTCTATTCAGTGTTCGAAAATAGCATCCCCTACGGAAAGTACAGCAGCATTTAGATTTTCTCAGTTAGCGTTCCGATCGCTGCACGCGATGTTTATAGAGAGAAAAAATAAAGAAGTTTCATTGTTTCCTTTGCCTCGAGGGTGCCTCGCCATATAGAACGACCCATTTCCGTTCAAGTTGCACCGATATTGTCTACGCCTAGTTATATATCGCATTTTCTCTTCGATTCAAAACCCGTTCCTTGGTTTTGGACTTCAATTTGGAAAAGAGCGGCAGAAAAAAGTCCATAGCTCTCTTCAAAGTGGTGAGATGGAAAATAGAATCGGGAAAACCGGTATCGGGCTGGCGAAATCACAAGAGTACAACCTTCTACTCCTCTCTCCTACCACATCTTCTATAGCAATTTATGGTCTTGCAGAAACCTCCACATTGATCAGTTTCTTTGGTTCAACCCTTTTCCGTTTTGGAGGCACCGTTTGCCCTTCTCGGTCGAGAACGGGACTTTTTTTCCCTGAAGACACTCAAACGGTATGTACATATAAATAGGGAATTTAAGGTTTATCCCCCCTAATCTTCAAGGGAGCGCCTCGGGAACATATTTCCGTTCTGTTCTGTTGTTTTTTTTTGTTTTTTTTGTTTTTTTTTCTTGTCAACATGCCGAAATCCTGTGGGCTCGCATGTCTCGATGACTTACTAACCGACAGAAATGTGTTTCGGGGAAGGGAATTCAGAGACCGATTGTGAGAAGAATATTGACGGAAGGTGATACATCATTTATTTATTTATTTATTTATGAAAACGGGCTAAAGCCCAATTACAATTTTTATCTTTTGTAATTTCACGGTTAGTAATTAAGTAAGTATAAGTAAGTACTTTACTGCACTAAGAATATAATTAATTTATAATGTGTTCCCAATCACTTTCCACCATTAATCACAACCTTCCTCCTGAAATCCCTGAAGTTCACACTCTGCAAATCAAAGTCCAGTTCGTTGCCGAACCTCATTATCCGAG
>JAEMON010000002.1:10909479-10920979 GCA_030264115.1 Lygus lineolaris | reverse complement strand
GAGAAGTTTTTCGGATCATAACTGATACACCCTGTATATTATGGAACTGGAACAGATTTAAGTATTTTTCATTTACGACGGAATACTTGACGTATTTAGTGTCCTATATTCAGCCACTCTTTGCAACTTAGTACTCTATTAGATATAATGACATCCACTTCCAACTCTTTTAAACTAATCATAACTCCTCACTCCTTTCTTTTCACTCTATCGCAGTTCGGGTATAATGTTGACCAGGCTAAGAGTGTACTTATAAGAAAATTTATATGGTTAAACTGAGTAATAATCTGTGATCTAATAGTACTCTGAATTAACCGTTCATCAACAACAATAAATCATGATATTGTTAGTATTGTTTTTTCCATGTAATTTATACCAAATAACAGGCTTATTCATTTTAGCAGCAGCTAACAAATAATTATGTTCAACGAACACAATTATCTCACCAATCAATTTTTTTACGGCCGTTAGATCTATACAAATAAATAATTAAGTTCGAATAATTAATTCGAATAAACTGGTTCCCACGAGATCATCGAAGTTCAAACTTATGAGTGGCGTGTTTAGTACGTGGATGGGTGACCAGCTTAGTGGTTGGGACCACACATCTCAGTATTTTCTCGTGGGGCCGTCGGCGATCAACTCAAGGGACTGAGGCAATAAGGCAATAACGCAATCATCAGAAAAAATTCTGATCATCCCTTTGGACGACAGCTGATGACGTCAGGAACGACAGACGGACGAAAAAACAGCTTGAAATGGTTGTTTACTTGACTTACTATCTACCTACCAATCAATTTATTTTTGTGGTGTGGAAAAAAAAGTAACATTCAAGATGATTTGTGTCAAATTCAAAACAGAATGTACCTACCAGAGTATTTAAATATAGAAAACGTCCAGAGAAAGGTCCATCACTTTACTGTCGCAAACAACGAATTATTAATGGTTTTGACCTTGATAATATTATTTATATGACTGATTATTTGGATGGAATTATTACCTGCAAGTAATACTATATTCAATCTAATCTTCCTTCGCACTCCAGTGCATCCCATTAAATCCAGATTTAGATTCTGATTACCGTACAATGATAAGAATGAGCAGCTGCTGGGGCCGTTAAAGTGTATATACTCGTATCCAACTGGGCCCAACGATGCAGTTGAGTCTGTTGAAGTGGATGCAATTTTTGCCGTGTATATGTAGGAAATGTGTTTTAGAGCCACTAGAGTGCATATTATGACCGCCCCTTCGACGTACTCAGTCTACCACACTTGGCTATAAAGCACGTACATCTGTTTTCGTCATTGTCTAACCGCATTCGTCGCAAAGTGGCTCGCCAGTCTCATCATTCTTTCAAAAGCGGAGGAACACGAGAACCACCTGACATTGGCTTCAAGTGGATACTATCAGTAATTAGATTGGTACTACTAAGGATTAAACTATGTAATTAGCTCATCAACGCGGGTTACCGATCATCAACTTCAATTCAAAATTCTAACGAATCCACATAGGAACGAATCCACATACTTAAATGTACAGATTTGAATCTGTACATGGCAACGTATGCCAGCATTGCGACATGATCAAATTTATGCTGATGTATACGTAAAAGAATGTTAAGAATGTGAAAACTGGGAAGGTTAGACTCAACAATTTGTCTTCAATTGAAGTTTCAACTTACGTATGCTTCTTCACTTCCAAAGGAAGAAATTGTTTGTTGTATATTTTGTTGTTATTTCGCCTCGACTGGTCCATGGTCAATGTCTGCCTTGTCCCAAGCAACAAAATTGTGGTGAAAACGACCATACTTACTATGTACGTCGCAACATTCCTCCCAATTCTACCAGATTCGACCCTAAATTAAGGGTTAGATATTATGTCATAAACATTTGTGTATATAAAAATAGTCATAAATACGTAACCTGAAACAATGTCGTATCTCTCTATACGACGGTAAAGAGGGGTTTATGGAGGTATAAAACTATTAACTCACTGACTGGGGATACAGTACTCGTCTATTCAGTTGCTATACACTAAGTGCCACCAATCAGCTCACAACCTCCCGTCACAGGGCTGTCCTCCTCCTCTTCATTCTTCCACGTAGGTCAGCTGCTGGGTGACGTCCCCTTTCGGAACTTCCACCCCATTACGAGTGACATTGTTGTGTGTCCACAACATCTCCTCCGGCTTAAGTAGCAGGTACGACCTCGGGCATGCTGTGGTCGTTGGCCACCAGACCTCTCCTCTTGGGGGCCTCAATTGCAGAATGGCAGCAAGCACAGGGCCCAGACACGTGGCAGCATGGCAAGGTCTCTGCTATACTGGTCTGCCATACCTCAGGGGCTCCCTGCCGTACTTCCTCAGGGCTCGGCGAAGTTTGGCACACATTAGTGGGTAGGTGCATGTGTTGGTCACTCGCAAGAGGCATCGGTCCCATCCGGTTATACTCACCCAGCTCGGTATGGGGCTTGGTAGTGGTAAGTTAGGTTGTATATATATATCCTCAGGAGGGGACGGTGGCCTGGGTGACCTGAAACGGAGAAAACTAGGAATTTACAGACAACTGGCCGAAACGGTTCCCTACGGCTGGCGTGGTAGCATAGTAATAATTTAAAATGGTAAAAGTAGCAATGAATTTAAAATGGTAAAATAATTTAAAATGGTAAATTAACAATGAAATTCTAGAATGGCAGTTAAGTATGTTATGAAAATCACAGAATATTCTACAAGACAGAACGAGTAGAAATCATCAGCCAAAATTAATACCATAATATTTGAATAACTTACAATAGGTTTGTGTGATTACATGAAGTACTGAATATGAGGTAAATACTGACGTAACTTACGATTGGCCGGAACTTGTAGGTACCTACCGACTGCGGCACTTCTTGTGATCTTGGGAAATCGTAAAAAATTAAGGTATTTCGAAGGGGTTCAAACCTTACTGTCACAGCGAAATCTGATGGATTCCGCTGTGAGTCACCGTTTAACCATCACGGCCACTGAAGACCTGATGTTTGTTTCTCCTTACTGCTGAGGTATGAGCTTTCGTTCACTACATCTCCCCGAGCATAATTTGAGGCCTCCGGACTCAAGGTACACTGAGCTGAACATCCTGACCTTACTGGAGTGTGAGTGCTAGTGCTTATAGTGCTGACGCAGGGGACGACGCCAGTTCAGTGGGCAGTTGTTTTTCGCCTTAAAGTGAGAGAGCCGAAGGGGAAGAGGCCCGCATTGCAACCCCTGTTAGTCACCCGAAGACACTGCGATTTTAGGAGATGTGATCCTGCGAAGCTTTTTGTGATGTAAGCAGAAAGGAGAGAGAATTGAATTATTAAATATTAATTGCAGTCTTGTGCGCCTTTTGGGAGTCGGAGGATTGTTTCAATTATCGTGAATGACTGCGCCAACTGTCGTATCTCTCTATATGACGGTAAAAAGGGGTTTACGGGGGTATAAAACGATAAACTCACTGACTGGGGATACAGTACTCGTCTATTCAGTTGCTATACACCAAGTGCCACACACTCACCTCACAACCTCCCGTCACAGGGCTGTCCCCCTCCCCTTCCCTCTTCCACGTAGATCAGCAGCTGGGTGACGTCCCCTTCCCGAACTTCCACCCCATCACGAGTGACATTGTTATTTTTTGTCCACAACATCAATACCAAATTTTCCAACATTCACCTACGGTTACCTACATTAAAGTTATTACAAGAGTGATATTGCAATAAATATTCCAAGAACATTGTTGCTGCATACATTTTGCTTCCTCACTACCAAATGTGCAAGAGAAGTGCGAGAAGAAAGAAGGAAGAAATTCGTGCGAGGAGTTAAACAAACAGCCCCCCAAAATCAAAGTTTTTGTCTGTCAAAGCTTTCTTTGAGTGAAGATAAATCAGCAACCAATTTCTGAAAGAAATATATAAACATTCTTCGTACCTTTGCTTCAATATTGAACACGATTAGAAATAAATCTAAATTGTGAAAACCTTGAGGAGTTTTTATAAAGGAAAATCAAAGAGAGCACAAGTGAGCTAGTCTAGATGCCGTAGAGAAGTGGGATGAGAACAAGATGTGTCAAGTCTATATACAGAATTGTGATAATAGATTGTCTCTAATCAAACATCGTCCAGTGTTGCAGATGTAGGTAGATCCATGTAGATAGGTCCACGAATGTAGGTAGTTCCATGAATGTAGATCCACAGAGAGTAGATAGGAATGGATGGAAAGATTGAATTTCCGATTCTTCCCTCCAAGCTTACATCCAGCGTCGTCAACTGCTGCCATCCATCGATGTACATAGCTGCAATCCGTTGATGTCTTCATCTTGAAATAACTCTGCCCTGAGTGCTAACGCAGCTCCACATTGATATAATGAGTATCAGCTTGACTCCTTCTTCTTGTTACGATGTTCCATAACAGGACGCAGCTCCGCTTCAATGAAGCACTGCTTAGAGTGCCCTGGCATCGCCACGTAGAGATGACGAGAATCAGTGTGACTCTATCATCTTCAATCATGGCGCCAAAATGATTCAGTTGATCCAATCTGAAATTTCAGATTAAAAAAACCAACAATGATAAGAAATAAGCTAATCCTGATAAGAAAACTGAAAAGCTCGTCCTGGACTCTGAACTGGTACGCTGATGACTCAGCATGCATCGGCAAACTGCAAGACATCAAGCGCTGGCTGACTAAGCTTGAGGAAGGAGGGCCAAAGTGGGGATATTTCCCTGAGCCTCGTAAAAGCTACTTACTTACCAAGCTAGGAATGGAGGAGGAAGCAGGAGAACTTTTACCAGACCTTCAAGTTGCCTACTCACAACGGTTTCTTGTGAGCTGTTTAGGTTTACCAACTGCAAAGGAGGCATTCATCAAAGACAAAGTCGAGGGGTGGACAACAAGTGTTACCAAAATGGCAATAGGGTGTGCGCATGGGTCGGAAATTTGCATTTTCAACCTCAAATTCGGGTTCAGCGCTCTCAAAAACCCTCATTTGCCAATTTTCAACTGAACGTTCGGTTTGGTTAAGCCAGAAAATAGCTGGGAAGAGGCGCGTGACGTCAGAATTATTTGGGTACTGAGGGTCTTCCCCAGGCGGAAGGGGTTCGGTGACGTATAATCATTATTAATTTCAAGACCCTTTTCCGCTAATAAGACACCCCTCATGTTGCACCTTTTAGAAAAGCTCTCACTGATATCTATAATTTGGAAAATGTTCAGGTCCTGTCCATTCTTTTAGGTTTCCACAGGATCCAAGTGACACTTTTCACATAATGATTATTTTATGTCAATGAAATAACTCCAATTTAAAGTATTAGTATGTAAAATAAGCACAGAAACAAAACAGAACAGCCTCTAACTGAACAAGGAATGCTACCACAATGTTATCTCTGTGGCAATACCAAACTTCCACATGAATAACAATAATATCAACAGTCCAATAATGAATACCTTATTCCATGGTCCAATAAAATAAATTAGCATCAATCTTCCCACTGCACCATCCAAAGCACCGAACAATCGATCTATCCTCATACAGGCAGCTACAAAATAATTTTCACAATCTATCGATTCACCATTAAATTCACATGTAATTAATAATCAATAGGTTTCTAACAAAACAAACAAAACTACCAGTTCCACCACGGAAGTAAGAAGAAGATATCAAATCTCATTTTCTACCTCCATGTCTTTATCACCGTCGATAATCGATCCTTCAACATGGATTAATCGACTTGCGATGTAAATTCCCCCAGACCAACCATAATCATGGCCGTCGGTCAAACCACTAATAATTCCACAGAATTATCGGTTAAACAATTTTCTTTCACCATCAGATGGTTCAGACTTGTGGGAATGAATTCCACCGCTTCAAGAATTTGATTTACTCCTCTTTATGTATGCTAGACTTACAACCATCACCTCTAACGATAAAGTAGACCCATATTAACTCCACTTTAAAAACTGGCATCAGCCCAAGTACCATCCACTTCGAGGTTTCGCCACTTTACTACTTTCTCACCGCTTGTTGAGAATCGCCTCTACAACGCCTCATCCCAGAACCATCCAATATTTCGCAATAGTGAAAACCGTTATCACTGGCCACCTTAAACGAAAGAAAATTTACCTACACGCATTCAAACAGGGATCACGTCTCAATTAGTGATTGACGATGCATGTTAGCCTAGTAGACAGATCACCACCACATTTCCAACAGAATTTTTTTCTCTTTTCTGCTGTGCAGAAGAGAAAAGCAGTTACTCCAGATGAGCAGTTTTTGGAGAATTGAGGTTTTGCACCATGAAAATCTTAATTCGGGTCGAAATATGGTTTCTTTTCGCAAGAAAATGCATATTTACGATCCAAATTGAGATTTTTATTGTACAAAACGCAAAACCCCCTTTTTTTAAAAAAAAAAAACTGCTCAGCTGGAGAAACTGCTTTTCTCCTTTGCACAGCAGTATATTATTATTCTGTAATTTTATTCGCTCTAATGTTGAACGCAACAACAACTGAATCTAAATTGAACAAACCTTGAGGATTATTTTACATGAAGTTAAATCAATGAGAGCACAATTAAGCTAGTCAAGATGCTGCGGAGAATCGGGATTAGAACAAGATGTGTCGAGTCTATACTGAGTGTGTAGGTAGCTCCATTTAGATAGGTCCACGGATGTAATGTAAAGGCCTAGGGGCGTGTATTAATTTCCTCGCCGTCAACCAATGGTAACGTGTGCACATGTGGAGAAGTAAATTTCCTGAAATTACCGTTTCTTTGCTCCTAGGTAGTTGGAGGCTGGCCTATGAATTTCTTCAAGAGTGGATCAGTGACAGCCACTGCGCGTGCGCAAACTTATAATTTGTTCTCACAGACGAATATCCTAAAATAGTTGACCAATTGTCATAAAATGTTCACCAACTGATCCTGTAGGTACGTCCATGATACAAGAGTCAGGACGCTAAACTTACTGCCCACCCAACTTGGGAGATGTATATTGGAATGATAATAACCTAATCGTCTTTCGTATGTTTTTTGTTGCAGTGACGTCGCCCAGCCAAAGCACACGCATGCTGCCTTGCCACTTGGTGGTCATCATTCTTACGCCGTTCCTCCTGAGGTAGTACCTTGGATTTAGTTTCGGTTGGGTATCGCCACACGACATAGACCACGACTGATAATATTGTTGAGAATGTACATGTAATTTTTGTATAGTAATGTATTTTATACGGTGTTAAATTGTACATAAAAGTTTGTGTAATGGAACACATCTGACCTGCATTGTACCGGATCGAAGAACATGGAGTAGGTACCTGATGGGGGAAAATGAAGCACTAATTCACTCACGTTCTTGCAGCCTCATGGATGAGTGATTGACAAAGAAAATTCACAAGTCAATAGCCGAAGTTTGGGATGGATCTTGGAAGAAATCCACTATCTTGCAGTATACTTGGTGATTCACGAAAAAAGTTAATAATGCTTTCCAAAATTTGGTACATTTAATGTTTTAACGTAAAAGTTGAGTCCGGTCTCTCTAATTACCTGCCTCATGTAACTTGAGGACAAGTGAGTCCCCGCGTCGGGCGAGTCACTTGTCTTGAGTTTTTCACTCGATTTCTTGAGTAGGTATACGGAAACATAGTCTTTCTGCATTTACCTACTATATATTATTATCACCATGTGAAGGTGATAATATAAAGTACCTGCCTACTATCATAGGTACGTGATTTAGGAGTAGTTTTCCAAGCTGTATGACATGTTGATGTTGATAATAGCTGTAATCTTTTCGAGATTGGGTCCCGTTTTCTCGCACTCGAGAATATGAGTGACTGGAAAATGAAAATGAAAATTCACGTAGAATTTCAATTCGTAATAGAAAGTGGCCGAGGGGACCTTGTGAGGCAGGTGGATGGAGGTTGGTGCATAAAATGAATACAATAACGAGAACCCCTCGGTCATAAGGACCTTGGTGGTATAAACAACATCGAGAATCACTCTATTACATGGATAATAAAATTTATCAGGAAATATAACTAGGTACTCATAAGTTGAGTGCAGAGAATCCTCAGCGATTAGCATAACACTAGTCTGATAAAATCACAACGGTACGGTGTTCAGGTACCTACTTCTATTCATGAACATCAAAGTGTAAGCAGTGATTCCTTGAAACGTCCAAGTTCTCCCGTGAGAACTGAAATGGCCTATCCAGTTATACATTGGTTAGGTAGAATTACCTTCCTATATTCAATCAAAACATGCATCCCAACTACTTAGCAAATATCCCTGAAAATCAAATGTGAACTATGACCTATAGGGTACAAAATGATATGTCGATGTAATTCTTGAATGTAATCAAAACAGATCTCGGTTCTTCAGTTTTATTTTTTTCGTTATCGTAATGGAGACTACGCTCAATCATTTTTTTCAATCAATCATCATCGCACATCTTCCATAAGTTTCCATGTTTCAATTTCATCGAAGATACAGTCACTGGACAGCACTCAAACCAAGTGTTGATCACAGCTTATGTTTTTGTTCCCCTAATCAAAATGAAGAATCAAAATCTTGTAAATAATAGATGTACCTATTTCTCTCCATGTATAAGCAACGTCAACATAAGTTGGATTTTTTCGATGTAAGCATTTCTTTTAAGTACATGTATTGTAAATTTATAATGTTGAAAACTCATAGAGTGGTGTTATTGATATTAAAATGTACAGCATATGAGATATAATTAATTATTCTTTATCCCTTGTTGTGTGTAATGATGTGTACCTACCCACCCTATACTGTTACTCACGTTGTCTTGTAAATAACTGTATTCAATAAATAAATTTAATTAAATGGTTTTATTTTATCTCATCTATGTTCTTATTGAAATTAGACTGCAGTCTGTCTGTTTGTGCGTCAATCACTCGAACGGCTACACCGTTCTTGATTGGATTTGAATTCCAGTAGGCTCACATAGTGCTTAGTGGTATCGTACAATGGAGCCTCCTTTACCGTGAATTTTTCTTCCTTAGTGACTTTGGTTGAGTAAAAAAGTTCGTAATAATGGGGAAAAGTTTGGGCGATCACACTACTTGATGACACGTGATGCAGTGTCAAATTGATATGTAAATATTTGGTATTGACAACAACCTAATGATTTCGAAACAAACAACAAGATTCCTCCTTGCCCAGTTGATTGTCAAGCAGATCTGTTTATGGTTTACGATCACATCTTCGCACTGCTGGAGTTGACTGACGAACAATTCATGGCCAAGCTTGGTTTAAATGATTTAAACACTTAGTTTGTACCAGAATAATTCATCTATTCATAGGAATTAATCGACATCATTCCATTACGATATTAGGTGCGATAAACCTGCGGGCTCTTGATTAAATATTTTAAAATAAAATGGAACAATCATGTCAAAGTTCTAACTATCACAGGGGAAATATTGGACCTTCAAGTTGAATAGGACATTGAAACCCAGGATATTGGAAAAAGAGATATCATTCCGAACCCAACCCGTATGAAAAGAGATATGAAATTGAATTATAGTGGAATGATAAGATTCGAACCCGTAACTCAAATAAAAGATGTGGTTCTTTTTTAAGGAGATCTCGACAGAAGGAGTGTGAAGGCACCTATCTCGCATGCCGGTCATGTCTTGGTTAGATTGTAAAATGGGAAAAGGGGGAAGCAAGTGGGTTTTTCTACGTCACGTGTATTGCACGTGACTCCACACCTGTATTGTGTAAACTGAGTCGTATGTAGGTTTTGTGGGATTGAACCGTCTCCGATATACCATAGTGGAACCTTACAGCCATACGTGTTTCACTATATTTTCGAAACGATGTTTTCTTCATACGTTTGAATATTCACTGGATTGAAGGAACGAATGACACTATAGCTTTATTGAATAGTAGGGTTTTTATGTCCAAAAATATGAGATATTTGGAAGGTATCGAAGTTACTTATGCCATATATTTGTGCACGAAATCTAAAAAAGGGTAAAGAACATTGATGATTCAGGATTTGAACATTATAAGTTTATACCAATATCCTTTATCAGAATTGTGATGTTGTTTGAAAGCATTTCGGCCTATGTGAAGCTATTCGTTGCCTGTCTCCTTGATACCTATATACCTAGTTATATATCTTGATGATCTATACCTTGATTCTGAGGTGTATAGATTTTTAGTGGGTATCGTAGTTGTTAGTAACAACCACTGAAGTTCCTCCTCAAAGATATTAGATCTTCGGAAGAGATTAGAATTTCTCCTTGAGCTTTCCTTTCGTTTTACGAAATATCGCATTATTCGGCCTCAAGTTATGGTCCTGAAAGTGAGTTATTTCGATCCTCTCTAAACGTCGTTATTGCGCCAAACTAGGGACCCAACGCGCCCCACCGTCACAAAGGTCCTGTTATGCGGAGTTCATTACAGTGCGGAGCCAGAGCGAAACAGACAATGTATAAGCGGATCATCACGCCGAGATCGTGCTCACCTGGTTCCGCGTTGATAATGAATCCCTTGTTGCCTTGCTCAGGCCTTCCTCTGTGGAGCCCCTTGACTCCGGAACTGGGGTAATCTTCGCTTTGGGAGTGCCTGTGGAACTCGATGATGGCAGTTCTCTGTTGTTGGTTGGATCTCTCAGAAGAAACTTGACAATATACTTAATGTCAAGCAGTTCGTTGCTCTCGTCCGTGTGAATAAATAGCGAGCAACGGAGTAGAAATATAATAATAATAGTTTATATTTGCTTTCAACACCTGTTAAAAACGTCTGCCAAGTTGGGTGTGGCACATAGCTTCCTCGTATCCATGACATGATTTTATAATATAAACAAATATATATAAAAAATATATGAAATAGGGATTACTACCTGCACAATCCCTGAAAATTCCATCCAAGTCGGATGGAAATTGTCGAAGTTATGAGAGCTTAACGTTTGAGCATACGCAGTGGGTACCACTGATCTGATCTTGATGAAACTCATAGGGCATCATCGAATCTTCGATCCTCAACTTTCCTCAAAATTTGAGCCTAAAATCGGACCATTAGGTCGCTGGAAATTGATGTTTCGAGGATTTTACGTTTACACATGCGCAGAGGCTATCGTTGATTGATTGATTGATTGATTGATTTCTTTATTTATTGATCAGGTAACAAATTAGGCCATAAGGCCCACACTTATAGCGTCCCTGAAATTCAAAAAACAATTTTATCCTTAAAACAATCGTACATACTATAACATAGGTAGGTACAGGAAATAAATAAATCAAAAATTTCGTACTTCAATGAAACAAATAAACATAAAGATTTCTCCTTTACATCGTCGATAAATGCACAATAAGTAAAATAATTTTTAATAATATATTATCCTTAATTGCAGGTAGTATTCTTTTTCAGATGCTCACCAAATACAGGCAGGCATCCGAAGAAGAACACCAAAATCCACATTGTTATTCCGTTCCTAAATACCTAGTCAAAGAGCTTCCTCTGTATTT
>JAEMON010000002.1:10868589-10886239 GCA_030264115.1 Lygus lineolaris | reverse complement strand
TTATAATAATTGCTTTCCAACGAGTGGTAAACGATTTTTGTGGGGTGGAAAATATATTTTAAGGGGAATTAATATTCTCCCTACAACGATTGGTTGTACGTGAAAAACATTAGAAAATATTTAATATTTCCCAAATTTTGGCGTCTGACGGTCGGTCGGCCGGACGAATTTCAATGAATAGCCTGCTCATAATCATTATGAATGGTAAGAAAAGATAAATCGCTGATAGCTCACAAAAAGTTGGTAATGACCCATATTTGTTAGGTGTTAGGTAATTGCTTCACTTCGATGTGGAATTGGCTCCGTACTCAGGTATCTGCGTGCTCAAAGTGTTGTTCTATACGAACTAAAAGAAAACTAGAAGAAATTCCATGAGTAAAAGGAAACTGCTACCAACCTACCTTACGCTTGTATCTATCTAATAGTTTAAATAAAATTGTTATTGCTCTCGAGGGGCACTGTTTAAAAAATAAAGGGAAAACTATAATTTATCTCATGTTTAGAAAAAAACAGTGGTGCGATCCTTCCGGAATGAGAGCAAGGTACGGAAAAAGCGAGGCTAACAGGGACACAAACAAACTTACAAATGTGCCCTCTCTCAACTCGAAGACCATAAATACTGGAGCAAAAACCAACAGCCACTTACTAAGAGGATACTTTTGGAAGAGAAGGGAGCCAGGGTCAGGGCGATGAATAGGTTGTTAATTTTGTGGAAAAATGTATTACTAGGAGTGGAGAAAAAGAGAGAAAAAAAAGAGATATAGGGAGGAAGGAAAGTCACCCTCGAGCACTCATTCAGCGAAGGTTTGGGAACGAGTAGGGGTGGTAAGCCAGGGATATGTGGCGAAACGCAGGAAGCTGGGATCGGGCTAAGTGGTCAAGTTTAGCTGTACCTCTCCCCTTCGCTCTTTGGAACTTGGCCATGAGCAAACATCCTAACGGCCCTCCCACAACACCATCTTGTGCAAATTCGTTATTAGTACTAACATACAGCGCCTCTGCTCCGTCTAATCTTCCGAGGGGAGCTTTTGGGTGCAAGCAGAATTAACTGCTGGTTAGAGGGGAGAAGGTCTTGAAGCTAAGTGAGTTGAAATGGAATGAATAAATTATTGTAATCATTCATCATTCATCTTGTACATATCAGGCATCTCATGGGGAGGGAGTAGGGAAAGGAGATATTCGAAAACGTTTGGTCATGTGTGTCGGTTTGTGTATCAATCACGCTCAAACGGCTACCTCGATATTGTTTACCAAAATAATGGCAAAGTCTATGGCTAAGTCATACCTAGTAGATTATTATTACCATCCTCTTATCTTTCACCTATATCTATAGAATCGATGATCCTTAACGACTGACACAGTGGGAAATTAATTACTACGTTAATTCATGCCCATCTATAAGGATCAGGTATTGAATCGTTCAATCGGTTTCAAGAGCATGAAGGTGCTTGACTCTAAAACTCTCCGTGCTAATACTGAAGTGAGATAATTAGTATTATCATGTAATTAGATTTGATACATACTTCCAATGGACATCGATTCTCTAGGCTTGAAGTTATAAAATTTGTGTGTGATTGACGTACCTACCTATAATAGTTGCTTCTGAATCTACCAAGTTAGTAAGAGCTTTGGTAATTACTTTTGGGATTCAAAAATTATAAACCAACGAAATTGACATATTAAATTTCATACCTTCTTAAATAAAATACTCTGCCAACAAAATGTGAACGAAATCGGATGAAAACTGTGGTTATATCAGGGCTGTAAGAAAGAAATTAAAATCAAAATAAATTCAATTCCACGTTAGAGCATGCGTAGGATCTGCCGCTGATTCAATCATGATGAAAATGCCTATGGGACCTCAGGTGGCTTTGCCCACATATTCCCTAAGAATTTGACCGAAATTGAATCAAAACCATAAACTTTATGCCTATTCGACGTTAGCGAATCGTAGAGCCTACCGTTGATTCATAATGACATTCATATGGGACTTTAAGGGTGTTCCGGCCAGAGTGTGAACCGTCATCAAAAATACGCAAATCTCGGGAATTATAGAGTTTATAATTATAGAGTTTAGCTCTCACTACAAATCTTATAACTACTTCATGTCAATATGTTTTTAAAAAAGTAACCGCCCCTTTCCCCCCTTCCCGTTACCATTTTACCGTTAAAACATTTCTCCAACTTTTCTCAGCCAATAGTCGATCAATTTCAAATCTGTTTTCGACATTCTTTCTATTTTTTAATTCTGCAGGGTAACGCACTATCAAAATTTCAAATTCTAAATTGTAATTAAAAATTTCGATGGTGTGTTGCCCTGCAGAATTAAAAAGTTGAAAGAATGCCGAAAACAGATTTTAAATTGATCGATTATTGGCTGAGAAAAGTTGGAAAAATGTTTCATACTACTGGCGGAACCCCCTTAAGGAGCCCTATCTGCATAATAGTATTGCAGAAATTCGTATAGATGATGGATGACACTATTTGGTTTTTTTCAACGAACTAAAAAAACGATTTGAAATAATACTCAGATTCAAAACTTCAAATAGGTTCAACTTGAACCGCCGCCGCAAGTTGGAACAAACCTATTAATTGGCCTATAAGTTTTAATAATAAATTTGATCGGACTGCTTACGGCGGACGGATGGATTCATTTTCATTCGATTCATTATTTGGGAATGTAATAAATTGAAAATAATATACCGAAAATCCGTCAGCCCACCATACACCGTCGGTGGCGCTTTACTCAGTTTCCATGGACCAAAATTAATGGAATTTGGTTCACTGTCCCCATTTAGGGTCTAGTTGTTCCCGATTGGTTGATTTCGTCAAATCAAGTTTAATGTTCACTTTGACACGCTTCCCTAGTTACCGAATTTCGTTTATTGTTGGTCTTATCGTTGGATAATAAGTTGTAAGTAATAAGTGGGTGGGTACCCCACTCATTGATCGATCCATACCTACAACAGATAAATAATAAACCGTTGCATAATTATTTGCAACTTTTTTGCTTTTCCCGAATCGAGTTTCTTATCCACGTTTATAAGCTTCCTTAGTAACGATATGAAGGACCTGCCAGTCTCGGATAGTAAAATTGATAGTATGGTACTTGTTGTAGACGAGAAATAATACTTGTGAACCTCGTGGTATAATTTCGGTAGCTAGGTACTTATATTGTACTAATTTTATCTTTAAAGATGGATTATCTTCATGGAGAAAAAATCATAAACCATTGTGTAATAATTTACAGATTTGAAGTGATAAAAGGCGGTGTTGATATGTAATAGTGAAATGTAGGCCTATATTTCCATACATAGCAGATCAATGACAACTTATATTTTGTGATCTTTACTTCTCTTGTAATATTGGATAATCAGATCATAGACTGATGGTAATTCCTCTGTAACCATACCTACTCGTCAGATTAGCGCAAAGAGTGCTAGATTTAAATTGTGGCATTTATGAGGGTAATACAAATATCCTGAGGACGAAGAGTTATTACAATTCTTTCGGTGTATTTGATATTAGGTACATACTTAATATTATTAGTAATCATTCTCATGATTTTTACTAGGGGATGAGTCTATGCAATGAGAATGTGCGATATCATACAAATAAGTAATGTTTGGGCTCTAGTCCCCGTAAGCCTCCACATGATTGGAACAGAGGCGAGGAGTGATAATCCGTTGTGGTTAAATGATAATATTATACTAAACTTTTTTGGGGCGTGCGTTGTAGCTCGAACAAGACTACTGGAACTCCGACGACTTCCAGCCTAAGAGGGGGTTCGGTAACTTCATAACGAAATAACAAGACCCGTTTTCGGCTGGTTCCGCTCGTTAAAAATCCATCGTATTTCGTAGAGGAACTTGAAGGACCATTGTAAAAAGCCCTCACTAGTATTTCTTTTGATTGAAAAAGAAAAAAATAACCATGCGAATTCCCCATGAGAGCTGTTTACAATAATGATCTGCAACGAAATGATGATATACAAAATGTAATAAGGATATAAATACAATGATGGAAGGATTCAAAATTACAATTAAAAGTCTCAAGAATACCAGTACCTTAGGTAGGTGAAATAGGTAACTTATGAGCAAGTCTCGCAAACTTCTTCAATTCGTTCTGTAGACGAAAATGACTCTACTTCAAAGGGACTGTTTCAGTTTCATCTTCGGATTCTTCAGGTTTCCTCCGAGAAGTTTTCTTAGGCAGCAACCATCTCATTTGTGGGCAGACCAGCGATTCTTCAATTTTGGATAAATCTGCTACCCCTGTGCATAGACTAACCAACGTACTGACGACCAGTGACAATCCGAGACTGATAGCTGAGTACCACAAGTAAGAAATTGCTGTGATCTTCGCCATACTGTCACTGGGATCTATATCCACACGGGAACCGGGACCGCTGAATCCAGAAGATGTAATGCTGAAATGTAAAACATTAGGCTGTAATAGTGCTTTTCATGTAAGGAGTAGTAAAAGTGAAAGAATGAAAAATGGAAATTTTATTATGGATACTCAGGTCTCGGAAAAAAACATTCCATCTCCCAGATTGTGAGACTTCGCATCTTCACCAAATACATTGTTTTTGCCTCCATGCTGACAAACTATTTCTGAATGATTCTGCTTTTTCTGTGGTTTCGGAAACTTTCAATATGCGTATGACATCCTTTGGTCAATTTCGCGCTATCTGATTTTGTTATCGACATCAAAACATCAGGAAAAGGATGTCCCAGATTTCCCAATCCCATTATATTTATTAATAACATCACGGAAAAGAATATGGCTTACTTTGCTAACAAACTACCAAACTGAGTTTGATTGCATCCTGCGGTAGTTATCAATTTTGATTGATATGAGAGTTTCCCCAGCGCCGTTAGTCGGACTTGGCTGTAGAATAACCATGCGGGAACGGACATGCCAACAACAGCTCCAGCGACTATACCCTGCAAATCTACTTAGTGATAACGTTGACATGTTTATCCTGTTCTAACACATATTGTAGGTCAATAGAGCCCCTAAGGTTATCAATAGTATCTATTATCACCTTTGGTACCGTCAATTATCTATACCAATTAGGTATCTAGAACTAACTATCACTGTCTACCACTATCTCTCCTCAACATAGTTGATGTGGTCCTTCAAGCTATCGAATCTCTGGGATAGGATTTGCAGTATTACAAAGCTGCCATACTAGTCCCCCACAATTCTCTACAGAAGTAGCATTGAGAAAGTGTACATGGCATGTTAGATACGTACTTTATCATTTACCCAAGGGTTGATCGCCCCTGCGAATAGAGATATGGCAGTTCCAGTTGTCATCCCATTGGTAGACAATTCTATCTGGAAAAATAAGCAATGACATTGTCATGGGTTGGTATTGTGTAGTAACTGTTTTTGGTGCCGATTGTCATCACACACTGTCACAATAGCCACATTGCCATGATATTTGCCACCAGAATTCATACATCGATTTATTAGGGCGTCTCCCCTCAAAATTTCGTCAAAAGCCCTCAAGCCCAAGTAATGATTTTCGGGGGAAGGGTTCGGGAAAATCCGAGGTTTTCGACGTCCCCTTACATTATCGTATCCGTTTGAAAATATGGGAAAGTCTCTGAACTAGGATAAATTGAAAGGGTTACCATCAAGAAGTTCTCAACTATGAGGCAGAATTAGGGGAGTTAGGCGGAGGGACGTAGAATAAATCTGGATTTTTTGTCATTTAACCTCTAGCATACATTACATTACACCCATACGAACTTGTGTACACTATCAAAGAGGTGGAGAAAATTGATCAGATTTCGATTAGGACCATTTGAAGGTGGTGTTTCAGAAATTGATGAAAAGGTCCTATTTGTACCCTGAAACTTGGCATAACTATCAGTCATCTCCGAACGTTAAGGAAATATAATATTGTAGGTACCTACTTACTTGCTGCAATGATTTCACGTTGGCAAACAACGGTGTGAATGAGAATGCGACTAAGCCCACAATAACTACTGTGCTTTTCATTATTAAGAAACTAGTTTTCTCAGAAAGCTTCCGTGAGAATATGTTTAACACAATGCCATCGTGTACCAAAGAAGCCATGGAGTTCAGGTTTGTTGATATGGTGCTATAACAAAAAACCATACTTATAATATTACATCAAACGCATTTAAACAACAATATTAAGTTTCTATCCAATGAGAATATTTAGGTGAAGATTGGAATCAATAGTTAAATTACTCCAATATATTCGAATTATTATTACAATTAATGACGTCGGTAATTATATCACTGTCCAGTAAGTGAGCTCAAGAAACACCTTACCTCAACGCTGCAGCCACCACTCCCGCCAAGAAAAGACCAAGCACTCCAGGGACCGTTTCAGAAATGTTACTGATGAAGAGGGGTACTATCCCATCAGGCTTTGTAATTTCCTTAATTGAAGAACACAACAATGATTAATAAATTAAGCAATCGAAGTTGAAATATTGCAGCTGTTGGAAGCAAATGTTGAAGAAATTCCAATATTTCTATTCATCTTAATGAACATCATGTTATACGATTCTTTTGAACTTTGTTTGCGGATAACTATGTGAATTCGCACTTCACTATTTCATCAAGGGTTTAAAACCTACCTTGGTAAGAAGAGGGTGACATCCTTTGAAGAACGAGTATATCACCAGCCCAGCTATCAAACCGTTGCATCGACTCACGAAAAATCCAAAAAATGACACCAAGGCAACACTGCAGAAAAATTAATCAAACAACATAGCGATTTTAGATTATTGGAAGTCACTATTACAGAGTTACGATTAACAAATCATAAGTAGATCCTGGTTGAATTCCAGAAATTCAAAGCTTCAATGAAATTCAATTCATCCAATTAATCGCATTTTCGCCGAACATCAGATATGACCTCTATAATGCATTGCCTATTACGATATCTAACATATCTAACTTACAATATCTAATATGTTTGAACAGTCAGCATTATCTCACAGCCTCGTCATGCTTACTCCAACTAACTAGGTTCGTACCTGGTTCTCTTGGATTCATCTCTGGCTCTGAGGCCGAATATCCGTGTGAAAAATGCCTGCTGTGAAACTCCCACAGAGAGAGCGTATAATGCTCCTGTCGTGACGCCCCCAAGAAAATTGGCTCGATCATACAGCGGCTGACCTTCAAGGCTATAGAATCTCACTTTTACATTATAGTCATTCGTATATACAGAGAATAATGATTACAGAGAAGGCAATGTTTAGGTGTGCCATAAAGATAGTACCTAATTATTAGATCAAACGAATGATTGCCGTTTGTATACGAGGAAACCGATTACGGTGTACCTCTTGGTTAATTGAATAATATTTATTATAATAAGAGAACATTTAATATATACATATATAATTTTGATTTTTTTAATAATTTGCACAACATAATGTAATAAATAAATAAATATTCTGATTATGAAATCATGATATGGATGACTGAATGCTCAATAAACTAACTTGATTAACTCTGATCTCTCTCCATCGACACTATCCTGCCATACTTTGAATGCACCTCCGATTTTGTATACGCCCACACATGAAGACACAGTCACAGCGAAAATGAAATATAAGTACTGCAGACTGTCCGTCCATAACACTGCCTTTAAACCTCCCTGAAATTAACAATAACAAGGAAATTAACCCAAATAAATTAAACAATCGAATAGAAAGAACCAAAATCAGTGGACTACAGAGATGACCAAACTTCAATTATGGAATGAGTTATTATCACCTCAATAATTATTCAAATAGCTACGAAAACTCACTGTGCAAGTATAGAATATGCAAACGAGTGTCAGCGTTGTAGTAGAATAATGTATATTGACACCAAGCACTGAAAAAAATAGAATGTTCTCTCAATCCCTCTTAGGAAAAGTTCTATTCATGCAGCATGAGTTGGGGAACGAATTTTCAAAGAATCATTTTAACCGATTTTGTGGGAAAATACATAAGGCACATATCGCTAAACAATATTTCAGTAGCCAGTATCTATATATCTTCAGATGCCAATTGGGATTCCTTCATAAGATTGTCTGCAATTTTTGTCGGTCTTCAATATCTTGTTGGTTTTTCAGGTGTCTACCATAATTTATGAAAACTGCGAAATGTTTATGTTGGTGATCAAACAAATGATTCTAAACGAGTTCAAAGTATTCTGTGTATTTATGACAAGAACTTGATGGTGATAAATTATTGGGTCCTCAAAGAAAGGGCCCAAGACCGCGCAAGCATGTCTTGGCCTAATGTGCTCTTTAGGTATACTATCAAACAATTATTACCTATCGAGTGACTTGTAGTTGAAGATGCCTACCTACCACAATACTTTGGAATAACAAGGGTGATGCAATTAAAATACTGCATGTTTCAATTGCGGAAAAATTAGTAGATTAAATCGTAAATTGTAGCACATGTTCGAAAAAGGGGAAAAGTAGTGGTAGTCACAAGTGGAATGTGGAACTGGTGTTATTTGGGCTGCAATAGTACCAAATAGCACCATGGAGTTATACTTATTTACTTTTATTTATTTACTGGGCTGAGGAAAGATGAAGGAGTGGTGAAGTGAATTTACTGGTGGTATCTTTGAATAATCTGTTGCCACCAACCAAGCCAATTTACTCAATGCTCAAAGATGCGCTTCTGGTTCTTGACTATTATACTTGGTACTTACGTAGGTATATAAGTTATAATGTAAGATGAGTGGTGTCAATAGTATGAATACATCAAAAAGACAGTGCAAATTAATTAGTACTGGTAACTACCTACTTACTCACTTTCGTTCACTACCATAGCAGGCGTGTAGATCAGAGAAGGAAGGGTCACCACCTATAATACAAAAAATCATTTATATGTTGATACTCGTCCTTAACAACAATTGCTATGTGCATCATCTCCATGATTCATTTATTTATTGACAACTCGAAATGGGGTATCATGATAGTTTTCACTTACGTCTCTGGATATCATTACAATGGTGGCCACTGCATAGACTGCTTTATCATGTCGCAAATCGAAGTACTAACAAAAATAATAGAAAATAGGTTATTATCATTTTTGGATGTTAATGTGCTACTACTATCACATAATCTGTCAGTGATTTTTCAGGTTTTGTCATCCTCTTGTCAAATAAAGAAAAAACTGTTTGCAATTTCCCAGACTAGGTATATTCTAAATGCCAGTTTAATAGAGCTGTGATAGGCCAGGCCTTTTAGACAGAAAGAGGGCTCAGAGAAACGTTTCGCTATTGTTTTACTATTTCACCCTTTGTTTTTTGGGGTGCTGAACAATAATTTGAAGTTTCAGGGCGAAAATTCTGCCCGGAACTTGTTTTTTTCTCAGATTTTGGCATTATTTCCGATTTTGGCTTACATTTCAGAAAAAGAAGCTTTTTTTTAATGAGACCACTTCATACAAAATTAAAGTAAATAGGGGTCTCCATGCAAATTTCCGACCTATGCGCACACCCTATTAACCAACATTTGTGCGAAATTTTGGCCCAACCCCCTCAGATTCGTGTTCAGCGACCCAAAGAACATAAAAGTAGAAGAAGACATTTTGAAATTTCCGAAGTCGAAAAAATCGCCCATTTTTAGAGCGCTCTACCGTCGAAATGGTAGGGTGTACAAAAAAACGGTTTCATATAGAAATTGTGGTTCGTCTCCTTAAAGTTTGTATGAAGTAGTCTGATTGAAAAAACGCTTCCTTTTCCAAGATATAGGCCAAAAAATGAAAAAAGTGCCTAAATGTAAGCCTAAAATGCCAACAAAACCAAGTTCCAGGCAAAATTTTCCCCCCTAACTACAAATTTGTGTCAGGCGACCCAAAAAACATGAAGGATAAAAAGTCAAAACTATGGCAAAACTTTCCTCTGAGAATCCTAGAATGCCTGGCCTATTAAAATTTATGCGTAAAATACGAGTATATCACGATGTGATCGAATGGAATGGACATTTTCGACAGAATTTTCATCATATAGAAATTGAAACTACCTATAGTATCACATACGCGATAGTAGGTTAAAAAATTAATTGTAGAAAGTATGTAATCTTACTTTCAGCAGGGATCTACTCTTCAAACTTTTATGTACAGGAAGAAAGCAGGTGATGAAAACCGCACCTCCTAGAAGTATACCCACTACGATTCCGAGCTCCGTTTGAGTGCCGTACATAACGACTGCGGTTGGATCAGCGATCATTTGCTTTGGAGTGGTGAACCTGAAAGGAAGTACCTATACTTATCGTTCGTTCCAGATAGCGACAAGACATTTTCAACTATTCGTAACATACCGACAATCTCCGGTATCAAAATAATACTTGTAAACTTCCTAAACGAAACATTTGTTCTAAAAACCTAGAATATTCCAAAAGACTTCTATTGTAATTTGTGTAGTGGTATAGCTTATTGGAGTATAATAGTCTAGGGTTTAGTAATTTAGTGACTTCAAGTGTACCTCAACCCAACTCCACTATTTTGCATAGAATTAGCCTGATGTCTCATGTGACCTACTAAAAACCCTGAAAATATATTCGAGCATGTCTTTTTCTGTGAGTTTGAAACTCCGGTCTTTTCATATTTCTAATAAATGATTAATTCAATTTGGATGAGAGTTTAGAGTATTGTGCATGATTTCCATCCCAGGCTGTGTCAGAATACTTCAGTTCACAGGTTCACCAGTAATGTACACCAGATCTCTCAAATGATAATTTTCTACTCAGCTGATCTGGCAGTTCAATTTTCGGCTAAGCTAAATATATAATTTTGGTTTACTTAACATTCTCAAGGATAAACGTTTGGAACTGAACACGAAAAAATCCAACCGCATTTTGCTCAGTTACCATCCAAAATTAATGAAATGTGATTTACCGGCTACTAAATTTGGGATCCACTTGTTCCCCATATCTTGGCGCTATTACCAGTCTTCTCTGAAGGGTAGAAACGTGGGATGAAATTTGCAAAACGCCCTAGCTCAAAAATTTCAAATATTATTTTTTCCATTGATTTTAAATGGATCAAAATGTTTGGCGTCGAACGAGACCTTGCCGAGCACTGTCAACCGTCCACTCCTTATCAGGGTTGAACGAAGAAAATAGCGGAAACACGGGTGTGAACCGAAAAACTTCCCGAGTAGGCCGAATTCCCGTTCAAAGATCAGGTGATCAAATGCAACTTTTTCCGTTTTCACTGAATTAGTTTCTTGTTTACTTTTTATTTGTTTACTTCTTGTTTACTTTTGATTGGGAATGAGGTTATTTTCAGTTGATTTTAATGTCATTGATCTCCAGTGGAACAGAGTAATCATTCACCATGGATGATAAATCCGAGAAATGAGCTGAGATACTTTAAAGATCGACGACCTCATTATTTTTTTAACATTCCCGTTTCATTATCATATCAAATCCCCGCAGTACAGCTCTTCTCTTGGACTTATCATCCACGGTAAATGATTACTCTGTTTCGCTGGAAAACAATCAGAATCGAATCAACTGAAAATAAACATACCACCAAGTCGAAAACCAATAAATAGGAGGATGTGAGTTACCGATTCTGGATGTCCCTCTTCCCTCACCCACTCATACCTTCAAGTAAAAAATGCACACATAATTTAGTAATGCATGCATTTCATGGGGATGTCCCTTCAGGTGGAATATTGTCTTGAAACTGAACAGCAATCCAGAATCTATGGTCAACGATACCCAACTCATAAATCCATTTGGCGCGATTGATTCGCATTCGTTATTCCTCCCGGGCCCTTCCACTGCTCTCAGCCAATAGGATTCAAGTTCCCATCCAACCGTTTCACTTTGCCTGTACATGATTGGGTATATTCCTCTCAGCACCTTCTCTTTTCTTGGTCTATGGGATTAAAGCTCCCTTTCTCCTGTGACTATATACATAAGCTGTGCTCTTTCTGATGTACCTTTAGTTCTTGTTTGTTACTGATCGTGACCCAACCCGTCGAAATCGAGTTAACTTTGTGGCTCATTATTTTCGTGGAAATTGACAACGTTTTTCATAAACTCCGGTTGGTTATCATTGAAATGGGTTTACAAAACTTCATCGTTCGTATGCATGGAGGATGTGTCCCACAGATGCCATGGCAATCCCTACAACCATATCATCATTGCGGTACATTAAAAAGGCCTTCTACGGGTTTTCTCAACACACTTTGTGGACATTCTGCAAAAAAAAATCTAAAAAATTATTTTCAAAACAGATGAAATCACCCGGAAATGATCACTAAACATGGAGAGGTACTCAGGTAGTTTCTTCTTACGTGACGATTGTCGAGAACAAGATGGGGAGTATAGAATTTTTATCTCCTGTCATATACTCCGATATCGTTCTGCTTCTTTTCACAAAGGCGTAGTAAAATCCAATAAGCAAAGTCCCGATAACAAGTCCACCAAATACGATAAAATCTACAATATATAAACCCATTTTGATTAATTTTATGATTGGTAGAGAACAACACTTTGAGCACGTAGAGACCTAAGTACTGAGCCGATTCCAAATCGTGGAGAAGCCATTAACGAAAACCTTAGGTAATTACCGACCTTGTGTGAGCTATCAGCATTTTATCTTATTTTTGAATTATTCTGTTAAATTACCCACTTGAAAACTGTTGAAATACGATAATAAGGTAAAAATTGTTATGCCGACTAGTTACCTACCATTAATTCTGGGGATATAAAGAGTGTTACCTACATCAAATTCCTTATCCTCCCTCAAATTTTCAGGTTATTAGACCCACCAACAGCGACCTGTAGCATGGTAAAAACAGACAAACAAGATAATATAATTCAGGTCGAGTCCAAACAGAAGCCTTAATTACGTTTGGAAAACGTCTGCCAAGTTGGGTGGGCAGTATAGCTTCCTCACTTTTATAACATGGACGTATAGAATCAGTTAGTGAACATTTCATTGGAATTGGTAGAATAGTTTTGGAGTTGGGAGCATGCCAATGACAATAACTTTCAAATCTGCGCATGCGCAGTAGCCATCTCTTATCCGATTGTGGCAAAATTCATAGGTAATTGTCTTGGAGTCAGCCCTCAACTACCCTCCGAAGTTGAGTGAAATCCGTTCATTGGGAACTAAGAAATCATAGATTCAGGAAATTCACATTTGCGCATGCGCACACGCTACTAATGGTCCTATGGCTAATAAATTAATTTGGAACTGAACAATCTCTGAAAATTTCACCAGAATTGGTTGAGTAGTTCCGGAGTTATGGCTATAAAACTCATTCCAAAATTGCGTATGCGCAGTAGGTATTACTGATAGAATCGTGTTGAAATTAGAAGGTAATTGTCAACCTCCAACTACCTTCCAAATTTGAGAGAAATCGGTCCATTAGGAACAGAGAAATCGTAGTTTCAGGGAATTCACGTTTGCTCATGCGCACACGCTAATAGTGTCCCGATGGCGATGAAATTCATAGGGGTCAATCTATGGTCTAACTCGCGTAATCCCTGAAAATTTCACCGAAATTGGTCGAGTAGTTCCGGAGATAAGCCTATGACATCGAATTTCAAGTTTGCGCTTGCGCAGTACCTATTGCTGATCCAATCGTGACGAAATTCATAGGTCATTGTCTTGACGTCAGTCCACAATTACCCTGAAAATTTGAGCGGAATAGGCCAATTAGAAGCAAAGCTACAGGGGTTCCAGGAAATTCACATTTGCGCATGCGCTCACGCTACTAGCGGTCCGAAGGCGATGAAATTGGTAGGGGACCGTCACGGGGCTAACCCGCACAATCCCTGAAAATTTCATCAAATTCGGACCACATCTTCATATAGTTTTGCCTGGGACAAGGAATTGTCCACAGACCGACAGACAGACAGACACGGAACCAAAATTGTTCAGAAAGCTCTGAAACGTGAAAAGCAAGTGGAAATTTTGATTTTGGAGGACAACAATTTTTTTTTTCTTGCACGAATACATAGCTTCCTACCTTCGGTATAGTGAGGAGGCAAAAATCAGACCGAATCTCACAGAATGAAATTCAACGAATAGTTTCGATGTGCCACCAGGCTGATAACATTGTGAGAAGTTTCCCATATAAACTTTGTTCAAGTAGCAATGGAACGCAAAATGCAAACGGATGATTTTGATTTTGTGGGAATCATATCTTTCAATCCCAAATAATATGATCAAAAAGCTACATAGGTTTGTATTGATATATTTTTATTCCTAAATCACCACAAAATGGTATTACATCGTCGAATTATTAGAAACTTGAAAACAAGTGTAGCGTTTCCCCTTGAGGTTGGTGTCTCTCAAGAGGAGTAGTTGGGAGCTCGACGGGATGACAAATAGGGCGGCTCATCACGTAAGTAAGGCCAGTGTTCGGGTGCAGTCGATGAGGGTTCGAACCTTGAAGAAAATACCTTTGTGAGGAATAAGAGAAATCCTGGAATCCTTCGGTACCTCACACAGGTCTCTGAAAAGGGCCAGTGACCGGAGGCTGTCCTACTGTGTTTGGAAAGAGCTTTCTGCGGTCCTCATATAGACTCGGAAAAGAGCCAGTAGGCACAGCGTCCCTAACCTGTTTTTGTGTAAATGGGTTCCTACGTGTGTCTTGGTTCAAACCTCGAGTAGGTGCTCTTCCAAACCAAAGCAGTACCCCTGATTTTTGACCGTATATCAGTTGCACAACTGATGAAAAAAACGTTGAATTCTTCGGCCAAGAGCTCCGAAGAGGATTTGCCAAATTTACGCATCGTCGGATACTTAAGTTCACGATTGATAACATCCCATGAGGCCTTACTCACATTTGGTGAGTTATTAATGTAGTCGTCGTTTGCTACCGTTTCAACACCACCCTTATTTGCTTTCTGTATTCCTTTCGTATTTGCGTCAGCCTAGCTGAATGTTCCCCATTAGGAGTCTGTTTCTTCTCATTGAGACAATCAGCTAACATGTTCCTTAAGGTTAACACTACAGTTTACTCACAAACATGGTTATTTTGGTAGATCCAGTACTATACACACCAACAAGTTTCGATTAGTCCTGTGAAAATGACGAATAGGGTTTGAAAGGTGTCCGCACTTTAAAGGGGAAAATGAAATAAACGGTGAGACGTCATCCGTGAAACAAATGGGAGATCGGTATCACGCGCAGTGCCCCTCGCAGAGAGCTATTGAGCTGGGAAGGCCATGAACGGTGAAAGAGGTTGAACGAGAGCGAGTCCGTGAAGTGGAAGAAAGAGTATCGAAGGAAACACTTGAGGATAATGAAACTACGGGACTGGAGAACAGGCGAGTGGACAATAGGAGCCGTCGGCAGTATGAAATATGGACCATTGTGGTGCCTTAGGCCGTTGGTTTTCTCACGTTTCCTCAAATTCGCTCGGGAGACTTATTATATCTTTAATGGGTGACAACCTCTAAGTCCATTTAATGAGATATGGTGAAGAACGGTGACCTTAGCACGGTTGGGTTTATTAAGGATATTGAATTGACCAATATTTCACAATGCATCAAGGAAAACAATCATGCATCATAATATTTCTAGTTGTATGAGTGGTCTCAACGCAGGCGTCTGCCGGCGCCATCCTGAGGGTCATCGGTGGTATCAGAATTTTAGCAACATACGTCCACAAGGTGTACTAAGAATGCACATGGTGTACTGAGCATGCGCTCACGCTACCATTGGTCCAACGGCGATAAAATGCATAAGGGACCGACTAGGACAGTGGTTCTCATCTCAACCTTTCCTCGGTCAGGCCCCCCTAGCGCCATGTGAATTTGTATGCCTCCTTCTAAGGCCTAGACGATCCCCTGTGAATGTCATCGCCCTTTAGTGCCCACCTACCATGTGCAAATTTTGAAGTTGGGGCAGAGAAGTAGAGCGATTCTGTTCCATCTTGCAACTACCTACTCTTTCATAATAGAAGTCAGTAACACGAAAGTGAAAACATTCAATTTTGGGAACACGAGAATTGGAAACTTGATCGAAAAGAATGTTCCCTTCGTGATACAGACAACTATGCAGAGAAATTCGTTACTTCCACATGCACCAGAATTATAGCTGGGCTGTAACTCTGGGCTGGGCTGAACTCAACTGTCATCTTGGTTTCGTGACACCTAAGTCTGTTACTGTCAGTTAATATCTTCTTATCCTATGTTATTGTATTATTATCTATTGTTTTCTGACAGTATCCCCCCCTAAGGTGCGCTTGCGCCCCACAGGTTGGGAACCACTAGTCTAGGGCTAATTCCTGAAAATTTCACCAAACTCGGTAGACTAGTTCCACAGCAGTAGCTGTATTACTGATGCAATTGCTTCAAAATTCAAGGTGAATCAATCGTCTTGGAGTCAGCACTCAAAGTGTTACCCACCAAATTTGATCGAAATCGCTCAATTTGGGACTGAGAAATTTTAGTTTCTCAAATTCACGTTTCCGCATAAGCGCACTCCACTCAAGTGGTCCGACGGCTTTGACGTGGAGGACCGTCCAGGGTCAAATCCGCTCGATCTCTGAAATTTCATCAAAATTGGAACATCATATTGTAGATTCTGCCTGGGACATTTACACACAGACATGGAACCAAAACTGTTTAGACAGCTTTGAAACGTTAAAAGTAAGTGGACTTTTTGATTTTGGAAGATGTTTTTCCTTGATTCCCACTTTTTGCACGAATAAGTAAATAGATTTCAACCCTCGGTAGTGAGAAAGCAATGAGAGCATTTGGCAAGTTTTTTGTTTTTTTGACATGGATATGTCTTTTGGCTGGGGGTCAAGGAATTTTTCGCGACACTTTTCTTTCTCCACAAAATTTTCTACAAAACAATGAAACGCTCCGGCACTTTGGATTATTATTAACTCGAAAAGTGAAGGCTAGGTAGAAATCAATAAGGTACTACCGCAATGTTTTAAGGTACTACTCTCTGCATCGAAAATTGAGCTCGCACATCAGCAGAGTCGAAAATGGAGCTCCCAGATCAGCCTAGTCGAAAATGGAGCTCTCAGATCAGCTGAGTCGAAAATGGAGCTCTCAGATCAGCTCAGCGGCTCCTAAAGCCGCTACACATATCCATGATCCATTCTTTTTCCCATCAAGGGAGAAATTTACTCAATTATTGTACCTTCCAGTTTTTCTTTTTTGACATGAATATGTCTTATCGCTGGGGTCAATCCAAAATTGTGTCCCGTCAAAAGCGGGAGGTATTGAGCGGGAGGAATTGGGTCCCGTCAAAGTCGGTTGGGAGGTATTGATATTAGGGTATTCTTGATTTTGTTGTTGTTTTTAAGTTTAGGAAAATATCAACACGATCGTGAAGTTCTTGTTCGTATCATCGAAGCCATACCTTAGTACCTACCCAATTGGCAGCTTTTTTGATATGAATATATCATTTTTCCTTTGGATAAACCCGAGTTTTTCTTCTAACAAACAATGTGTTCGCGTGTACATTGTGAAATGGACGTGGCGTTTGGACCACCTACGCAGCTCAAACAGACATATTCATGTCACAATGTATCAGCGTGAAGCGTTGATACTCGTTTCATGAAATCGTAGCTAAGCGATAAAAAAGTTGAGTTTGTTATCGCCCTAAACGTCGGTGAGATAAAAATACTTGTGTCTGCGTCGGACCAGACGGTGGAAGTT
>JAEMON010000002.1:10854745-10867589 GCA_030264115.1 Lygus lineolaris | reverse complement strand
AGTGTCTAACGGGCGCAAAGAAGTATAACTTCAAAAATCACAGAACAAAAACAAAACACATACAAAAATTGTTTTAAATGGATCAAGGTTTTCGAAAATTTGGATGTAAGGTATTTAGTTCTTTGTAAAAAGTGAGGTTTCATACGGTCCGACTGTCATTCCATAATACTGGTTCAACAAAAAAGATGTGTTCAAGATGATTTTGATTTACCTTTTTATACATTTGCTTTGATATATTTTTCAGAACAATGGCGACAGTTTTATCGAAGCAGCGCTTCACTGTGACTATAGATCGGTATCCAAATCGCGAGCGATCTACTCGTGTACACAAAACTCTTCATTTGACCTCGCAACACCTATCTCGCCCACGTGGCAAGTAATGGAGTTTTCACGTCTCTGCAAGCCCCATTGTCACGTACTGAACAGAAGTCCTTGTAGCTGCTTTTTTCTTGGTTCAACGCTACCCCATCTCATTCAGTGGCAGTCGTGCAACTCGACTTTCCGACGAACATTAGTATCCGAAGTTTGGTGGGGAAAAACTTTTCTTCTCTATCCCAGGGTTTTCCCACTTTTACGCTGGGAAAATGGTAGGACGGTTAGAGGGGTGGGGGAAGGGGTGACTTACTTGCTAAGCTCTGATTTATACCTGCTTAACATTCTTGTAGACCCCACCTCCTGCAAGTCTCACCTCATCTGTTGGAAAAGTGGTTCCTACGCCTCCCTCGTCCACATCAACCTCGACAGCCCGCAACATCCACTTCTCTCTTGCTCCTCTGTTAGCATACTTTTCTAACTTGTTTTCGAATTCCAAAAATGCCTTGAAATCATTTCCTCTCCGTTAACTGAACGCAAGGAGCGAAGAGATATATAAAACTTGGCAAGTTGGATCCAGAGTAATAATTAATACCTACTTTCTTTTCGAATAGTTTACAACCAATAAGTGAATCCACTCGAAAAACGGTAGAAGAATGCCTGAACTTTGAGGTGAACATTTCTCAAATAAATCTTACTACCTATCTTTTAGGATTTTGCTTTCATAAATAGCTAGCACGGATAGTTTTAGAAGCTTCTCCATACCCTTGAAACTTCAACTCATGGCGATCAATTCCTCTTACGGTCGCAAAGGACGGTAAATCCCGGGCGAAAGATGGGGAGGGAATATTCTCCTGTAGCAAACATATGACCAGCAACGTCCGTCATTCAAGCACAATGGTTGATGGCCAGGATCACATCAGTTACGACAACGCTTCGGTTGAACGCAATTTGATGAGAATCGTTCAACTATTTACTATAATATTCAACTATAGGTAGGTTGATTTAGATACTGTAGTCATCATTCGCGATGGGGCATACATTCCAATTTTTATCTACGAGTATTATAATAACACTTTTTAATCAATTTATTATCATTATATATCATACACTTAACACCCAGCAGTTTCATTTATTGATTGATTTTGTGATTGAGACATTTTTCAGGAGAATATTGAGAACTTCACATCAAAATGCTAACTGGTTGCTCTATTCTTCCAATCATAACTAAAACCCCGAAATGAGATAGAATCCACCGATCCGACCTTCAAACCCACTGGAGAGTTGAAAATAATTTCTCTTATTTTAATACCCAAACGATTTGGACTGTGTGTTTATGTTTTTTACATAAAAATATACCTATGCAAAGTACATTTATAATTTCGTAACTCAAGTTAAAATGTTAAACGGCTAGCGGATAGGCTTGATAGCAGCACCGAAACTTTGTTTTGGCAGTAATAACTTCTTGAGCTCTACAACCCACGGACACCAGGCTTCGTAGCAGCACCGAAACTCACGGATACCAGGCTTGGTAGCAGCACCGAAACTCACGGATACCAGGCTTGGTATAGCAGCACCAAAACTTTGTTTTGGCAGTAATAACTTCTTGAGCACTACAACTCACAGATTATCCATCCAAGAATACTACGTACGTGTTGAATGCAGAATACATCAATATTTTCGAAATCTTCAATAGGATCTATTGAAAACTTGAAGTAGAACTGAATGGCACAGGTTGGAAAAGATTCTCGCTAATGTTTTAATGGTCGTGATCGTCAATTGAACACTGCTGTAGGCGTCACAACAAACCAAAAACGACAAAAAAAAAACAAAGGTCGGTAACAAAATGTTCTCACACAGAAGAAATTGTCCCCACAACCCCAGTCATTCTACCTCTAACTGCCCACAACGAAGACCATTACTCTCCGATCCCTCTGTAGCATCCGTGATCTCCTCCCCTACTCCACCCTCGGAGGACCGTCCCCCGAGGGACGATATATCACCGAAGGGCAGCACCACCAGGAAGCGGCCGTCTTTGTTCTTTCTAATGGGTCCCTTTGACTCAGGCTATCTGTGAATTACTTTGAAAAGCTCCGATAGCCCCTTTTCTTTTGGGGCGAAGGGGCCTGCACCTAATGAACTTTCTTTGCAACCTAAATTATAGTCCTATCCCTTTGGACCTCAGCCGGTTTTCAGGCCGTTTCCAACCTCGGAGCCCCCTTTATCTAAACAAACCTTTTTATTCTCAACTGTATTTTTATCAGGTTTGCTGAACCAATAAAATGCTCGGAAAAGCACATTAGTTTGAAATCCTCCCCCCTTGACCGTAAATCTTGTTGCACGTGGACGCAATTAACTCAAATCAGGGGAGCGTGAATTACTCGAGTCGCGCATGAAAAATACCTCCCTAATGATTTCTCGTGTCTTACTCCAGTTGTTGGTAATTCACCAATTTTAATTCATATTCTCTTGAGATTGGGCCTTGTTTATTCCAGCCATTTTGAGGTGGAAACTGGTATATCGATGGGTGAAGTGGTGATACATGTAAAAACCTTTGCCGAAACTGAAGAAACAGTAGCTGTGAAGGAGAAACATTAATGAACTTTGTATGGAAAAAATAGAATCCAAAATGTGAGTCAAGGAGCATGACACATACGTACCCACATGTTTAATATTATTAGTATGATAGGGCAAGGGCATGGTTGCATTCGAATTTCATGGATAAACAATCGTTCCCGACAATTGAGCGGAGTTGGACCCCTCGTGAGAAATTTTATTATTTGAAGTTCATCATGTGGTATCTTGATCTTTGATTGCATTTTAACCCACCAGCGAACAGCCCTGACTAGGAAACTGCAGAACCTCGTGAACTGATGCTTACGGAACATCCTTGGTATGTGAAGGCCCGAACTGATCTCGAATGAGACGCTGTGGGAAAGGAAGAGCTAGAAACCTATCTCGGAGGATATTTAGAAATAAAATGGAAATGGATCGGCCACACAATGAGGAAAGCGAGGGTGAGTGAAGCGTCAGGCTCTGGATTGGAATCCTCAAGGGTTTCGTCGACTAGGTCGCCCAAGAATCAGCTAGAGACGTTCTGTCGAGGAGGAGTTAAGTCGTATATGAAAAACATGGCGGCAACCTACAAGGTCCTGGCCAGGGACAGTGAGGGATGGCACCATGCTCCTGACGGTACCAAAAGGAATGAATAGTAAGTCGTATCAGTTAGCCAGTCAATTCTTTCCAGACAGATCGGAAGACCAGGTCAAGAAAATCATTATTTATTGGACTTCACTCTTGCACATGACCAAGGGACACTATTGACACGAAATTCGTAAGGCATAATCAAGTGTCCAGTCTGTATGTTTGACCAATTTCAAACAACTCTAATGTCGGCTGACGTACATCAGCGCCAATCCCTTTTAAATCTTCTTTAATGCCAGTAATCTTCTTTAATGTAGTAAACGCCAAGTGCCCACGGTATATTATATTTAATTAGAGTTGTAAAAGCACCAAAAGCGAGGATGTTACGTTCCTATTATGTTAGGGCTGTTATGTTGCCCTGCACACCATACATGCTCTGACAAACAGCATTCTGGTTTCTACCGTCCAACTCTCCTTTCTAGTATGCTACATTAGGGACATTTCTGGTGAATTTATGATCACACCAAGGCTTGATATTGCTCTCCTCTCAGTTTCCCCATTCCAGCTTTTTACCAACGCAGGTAGTCTTCGCCATAGTTTACGTGCAGATATACACATCATGGATACGTGCTGACGCTTTTGCTACCAACAGTTTTGAGGAGGCTTAGTAGAGCGATTTCACATAGTTGTTCATTAGGCCGGGTGCATTTACATGCCACCGATGACGTCAAGGGGGATTGGAGCTCATTATATTTACAGGATGGGTTTCACTCTAGTGAATTGAAAGTTAATACTGATTCTGCGAAAAGTCCACTAAACATTAATTAGACCTTATTGATTATACACGGATATGCATGCACAAAGCTTGTCTAGATACTCATCCGACGCTATTGAAACTCATAGGATAATGTCACGAGGCTAGCCCAAACAATCCCTAAGACAATGAGGAACTACATGCGGGAAATATTTCACTGATAACGTTCGGGAAAACTGTTGGAGTTATATCGGCAATGCAAACGTCTGTGGGCAATCACACTAATTAATGACCGAACAAACTTACAGACAAGGGGCTCAATCTGCTCTCATAATTCTGGAACTTGAATTGCATTTTGTGTAAGTTTCGTTTTTTTGGGATGTTTTATGCAAAAGTGTTCACCGTGTTGTAAGTTGTGGTGATCCAAATTAATTGTCAGCATTAACCAATTAATGCATTAACCCATTAACCTAAGATTACTACCCTTGAGTGCTTTAGACAACCCTATAGGGTTGCGCCATTTCTTGAAATCGCCGCTTAGGGCGCTGCAATATCAACAAGACTCTTGGATTGCTTTCTTCCATCAATGTAGTGCCTGCCACTGTCGCTACAGCAAGACTCTTCCCCTCCCATGGTGAGCACCTGTCATTTCATACAGAACCTATGAGTCCATAAGACCCATTACTAGTAGTAGTAATTGTTTCCCTGTAGATCCTTTTGACTCATCTGTAGTATTAGACGTAGCAACGGTGTGCACCATTTTGATTCAGCAGTAGTGATAGAAGTTGAATAGATATAGGTGTTTTCGACCCAGAGATAGGATTGAGAGCCCATTCTGATTTCCGTGCTAGTATATTGAAAAAAGAAAAAAGAAAAAAAAGAAAATTGGGAGCAATCAGCTGAGAAATTTGAGTGATGAGGATAATTATGGAGGAATCTCGTCTTACCCATCTTCTGCAATCAGTAGTGAAGATTATGCAGAGTCTATTGGTGCATCTTATTCTTTTGAGACGGAAGACAACATATAGGTTCGGGACGGTGATGACTCTGACAGTGATCCCAATTACGAGTCAGAGGATAAGGGTGATGACCGCGATAGAGGACCCCTCAATTTCTCCTATCAGTGATTATGAGCAATTGTTCGAGGCTTTGGCCCCTCAACCCTCCAGTGAAGTGAGCTCTGGTGGACTTGAAACAACAAACACACAAACTACAAAACGAAAGAGGGGCACTTCTGTGAAATCACGAAAGAAGAAAAACATGCCCACTGAAGACAACAACAATTCAAGTCTTCGGAAGAGCCATCCAGTAAATTCTATCAATACCAAGCTCCAGCCAAAAACATGGTTTACGTCACACCTGATTTCTTCATAAATTGTGAATACTGTGAGAAAACATACCAACAGTGAGATTTTTGAACATTGTTCCAAATACAAGGATGAAACCCTCAGTTACCTGAGAGATGTGTGTTCAGAAGAACTGAAAGCACTCATTAGCGTTATGATCATTAGTCTTCTCGCGATGAAAGGGAGCGAATTCCCAAGCTAGCACCAATTTCCCGAATTTGGGAAATGCCAATAAACAACTGCATTGGCTGCTACTCTCCTAGGTTCTTAGTTCTACTAAGATTTATGCAATAGTTGATGTTCGATTGATATGTGATTGATGATGATATGTGATGCTTCTCACAATGCTAGTACTCCCACAAGAAATTTATGTAGGTATATAATGAATCTCATAGAGATATAAATTGGCTGCTTGTAGCAGGAGGTTCCAATGCCTTAGGTCACAATGTTTGGCATCACAAGGACTGCTTCTGTTGCCTGAAACCAATTTGTACCTGAAGATGAGACAACATTTATATAACAACATATAATAACAACATTTTCAGAAAATGTGGGTCAATTGGACCCATGAGTAGGAACAAGAGGTATTTTTACAAGGGTAGTAGAGATCATTATCAGGCCGGCTAGAGAGTACTCGCTTACTACCTGTACTCGACTTGCTAGTTACGACGGATTCTCCAGCAAAGAACGTAAAAATTGTATTCTTATCACTGATGGAACTAAGAACTAACCCCTCAGAATCGATAATAATAATTCTTCGTTTGAGTCATTTTGTTATTCCGTAACATAAAATATTACTTACTTTAATTTTGATAAAATATGGAATTTAAGAGATTAGATGTGAAGAAAAATATGCCCTAGAACCAATAAATCAATGCTCCTTCAGATATATTCGAAGATCTCTCTTCCGTCCAGAGACTGCTCAGAACCTAGCAATCCTGGAATAAGATGGGAGGGTAGGCAAAGAGGATCCTTCCCTAACGAGAATTTAGTGTACACAAACGCATAAATCGGGTACGAGGGTCGTCCCATCCCACTTTCCACGACCCTCCGACGGCAGCACCCAATGCACTTACCGACTTATTTATCTACCGCTTTTCACTCTCCTTGGCCTCCACTTGCCCCCTCCATGCCTCACCACCTATTGCATTAGCTGTGGCTTCTCTCCCCATTCATCAAACTCCGTCCAAAAGAGCGATTCTAGTCCCTCCCCCCACCCACTTGGCATCTTTGCAGGAAGTGCTGGTTACTTAACTTATTTCCTTCCTCTTTTTTTTCCCTTATCGTGGGCTTTTATACTTCTTTTCCCATAGTGGCTCGAGTCTGAAAATAAGATTTTAAAAATCCGTAGCGCTGCCTTTTTGTAGCATTTGAAAATACGCACTAAACCGATTCCGCCTTTTTCCCATTTAGTTTCTTCACCAACCAGTTTGTTTTAATTCTTGCCAAACAACAGTCATTAAAATTTACTGTCAGTTATTGAATTATTTTCGATGTGGAGTTTAATGGGGAATTGGCAGGGGTCTAAAAATGTAGGTAACATGCGTGTCTTATTATTCGGAGTGTCAGAAATCTGAGAGAAGATGGAACGGATTAAAACCTACACCGATCTCAGAAGTATAAAACTGGATACAAATCTAGAGAGCTCAAGAAGAGGCGGTAGAACGAAGAAGTAAACTAAAACACTGCAAATGATTACAAAACAGTTTGAATAGGTGCCGGGAAAACTATTCTTTAGTTCTCAAATAGCAAGCCTACTTTACCATAGGGCTGGTGATTAAATAAAATAATATATTATACCGAAGGACCTTATGATTGAAATAATTCTTATTATTTGGGTAAAGAAAATGAATACTCAGAAGAATATGGGCGGATGAAAGAAATTATAATTATATAACATAAATCAATATTCCTGGGGTGGAAAAATGTACAGAAATGATGAAAAGTCGGTACCTACTAAAGTTCGTTAGATATAAAAAAAGGAACTTGCTGACTTGCTGCAGTGATGAGAATGATGAATGTCTCGTTGGGGCCCGATGATGAATTTGGATGAGGTGAAATTGGCTTTCGGGAAGTTCGAAATCGCCAGAGAAGATAGGTAGGTAACTTCTGGATACCTATCTCTTACAATGAAGATGGAGCTTTGAAGGGAAGATGATTTCCACAACCGAAATGAACCCGGGTTTTGAGCGTTTTTGAGATGCGCACGTGGAATATGAGAATAGTGGCGAATGACGAAAATATTCAAGTACGACTCCAGACAAAGACTGACGGCAGACGCAGGCGACGACGAGCTTAGATTCTTCAGGTATTGGAGAGGGGGTTGGGGGCGAGATCCAGGGTCCGAAGAGATTATAGATAGATCATTCTTCCTACCTAATCGCTCGATTTAATAAACATGATAGGTAGCTACTGACCTACTGATTACCTTTGAAATTTCCTGTTACATACCTACCTACTCAAACACAGTTAATTATTTTCTTTATAGATCTCCCATCAAAGATCCTATTAGTAAGTACCTATGGTAGTTAGGTATATTATATCATGAGGTTCAATAAGTATGATGTTGTGTACGATGAGTACCTACCTTTAATGATTACTACCCGAGAGTTGTAGGTCAGGTAGTTGTAGGTCAATTCGGTAACTAAGGAACCTAATAAAAGTAAGCAAGCTACTCGATGCTGTAAAAACGAATAGTTGCATTTTTGATCACCTGATTAGCTGACTCTTTGAAAGCGAATTTGACATGTTCGGGAAGATTACCGATCCACAATCGTGTTCCCGATCTTCTTTCCATTCAACCGTTGACTTACACCGGCAAAAGGTTTGTCCTACATGGCTCCACGAGGTCTCGTTCGGCACCAAAAATTGTGATCCATTTAAAATCGAAGGAAAAACTACCTTCCTATTTGAGGTTTTCGAACTGGGGCGTTTTGAACAATTCATCATTCATAGATTCTACCCTATAGAGAAATACTGATGGTAACGCCAAGCTTAGGGACACAACTATACTACTCGTACACCAAATGGGGCAGGTATACCCGATTTCATCAATTTTGGTCCAGGTAACTTAAGCTACTCAAGTGCCATGGATGGTATTCAGCGGCGGCGGACAGATGGATTCTTTCGGAGGGGTTCAAGAAAAAATGTTGTGCTCGATTCCAAAGGTTTATTTCTGGAAAGAATAAACCCAAATCCTCCGTCAGCAGACTGTAGCAGTTGGCTTAGTTACCATTGGTCAGAATTGATGGAATTATTTGGCATATAGGTACAGGCCCTATTTCGGGCATATTTGTGTTCCCAAGTGTTTCTCTGAGTGGTAGAAATATTAAGGGATGAAATTGTTTGAAAGCCCTAGCTCTAACATCTCAAGTAGGAAGGTATATGTTTTTTCCCCATTTATATTCTAAACGGTTTTCAATTTTTAGAATCGAATGTGACCTCCACGAGCACTGCAGGACCAACCGTCCGCTCCCCACAAGGACTTGAGGGATGAATGGAAAAAATGAGCAGAAACACGAGTGTGAATCACAAATCTTTCTGAGTTCGTCACATTCCCATTCAATGGTGAGCTCATCACATGCAGCTCACCAGTAGTGGTAGTTTGTTTCCAGTTTACTAAGTATTCCTCAGCTACGATTCCGTTATGAATGACCCACAACTCTCTGCTAATTACAGGTAGATACCTATCTACTCACTGGACAAAAGAAAAACTAATTATTGTGAACCTCACGATATATTACAGAAGGTACTTACTAAAATCATTGATCTCAATAACCAGAAAGTTTATTGGGCTAATCTTAATCATAACGATTGTATTAATCAATGGTAGGTATATTTTTAGATCGAGATCTATAAAGAAAAAAATAAACCATTGTGTAGTGATTTGCAGCGCTTTCTATCTGTGGTAAGTATTTATTTGTAATACGGCCCTGTATAATATTCCCTACATTAATTGGATGCTTGAATTGAATTACTTTAATAATTCCTCTGCTCAATGTAAATCCAAAAGTAAATTTCATAAGAGCGAGAAAATATCACTATTGGATCTCTGGATATAATATTATAATACCTCCTTGAACAAAAGAGCTGATACAAAAAGTCGTTGGTACCCATAAAAAGCAACCTAATTAAAATCCGGCAAATTAATAGGGTAAACCTAATTGGACCAGGTGTAAGTTGGTCGGTGCGTCGCTTATTAGCGAGGTAGAGGGCGCTGGGGTATCCACCAACCTGTGCAATCAGCATCTGATTTATACTGGGGTAGCCGTGGGGAAATGGTAGAGTGGGAAGCTTTTAATAAAAAGATCTCTCTTTAGTTAGAAAAGGGATCCTGTGCTTCCCGTTGTCGAGAGGTAGAGGGGGAAAAGCCGGATTTACTTTATACCTGAAACGTTAATAGAGAGCGTAAAGAAGTCGCTGGATTCTCCAAATCTTAACCGTCTTCTCCGGTCGAACATGGCAGCCCGGATTAATTGTGAGTTTATTGATAAGGCCTACCCTTTTCGAACTCTCTTGTAATGGGTATTAGGAGAGTGATCTTTTAGATAGAATCTGTTTAGGCAACATTCGCCCAGATAAAATAACACTGGATTGAGATAGGTAACAAGTTATCCACATGTCTAGGCTATACCAATAATCACTTGTACTAAATGGGTAGGGGAGCTATTCAAAGAAAATATTATTCAATGTCTTCGAGCACCCGTGAAGCCAAGATTCATCAATTTTGATTGGCTGTGTAACAGAAAAGTTCCATTCATGCAGCATGAGTTGATGATCGAATTTTCAAAGAATAATTTCAACCGATTTGGTGGTTGATTCTTATAGGAAATTTCACGCTGATTTCGAATTATACAAAATATGTTCCTCTGTTTAAGATGGTAATTTACAACAAAACCTCAAAAAACACGATTTTTGACTCTGAATTTTCAAAATTTGACCCCTTGGAACACCCCCAAAATTCTGGCCAACGAACTCATCCTTTCATTTGATATTATTGACTTTCTTTTCCATCTCGATTTGTTAAATTTCGGGAATCGTGTTGAAATGGTTAAGTTTCGGGAATGGTTTGAAACGGATTTCCATGAAGAAAATCTCCAAAAATTTGCATTACTAAAACTTTGACCCCTTTCAATAGCTTCATTTTCTTCGAAAATTCCCTAAAAGCGGCTGGAATGGACCGCTTGAGTTCACAGGGGGATGCCAGCCCCAGTAGATAGTACCTAGTGGATGAATGGGAAATCACATTACAATGGTTTATTATTTTTGTGTATCACCACCCATCTGCAAAGATCCTATTGGTTGATTCATTCGTCATAATAAACTGTCATCACAATACACTTTCCGGTTATTGAGATAAATTATTTTATAAGCAAGTAGTACCCAAAGTAAGCAGTGGTAATATGATAATTCGAGGTTCACAATCAATAAGGTATTTAATTTGTGCAATGAGTTGCGGATCTTTCACAAGGTAATTTAGTAACTAACGGATCATATAAAAGTAAACCAGAAACTCGATTCGGTAAAAACAAACGAAAGCTGCATTTTTTATGAGCTGATCTTTAAATGGGAATGGGCCTACTCAGAAAGTTTTAAGATTCAAACTTGTTTCTTCTGTAGCATTGTTTGTTTGTTGGCATTGTGTGTTTTCATGCAAACCATTTTTCAAATATAATTGCCTATACCAAACATCTGGTGCGAGGCTTCACATTACTTTCCTCAGCTGTATTGGCCCTCAATCTATTTTTGTGGAGATGAGGGGTATCGGAGCTTGTTTCTACTTGTTAAAAGAGTAAGTCCTGTGAATTTCATCAAAATCGTTAGAGCAGTTTGGGAGAGAAGCTAAAAATGGGCTAAAAACGACGTTTTTTCACCTATTAGGAATATTTTCTCCCCCTTATAATTGACCTGGAGGGATGAAATTCTTAGGGTCTCATCCTCAGACATGTAGAAACCAATCCTCGAAATCGGAATGTTTTTATCATTATCGTAGGAGCCGCAATCGTGATCATACACATGCGTACACACACAAACACACACACATACATATAAATACATTCGTACTTACATGCACTTTTCTAAAACGTGGAGAAAATTGATCAGATCTCGATTAGGACAAGTTGAAGGCGGTGTTCCAGAAATTGGGGTTTCTGTTGATCGCAATACTTTCCATTCACCTTCAGGTGGGCTGAGGAAAGTAAAAGTCAATAATTTATTCTTCATCGACTTCACCTACCAGTTCAAACTACAGTATGAGTGACTCACCAGTGACTTCTCAACTTCAGAATTATTGTTGATGGGGGTTCTAGTCACCCCAATAGGTACCTACCAGTTTTTAAAGAATACCATTATATTGTTCGTACTTCAATGTAATTTATTAATATAAAAATCCGAAATTCAATTTCGTAAATTTTATTTATACTTATTTCTTAAATTTCATAAAATGCTGTCATTAAGGGGCCAAGGTAATTTGTCTTTCCCTTTTTTCTTCGCCAGTTCCACCGATTTTGATGCGGTTTGTTGTATTCTTCTTGTTATTCGTTTCTCCCAGGGGATCAATTTTCAATTTTGTACTGTTGAATTTTCAACATCTTTTGAAAAATCAAATTGGCGTAAACTCACCTCATCCCTCTAGAGAATTATAGAAATTGGATAAGAAAAATGATAAAAACTGTACAACGGTAAAATGGTTACGGGAGAAGGAAGGGGGAGGGTTTTCCGTTTTTTTAAATTATTTGTCCTAAGCAGTAATAATCTTATAGTAAGAGTTCAGATAAACCCTTTTTTAGCTGAGATTTAGGCATTTTTGAGGAACTTTTGGGCTCACCCCTTGAAGGACTAATTCTTCCTCTAGTCGATTACCTAATGAGCATAAATATTATTATGTTCACCATCCCATCTCTTCACCAACAACGTGGGAAACCAGTGGTGACTCCGATCGATTCAGGCTTATTGTAAAGCCTGTAGTACGCTTCAAAGGCTAAACTTTTCCTGAATTAAAGAGAGCAGAGATATCGAGTTTCGCTTTTCAACAAAGTCAAGGTCCGGTGTTGGGTGTTCCGTTCTGTGGTACAGACAGAGGTGTATGAAAAAGTGTGGCTAGCTTTGACAAAGCAGACACCCTGCAGTAAAGGATTGATCATGAATGTTAGGTATCACATAACGTTCTCTAATGGAGAGGAAACACCACCCACCTTCTTGAGGTGAGCAAGTTCAGTTATTCCTTAATTTCCGCGGTAAATTATAAAAAGTATGTATACTAGGTAAGTAATTCTCATTTTAGCGAATT
>JAEMON010000002.1:10836068-10852594 GCA_030264115.1 Lygus lineolaris | reverse complement strand
TCCAAAGGTTCATTATTGAAAATAATAAACCAAAAAAATAAAAAAATAACCACGCAAGTTCCCTATTGTCGGTCAAACCTAGTTGAGTAGCAGTTAAAGAACACAATTTATGAGCTAATGCTAATATTTATTGAATGGAGCTGGAAACGAATTTCAAGCAGTGAATAATTGAAGGGCTCGAATGTAATCGGGAAGACGGAAAGGGTTGAGACGGGAGCCAGGCACAATTTTCATTATCTTGAAGCATTGCGATTCAGTTGGCGTGTTAAGGCCCGGCATAATGATCTCATTAAGAATGGAACACACGGCGCAGATGAAGGATGTAAGGGAGAGAACCCGAATGAGTATGTAACTTGGGGAGGAGAGAAAGTCATTAGCCACGCATCGTTCCCCGCCATTTCTCTTGTCAAAGGGTTTCTATCCAATACCTTAGAGTCGCATATTCAATCTTCTTTCAATGCTCGAAACAATAAAACAAAATCATCAGTTTACTCTATAAAATCGTCAGCGATATATTATTTGAATCGAACATTTTTGACAGAATCTCTATAGGTACTCTTTCCTTCTTCTTAACCCTAGAAAGCCACCGTGTGTAATTTTTACTCATCATCCGTTAGCTTCTGCTGATTCTGCGCAGACCCGGCGAGCAATGTGAACCTCCTCCCATCTATTCCTTCTTTGGTTAGTTGGCAGCCAGACGCCGGAATAAAAACTTCAGTGGGTGCATGTTTTTCACCTCCAAAAGGTAAATACCAAATACATAATATGTGTAAATTTTACTCAACCTTCCCAGCAAAAGCCTTCCCAGTAAAAGTCATGTGTAATTTTTACTCACCCATGGCCTTTACTAGCCCTCGTTCAGATGGGAATATTTCTCCACGTGACCTTGTATTGGCCACGTTTTTCACAACCATAGTCATCATATTGCCATGTTCTCAATGGAAACAAAATTTAGGTATTATAATACCTACCCACTTATCATGGGAGTTTGTACAGTAACGTTATCTTGAACAATTTTTATATACATATAATTGCGTGCACTCCCCAGGGCTTCTCAACTAATTTTCTCGATTTTTTCACGTTCAATAGAGACATTCTCGACGCAACCATCAACCATGTGCTGGTGCAATGGTGCCTCACTGGCACCAATTGGTGCCGCCCACATGGATTTTCGTGTTGGGTATCGTTGATCATAGATTTTGGAGTGCTGTTCCGATTAGGAACAATTTTTGACGCCACAGTAGTGTGGCGCCTTCGTGGCACCACAGGGTGCCACATTTTTCACGGATTTGCGTGTTTGCGTGTTGCGGATTTTGGATTGATGCTCAGTTTCGAGACAATTTTTCTTCCCTCTGAAATGCTTGCATTACTAAACTATATGTTTCTTCATAATAATGCTTTTAGTAGCTATTTTCATTCCGACAAGCACAACCTTTTTATTCTAGACCATGTCAGGCATCAGGAAGGTTCTTGATGACGAGGAAGAGGCGCGTTTAGCTGCTATATCCCCAAATTTGTCATTAGAAAATGATTCAGATATAGAAAGTGACGAAGAGGAAGAATTCCTTGAAGGAGAAAACGGGACTCCAGAAGAATCTGATGAGGATGAAGATGGGGAATCTAGAAAACTCTGTTATTCATCACATTTACTCGTAAATTCTTCTAAAAATAAAGTGACTTATTCTTAAAAATGGAACATTTGTGAATGACCAACCTTTCTCAACAATGATAACAGTAACTGAAGCGTTATCACACGTTTATCACTGGAAAAATATCAGCTTTTAGACTGATGTGTAAATTTTACTCAACGATGGCCTTTAGCGCATCCAGAATCGCTTCTAGGGTTAATTACCCCCTTATTCGTCGCCCAGTTAGTAATTTCGACCATTTAGTGTATGCCCAAGATAATTATAGTATCGTCATCATAATCATCAACTCATGCTGCATCAATGGAACTTTTAGAATTCCACGCAGTAAGAAACAGTAGATGCAGAAAAGCTAAGGTCTGCCTTAGCATGGATATTATCCATTATATTGATGCAGCATGAGTTGATGAGCGCATTTTCAAAGAATAATTTTAACCGATTTGGTGGGTGATTCTAATAGGATATTTCACGGTGATTCCGAATATGCCATACGTTCCTATGGTATGGTAATTCACACCAAAACCTCAAAAAACACGTTTTTAGCGATTTTTGACCCTAAATTTTCAAAATTTTACCCCAAAATCCAAAAAATCTGGCAACGAACTCATCCTTTGTTTGATATTATTGACATTTCAAAAAATTTTTGGATATCTTATCTCGATCCCAGGGTGATATAAGGTATGGAGTGACATATTATATCTCTATAGATATATAGGTATTTATATATACACAAAAAGTGTTAAATTTCACGAATCATTTTAGAATGGTCTGAAACGGATTTCCATGAAGAAAATTTTGAAGCCATGACAATAGCATAATTTTCTCCGAAAAGTCGCTAAACACTTCCAGTCATAAGTACAGTTACGCTTGAATCAGCAAATTTTCAAAGAACCATACTTTCTATCATTTTTGATGACTTTCAACCTACGAAATCCGGTCAGAACACAATAGATTATTCGTGTAGAAAATCGTGGGCTGATTTCGAATAGTCTATGTCTTCACATAAGTAGGTACCTAAAACGTATATTGTTTGGTCGATTTTCCATGTATATGGTAGAACTCTCAAATAGTTCTTTGTGGAAAAACTCAGCAATGTCATGTTGTTTGAGCCCCCCGAGATGAAGAAATATGGGTCCCGCGATCAGAGGAATTTTATACTGACGGTCAGTCGACCCCAAAATTTTGATAGGGAGTTTTCAACTGAAGCTAGAGCTTTGAAAAATACTTATAGGGAGAAAATATGGGGAATAAGCATAGGCGAGGTCCACCAAGTGAGGACGATTGAAATAGAGGAGCGAAATAGAGGATCCGAAGGGGGCTTCCATATAAAAAGAATAATCCCACCGGCTTAAACCTTCTGAATGGAAGCCTCACAGATTTATCTTCAGATTCCTCCAAACTCTTTTTTAATGGTTCACTCCTGAAAAGGGTGAGAAGGAGCAGTAAAAAAAAAGAGATAGCACAGAAAGGAGAGAAAGAAGAACGACCGGTAATAAACTTGCGGAAATTAAGTTGTGAATAGAAAAGTGGGAGAAAACACCTACTTTTCCCACGAGCATCCGTTGCCTCGGAGTTCCACCGGATTTTAAGGACTGAACAATGAAGAAGATTTTGGGAGGAAGTAAACTTGCGGCGAGGGAAGATGTGAGAGTCTTTAATTAAATCCACGGTTGAGCCCCGAAGGATTTGACGCCGATTTATGCTCTCAGGCTCGACCTTTCGCGATCCCAGTTAAGACCGTTCTCAAACTTTTGGTCCCAGGGCTAAGGACTGGGACGTCCCGTAGATGATAAACTGGGATCCACTGACTTTACGATAGGCAGTTCAAAGTGATATCGGTTGTACTTTATTGTTAGATGTAGGAATAGGTACTTTGGAGAACACGTTACAGAAATATTATTATCGTTACCGGAGTGATTGTTGCGGTTAGGTGAACCTTTTCAAACAAGAACTGATTAAAAGAAACATAATTCGCTGGTTGATGTCCATAGTCTGACAACTCAAAAAAGTAGGTTTTGAGGAAATTGAGGTTACCTAAATGTTTTCACTTCATCTCGGTAAAATAACTTCACCCCTTGAACTGTCTCGAAAATGCCTTCAAATTTGGTAAACTTAGTATCTTTTGCCCGGGACAAGGAATCGACGATGGACTGACAGACTGACACGGAATTAAATTAGTTGTGAGTAAGCTTTGAAACGCACTAACAAATCAAAACTTTGTATTTTGGAGGACATCATAGTTTTCAATCTTTGGACGAATTAAAATTTCCTACTTTAGGTACTGTGAAAGCAGAATCGTTGCGAAGAAGGGCCCACCATAAATTTGTGACAGATGTTTGTCGAAATTTTTCTCAGTTTGGTCTGTTGAAATTGGGACAATGCAAGGGAGAAAAATTAAAGGTTGACTAAGGTGCGCTCACAGTCTCCATCTTTATCCGTGGACATAACTCATACAGTTTTATCTCCTTCGCATCGCATGTTGTACAGCGGTGATGAGGAAAAACAGAGTCGCAGATAGCGGAAAGCGCCACTTGGTCAATAACTCGCCTTGTCTACAGCGAACTCAATATCCTCGAGTCTTTAATCAAACAGCGGCAAAGACCTTCCGCCCTCAAAACGGCGCTTATAGAAGGTCTGGTACCAGGTCTCAAGCCTTCGCCTCGCTGTTTGTAACACCGCAAGGAGGCTCCTGTGGTTTGACAGCGGCACTTCCCAGGAAATTAATGGCGTACCGGATAAGATATGTTCGCTTCCCTCAAAACGAGCTTACTCATCTTTCACTCTGCCCTTTTCTTATGAATTATCTACTCTTTTCTTATTACGATGAACCCGATTCCGAGGGTTAATTCTCAGCAAGAAATATCTCACCTTCCCTCATTTTTCTGTGGAAGCGACATGAGTAGGCATGGAATGCGCCACATGCATGCCGGCTCGAGGAGTACCTACCTATCGCATGTGTGGGCTTGGGCATGTATGGATACATGGAATGAAGAAGTCTGAAATTTTTATTTGTAGCAGCCAAAATGATGGCAATCCTGTAGTCATTACTAAGAACTCATTGTGAACGTTGAAAGTAGTTAAGTATTGCAAATATTATTGTGAAGCATGTTGTTTTTATTAATGAAATCCTAATGAGAGGGTTTCAGAAAATCAATATTTTAAAAAATCAAAGAAAATAAATTAACAATTTTCGAAGAATGAGAATACTTTCTACTGTACCGTTCAATTTCTTTATAGGAAGTACCTATTATACAAATTGAGCAGTTGATTGAAAAGGCGGAAACCAACTTGAGGTAAGCTGGGGCCTCGCAATGTCGAGGTGGTGAGACGTACAGATACAGTGGGGGCATAAATCATCCTTCTTCCCAGTGGTACAAGGGTGAAACTGTGAACTCATGTCGAACAGCTCCAGAGTATTCCTTAAAAACATCAATCATAGTTGAACTCACGCATAGAGCAGGAAGAGTCAAAATATCCGAATTCTTGGAAATGAAGGGTGATACGTTTCAAGTGCTCTGTAAGGTGCTGGGGAGTTTGCATCGTTTTTTGGTCGTTTTTCATAACCCGACACTGTGCTAATTTTCAGCTCGGAATTGTTTATCGTTGGGCCTTTTAAGGGTTCGCGAAAATACGTGTCACGTCATCGCCGGACGGACGTGGGGTGGGTGTCGTAATGACCTCACATTTTCATCCACCTTTTTCATCCTCCTTTTTTTGGCTAGGCAGGTACCCCATAGCACCTTTTTGGAATGCTCCCAATCAATAAGATCTTTCCTTTGAATAAATCCGACGCAAAATCCTCACTGTTCGGAACCAAAATAATTCTTCAGATTTTAAAACAGAATGTGCTTTAGCCTTGTACTAACTAACCGAAAAACGTTACGCGGAATGGGTGAAGCGGATGGGTGACGCGGAATGGGTGACGAAATTTTCTTATGATTTTCACGTACAACCGAGCCGTTGGTAGGAAAATTGAGCTCACAGCTCAGCTGAGTAGAAAATTGAGCTCACAGCTCAGCTGAATAGAAAATGGAGCTCCCAGATCAGCTGAGTCAAAAATGGAGCTCCAACATCAGCTGAGTCGAAAATGGAGCTCCCAGATCAGCTGAGTTGAAAATGGAGCTCTCAGATCAGCTGAGTCGGAAATGAACTCCCAGATTAGCTGAGTCGAAAACTGAAGATTAGAGAGAGGGGTTAATGTGAAACGCGTGAGCTAAAACACATTCTGTGTTTCAATAGTTTCGTCCGAAGTATGTAAATAGAGGTAACCGGGGGTCCAGGGGGCTTGCCCCTATAACGTTTCCTGTGGTCTAGCTATTGGAATGAAAGGGTTAGAGAACATAATCTAACATCTAATTATCAATTAATAAACAACCAATGCGTGCAGGAACGTAGTGTGTGGATTTATTCAATAAGAAGTAGACATCATCTCGATGAAAGGTAGATAGGTAATGTGGGTAGATAAATATACTCAACTTCTCCGTGGGAATGGGTATGGTGCTTCCGATGAGCTGTTGGAGTTTGGAGGATGATCGTGGAGGATGAGCTGATATGGCTGGAGAATCCGAGTATCCTGTATCTTCGAAGGATTGTAATAAATTAATGTCTCCCACAGTAATTTACGATAGATGGGTAAAATCACCTTTTAGTTCTCCCAATCTCGAATAGAATACTTTTTCCGAAACGGAAGTTGAAAGTGGAAGCTTCCAAAAAGCGAATGAACAATGAATGGATCTGCTGGTCGTTTTTCGTTGGTCTTCATTTCGCAGCTGGCTCATGAGGTTGCTGCTAGGGAGATCGTGGAGGCGCTTCTTGTGTTCGGTAGGTAGTTGTATCTGGCTGATCTTCCCTATTAGGTATGATAATTAGTAGTTGTTCATTACATTCACTACCCAACACTACTCAACAACTATCCGCACAACCGTTACACCACCTGGCGAGGCGCGGAGCGCCGAGTTTGAACATCTAATATATATGTATATATTTTCTTTAATTGTACTTTAAAAGATCATAGAACGATTTTCTTCCAACCGTTTTGACAAGAGTTTGACGCCTGTAAACTGTAAAATTTGTAGCAATTAAAAGATTTTCAATAATAATACTACAGGGAAAAGTTTGGGTCAGATATCGAAACTTTCTAAGTCTTTTTTGGTTTCAAATTCCTTTTTATTTATACTATGGTGTGTTTATGTTGTCAAAATAAGGCCCAATAAAATCAGTCTTTAATACTTTAACACTTAGAGCTCCACACGTATCAAATTGATAGAATCCAGTTGTCACCCTGGCGCCACGCGTATTAATCTTATTAATTTATCTTATTAATTAATCTTATTAAGCCGGGATTACACTTGCGGTGTTGGGCCCAACACCGAATATTCGGTCATGCTCGCCCGAATATTCGCCAATGCTCGGAGTTTGCCGAATACCCCGCACACACATGCGGTGTGGGAGCTCAACCCTAGCACAACTCACTCTACACTAATTGGCCAATGCTCGCCGCCTTTGACTCGGGACAAAAACCGCCTTTTGGGCGAGCATCCCCGAGCACGAATATTCGCGAACATTCGGGCATTTGTCCCGCGGTTACACTTGAGGGACGAGTATTCGCGAATATTCGGTTTTGGGCCCAACACCGCAAGTGTAACCGCGGTTTAACACAATACTAGTTCACACCAGGAGGCCATTCAATCGAAACGATACAAGAGTCGAGGGTCGGTTTGAAGCTCTTTGTAGCATCCTGATGCAAGGTTATCATTGATTTCGCTCGAGTTGTGACCTTGTCTGGCTTCACACTGCAACTTAGCACCATTGGCAAAAAAACCAACAACAATGACAACTTCATGAGCAATAAGCAACAAAGTCCTTATCAACCGCAGTAACCCTCCTTATTCCTCTCGCATTTCGTGTTCTTCCGTGTTGTTTTCTCTCGTGTTCTCACGATAATCACATGTTGGTTGTGAAAATGTCCCGGAATTTTGTTTATACGGACGCTGAGGGGAAAATAACATGTATCATACGTATACAAACTGGCCCTGGACCGGGACAAACCATGAATTCACAGCAGGAGGCCGCGAGTATCAATTTCGTACAACCGCCATTTTGGCTGAATTACATATTGATCGTGGCGGGAAAATTAATAAAAACGTAATTGAGGGTCATACAAATGTAATCAAATTGAAAAAACGGTTTGGCCTGGGAGTGTGACCTACCCCCAACTGGCGTGGCCTGGGGGGAACTTCCTGTTTTTTCGGCCCGGCGCTCTAAGTGTTAAGTATGTTTCCAACATTTTTTAAAACTAAAGTGATTTCGAGCCCTAAAGAACTCCGAGCACCTGAATAAACGTGTAACGTAATTTGGAACCATTTGGGGTCTGCTTGTACATCGAAGCTTGAATTTACTGTCTTTTGTCTCCAATGGCTAGACCATAGGAGAAGGGATTTCAAAATGCAAGTTCATTTTTCAACTGAACACAGTACAAAATAATTTGTTGTGTAAATAATTATTTGAAATGTTTTTTTCTTCTTCCTGTTCTTCATCTTCTCCATTCTCTCAAATATTTCGGAAAGAATACACATGTTGTAATGTGCAGCAACCGATATGAAGACTCCACTAGATACTTATCTACATTTCCCGGTCTGTTAATGGTTGTCAAGGTACCTGTGTGGTAATGATGCATCCTCCAATTTGTTTATTATTATATTTAAACAAAAAAGTTGATTGACGGTATTTTCACGAATAATTATTTGTAAGTAGTGCTGGAGTTGAAAAAGATACCGGGGCTGTTCAGTCCGAACAGAGTGGTTGAAATTTTACGGTGAACTAGCACATCATGTCATCTGGACGTTTAGGTGAAGTGACTACATCCACATCTGGAGATAAATTAGAGGTAAAAAGGAACATTCCAACTATTGGTGATTTGACCGAGTTTACTGATAGCAATTGGGGGGCCGGCTATAGGGGGTTCAGCGAAAAAGAAGAAAAATCAGCTGCCTCAATAGTATCAGTTACAAGAGACTTGACAAAATCTAAATCTATATCATTTACAAACGCGAACGATGCTGACCATTCGAATCCTCGTTCCGTTGGTCAAAACTCATCAGGTTCGAAGATCACCAACGATGGGCAGAAGAAGAATAGTAAAAAAGGTAGAGATAGATCTCGAACTATCGAATGCCTCAACTTACAAACTAAACCAAGATTTCAGAAGATGACGACTGATATGTTCAGAACATTCCTGACCCCAAAAAGCGATGCCTTAGAATTTGAAAACATACCATTGAAAAGAGAAACATCTTCATTTATGGAAAGGAAGTATCCAATGCTAAAGGGTTCAGCCCCGAAGCCCCAGACTCCACATGGTGGTAAAGCGACCATTGTTCAGGCCAAACCGGAATTTATGCACCTTCCTGTAAAACAAATTGACTCACAGAAAAGCCTTCAAGACAAGCCCCCTAAGGGTGATTATGAGATGCCATCTGAGGAACCTGTTTCTACTGAAAACCATGAGGTGGTTACTAAAAATAAGAAGATTAAATACCAAAAACGTGGGAGAGGGAACAAGAAAGTATTAGATGTCTCGGAACAAGCTCAAGCCGCTCCACAACAAGAAAACAATAGTGAGACACTAACGCCTACAGGAACTCCAGAGGTTGCATCACCCCGTAAACAAAAAGATGAAGCGAAGAAGCCATCTGAAGATATGAATAAAATAAATATAACCAAGATAACCCACAAAGACAGTGTAAAAGTCTCTGGAGATTCCAAAAAGTCTAAAAAAACTACCTTAAAAACACAACATACTGGAAAAAATCAAACCGCACCTAAGAAAAGAAAATCCATCGCCGATGATAAACTTGATATTATTGAGGACAAGTTGGACACGGGAACAGTGAAAAATGAGATTGCCGTGGGAGATAAGATTCACGATACTGAAATTGAAGATCGAGCAGCAGTTATTTCTGAAATCGTTTTCGATATCGCCCCGAATGTGCCGGATTCCGGAATTGCAGTTAAAAGTTTTGAAGTTGCAGACAAGAGTAGCTTTAGGATAGCAGTGGAGAAACCTATCAGCACTCCTCCTAATACAAGTGGTGAGCAAATAACCAGTAAGACTCGATCCAAGGGTACAGTAGACAAAGATTTATCCGTCGCCAGTATCGTAGATCGGCCTCTAGAGAGAAAATCGAGAGATCTTATATTCAAAGAACTCCTCAGAACTAATGACATGCTCAATCAAATAGAGGAACCCGTGGTACCTCGAGAGTCATTCTTAGGCTATGCAAGTTTGTCAAGTTTTAATGATGAAGAATTGCAATCCGAAGAGAGTAACGTTGAAATGGCCCCGGTGAAAATTACAATGGAAGAATCATCGAGAGAGTTGCTCCCAGGAGTTTCAAACTCGACTACTCGTCTACTATCCATGTATGAGCCAAGGGTTCATAAAAGCAAATCCGAGAGAGCACCTCGAACGACTATCAAAGACGAAAAACCTTCACTTATGGACCAGAAAACTATAAGCAACCTCGATGTACTAACCAATGTGCTCGGTGCACTGCAAAGCAAAGTAGACACAGGAAAAACACGTGGCCGATGCAAATGTAAAGTTGTCTCAACTGCCAAGAACAAAAAAAATCGAGGACAAATAGCAATGTTTTCACCAAATGAGTTCACTGACGACGATTTCATGAAGTACTTTTGTAAAGACTGGGTACAACCAGAAGAACTAATAAAACGCAAAGAGAAATACGAAAATAACATGAAACGCATTCCTCAGCAAACATCAGTTGTTGCTGACGGGGGGCTTGATTTGGGGGATGATAGCAGGTCAGGGTTTTCAGACATATTGGACCAGATCGAAGATGATGAACTGTATGATCTGATTTTCACCTACAGGCTACCTAAAACGGCACCTTTCGATTTAAAAGACACGGTGAACGAGGCTCGTTTCAAATGTATTCATAAGTGGTTGGTGGAAACTGGAAATGCCGCTTACAGAACGGCATTTGAAGATGAAATAAAGGCCAAAGCTGAAGAGAAAATCAATGAACAGCTGATGGAGGAGATGATTTCGTTACGTAAAAAGATCAAGAGATGCGATGTATGTAACAAATCCGCTTCTATCGCACTTGTTACAAATGCGGCAAGTGTGTCCACATTTCAAATTAAAAAAGAATCGGAAGTTCCCGCTCCAACAAAAACTACGGAAGAAAAAAAATCAATTGAATCTACTGACAGGTATGTTTTGGAATATCATTATCATCAGGATTTTGAGATATCAAAATGAATAACCAAATCTGTTTAAAAGAAAATCCATCTGCTCCCTCCGATACTAACTGTCAGATTTCAGTGGGATCAGACCACTATAATTTTGTGGAATGTACCAATATTTGTGGAATGAGGAAAACCCATTGTTCAGAAGAACGCACTATTTTTTTTTTTTTTTTTTTTTTTTTTGTTCATTGCAAGTAGATTCTATACTGAGAATTTTGACGCCAACCATATCTTTCCAATTTTTTGAAGTTTGAGCATCAATATTAATCATTCAATAAGGTTTCATTTAAAAAATAATAATAATGGTAAGTACTTCATGAATTTTTTACAACCCCCCAATACAGCATAGGCAAGGGCCATTGCCGGGGTTGGCTCTTTGACTAAAAGACAATACGTAGATATTTTATTTTATAATATTTTTAATCTACTATCATTTTTGTAAAATTAATGTGTTTCGATTTCAGGTTATGTTTCACTGTATTAGCAATTAATAAACTCAAGTATTATTTATTGTTACTTTTTAGTAATCTTTTTATAATGAGAGCTAGTGATTATATCAACTACATTATGTAGTTCTCAGTATAAAGATAGGTAGCTACTACTCTTTCCCTTGGCATGTACGCATAGTGAACATTTATTTCTTGAGATGACGTTCTTCATCTGGTTCAATAGTTGAACTTTGCTATGAGCGTTCGACGATTTATCTCCAGGAAATTGCTTAGTATTCTCCAATGGTGGTGAAGGGGGCCTCGCTAGCTGGAGCGTTTCTTCGGCACTCGGAGTTGGTCTACCGAAAAATCTCCCTGTGACGTCACACTTAAGACTAAGGGTCCCACCCAGGAGGGCGGGTGCAATGACGTTACAGAGGATCCAAAATTTGAAAAATCATAGAAAGAAAACTACTCTTCGTGGGAAAGTGTAGTTGGTGTTGGAATTCTCAGGATAGCATCTAAAAAGATAAAACAAACACGTGAGTTAATATGATTGTGAGTAACTCCTGGAGGATGTGTTAGAGGTCAGTGCCTACTACCTTCTAAATTAGAAAAACAAAAGTAACTTTGGTTAGTGAGACCTTTTTCCGACAACAGTGAAACAGTTCCGAGAATGAAGGGATCTTCAGAGGATTACAATCTCAAGGCCTATCTACACAATTTCTATAGGAATTCCATCAATATAATAGGGAAATTGAATGAATCAATGAGTATCTGTCCCAACTACCCTCCATGTTTGAGTAAAATCGGATCAAGGGGCGAGAATATTGATGTTTGGAGGCTTTCACGTTTGAGCTCCGCGGAAGCGGTTCTTGACCAAACCGTAATGAAATTCATCTCCAACCCGTACCGTTCTTGAAAAAATAGTCAGAAAAATAATATGTATGTATATAAAGGTGATTTTGTGTGAACACTTCTAACGAACACTTAGCTGAGCCTATTCTCACATTGATAATTCAAAGGGTTTCAGTGAAGCAGAAATAAAAAAGGAGTACTGGAACCTTATGAGAAAACTCCAGCTAAGTTTTATATCGTTAGAAGACGATGAGGTTTTGGAAACTGGTAATGACGATATAACTGGTACCGATCAAGAAAATTTCTATCCCGATCAGCCGTCAACGAAACCAAATATCGTAGCAGAGACACGTGGTGGTAAAAGGTGATATATATTTTATTTTAATTTTCTTTTTTTCAAATCACTAGTTACAATCTAACAAGTTGTAGGAATGAGTTACTACTCAGGTACTTTCTCATCTAATCTATAATCAAAGTTGGATGAATAAATTATGACGAAAAAACGATCTAGTACCGACTTAAAAAATTGATTTTTCTCACAACATTCTTATTTCTTATTTTGTGTGTCTTGGGATTCGGCCGAAGTAGGAAAAAAACCATTTTTATTAAATCATCCTTTACTTGACGTTTCGGACGCCCTCTGCATCCATCTTCCAAAAATAATCGTCGATAGAAGCAAATCTTCTGAGAAAGGCCAGTCGCATGGGGGCACAGGCAATATCAATTTTCTTCAAATGGAGCAGGCACAACAAGCTATTGAAAAATAAGTATATATGGTATCTTTCTAGTATTAGGTACGGCATGTCTACCATAGAGCCATAACAACAAAAATTGAACATTGCAACATTTTGACAGAATTGTGTATGACGTCAAGCAACAGTACATAAATATTGATGTCAAGTCAAAAAATTGCCCTCATCCATCAAAATCTATCCATTTTGTCTGAATAAATTATTGTTGAAGATCCTTTTTGTATTTTAATAATGAATTTATCCTGAATAGTTTGTCCCTAAACCACCATTTTTGCTTGCTGCCTTAGGAGACGAGAAATAAGAGAGCAACTGGAGAAACTGATTGAACTCCTCAAAAAGAAATTAAAGCAGATGAAAACTCGTGAAATAATTGTATATAAAGGAGAGGACGAAGAAGGAGAAATTGTTACGATCGAAAAAGAGCTATCGTAAGTACAGTATCAGGATTAAGTAGAGTTATGCTTGGTGTGCACTTGGCGTACCCGTCCAGGATTCGGCAACAAACCGCCTTATCATTCGGGACTTATCTTTTGCTCTTTAGTTGCGGAGCGTGACATCATCTACATACCCGATTCTACTGCTGTACAACGTGTTATAGTTGTTATGTAACCTGTGTGGAATCCACACTGTGGATTGGAAAACGTGCCGAGTCGGGCGAATACAGCTCTGCACATCGTATGGACGCATGAGTTTTCTATTGGCGTGGTTTAAACCATACCTACCTCATTAAGGATTAAAATTACAATAATGTGCTGTTCAAAACTGAAGGTCTGCGAATTTGGAGCTTCCTCATTATTGAAACATGGACGTATTACTTTTTTTACATTCCCCAGCCCACGTGAAGGTGAATGGAAAGTATTGCGATCAGCAGAAAACCCAATTTCTGAAACACCACCTCTAACAGTCCTAATCGACATCTGATCAATTTTCTCCACGTTTTGGAGTCAGCCCTCAACTACTCCCCTCCAATTTTGAGCAAATTGGTCGATTAGGAACTGAGAAACCGTCTTTTCAGGAAATTCACATTTGCTCTTTGATAAAATTTGATAGGGGACCGTCTTTGGGGCCTTCATAGCCATTGATAATTTCATCAAAATCGGACCATTCCTATAATTTTACCTAGGACGATGAATTGTACACTGACAGACAAACAGACTCGGAACTGAAACTGTTCAGGAAGATTTGAAACTCAAAAAGCCAGTGGAAATTTAATTTCGGAAGACAACAATGTTTTTAATTCATGCACCTTCGGTGGAGAGGAAGCAGAAAATCTAATTCTGAAAAAATTGTTATGGGTAAGTACACGATTTGGGGATTCGAATCATGTCGGCTCCCCAGTTTCCATCGCCGACTCAGTCAGAGCTATCCAGGAAAATGATTGTGAAAATTGTATTATTTGGAGCGTAAGTCCGCCGTTCGCGACATTTCAGTTGTAAACTAGCCTGATAATTTATTCCTTATTAGTTACCATGGACCACAATTATTGAGATTCAGTATACCGGCCCCATTTGGGGTCTAGTTTTGCCCCGAAGCTTACCGTGAGTCTTCTCTAAGGGATAGAAAATAGGGGATGCAATTTTCAATACGCCCTAGCTCGAAAACTTCAGATGGGAAAGTACCTACATTATTTCCATCGATTTCGAATAGAACACATTTCTTAGCGTTGAATGAGACCTCGCGTAGTATTTTACGACCAACCGTTCGCTCCCTGTAAGTACTCAAGGGTTGAAAGGAAAAAAGAGCAGAAACACGAGTGTGAATCGCAATGTTCCCGAGTAGGCCAAATCTCCGTTCAAAGATCAGCCCTTGAAACGCTTCCTTAATTTCTGAAATTATTTATGATTGAATGATACATCTCTTGGAATGAATAGCCTCCTAATAATAGCCTCATCATAACAGATGTCAAATGACGTTGATATAAACGAAATAAAGGACATTTATAACGAAATAACCCTCTCGAACGGATGTCAAATTGAGCGTGTTCCCACCAGACCTCCCTGCGTGCAAACATTGTACTTATCAAGGGTAGTGGGTAGGTAGAAAATGAAAAAAAAATATCAAATTTTTTTTTATTGACTAAAAAAACTAGGTAGAGAATCTAACGAACTAAACGATGTATTCGAAATTAATTTTTGATGCTCCTAAGTTCATGAAAAAAATTTTGTAAATCCGGCCCTATAACTCCCCGGCACCGTAGGATGGGTTGTCCGCTTTACTCCAAAATGTATACTCAAAGTGCATGGATACTCAAAAATTAGATAGCATCAGGTGATAATAACATCAGGGCAGTGTTATTCTTCTTCATTCATTCTACATCACATCCAGCATCATTATTGATCGTGCAAGGCACTGAAAGTTGTGTTGAGATGCGTAGAGGCAAACTTTTCAGAAAAACAGCTGTCCTGAAAAATCACTTTTTTTTTTACTTTGGGTATCGTTTTCTCAAGAATCATTCGTCGCAGCTAGGTGAGCCAATTTTTGCCTGATAGAGGAATAAAATAGCTTCAAATAAGTGGAATAGTTTCGTTAAATAAGGCTTGGTTTAGATGATAAGATTTTATGAATACAAAAAATCGGGGTCAAAAAAGCCACTTTTTCGATCGCATGTAGAAAATTTATTTTTAAACCTATCAAAAAACTGTACCATTTGATTGAAAAGAAAGCTAGGTACGTGCTGTAAAAATTTGAACGAGATAGCACCAACAGCAACCTAGGAATAAATACTTGAAAATCGTAAAATTGCCTGTTTATTGGTAGTTACCCACTACCCTTAAAATGCTCACAAGTAAATATGACATTAGTAAAAGCAGATAGCAATAATTGATAGAACCTCCCTAGGTAATTGACGGGAATCAAAGGAAAACCCTAAGGGCAAGAGTCCACGCCTAACCTGAAGCCTGACCCCTTGGCCTCCAACTGGTACTTTATAAGCAGCCCGTCGGCTCTCAGCTCTTCACTTTATTTTGATGTATTATTGTTAATAACGAACTATTGGGATCGAGCACGAAAACTCAAATAGGAAGGCATATTTTCACCATCGATTTCGAATATAACACAATTTTCAGCGTCGAATGACACCTCATGGATATTTTAGGACAAACTGTTCGCTCCCTATAAGGTCTTGGATTTGAAAAAAAAACCGTTGGCGTTGGGGGTGTCTAGCCGCCAGTGGTTTGTGTTCATTATGGTACATTTTCATTGTAAAATGAAATCTGGGGGACACCCCCAGACCCCCGGATTGTTAATATTAGGACCAAGGATCAAACCAATGAAACACAGAATGTGTATTTCGAGGATTCCCCGGAGGGCTGGTGGCATTCTGGTAAGTTCGGCCGAAGTTCATTCCGCGTTCTTGGAATCCAGCGCCTTGGATTGTAGACCTACATGACGTAGACCTTTCCCGGGGATAACGGGGGACGTTTTATAAGGTGGCAACCCTGTGACCAATTGTGGCGTGAACTTATGAGTTCTAAAGACAAATAGAAGCATAGGGCTCAGGTAAGTAGTTAAAAAAGTCGTTAAGCATATTGGGCATGGACCTATCCATGGAAATAGGTAAATCATGTACTATA
>JAEMON010000002.1:10795983-10813816 GCA_030264115.1 Lygus lineolaris | reverse complement strand
ATACGCAAGAATGAAAGAGGTACCCACTTTCATTCAGAGATACGAAAGAAAGAATAAGACATTAATTCAACCGTATCACGAGCATTATTCTATTATACTTCCAATCAATATTGGATATAATACCTACCATATCTTCTATAATAAGGTCTTCAGAGCCCCCGTATACTGGATTTTTACTTGACCCGGCTAATTCTGAGTGGCGGATGAAGGTATTTCACGGGGCGGAAAGAAAACCGATCTAGAAAGGGTTTTCTCATCACCAGCCGCTGCGTTCGACGGACTCAGCCGCGTGTGAAGATCCGCTCGCATCAGCTGGCAAAGTGGATTCCGATCCCAGGGAAAACTGGCGATTTTCCTCGACGCCTTTTTCCCTTTTTATTTCTTCCTTTCCCCTACTCTCGCTACTCTTCCAGGTTTCTCGTCTCAATCATCCTTTCCATTCTTGCAGTGGCTTCGTATAAGTTGAGTTGTAATGGGGTTTTTTTTCTTCCTCACTACCGAAGGTAGGAAGATATGTATTTGTGCAAGAAGTGAAAGAATAATTTTGACCTCCAAAATCAAAATTTCCACTTGTTTTATTACTTTTCATATCTCTATTGACAATTTTGGTTCCGTGTCGGTCTGTCTGTGGACAATTCCTTGTCCCAGGCAAAACTGTATGAAGTTATAGTCTGATTTTGATGACATTTTTGGCAATTGTGCATGTTACCCCCGTGACGGTTTCCTATGAATTTCATCGCCATCGGGCAACTAGTAGCGTGTACACATGCGCAAACGTGAATTTCCTGAAACGGGGTTCGATGTTCCTAATGGACCGATTTCGCTCAAATTCGGAGGGTAGTTAGTCCTGAATCCAAGACAATTACCCACGAATGTCGTCGTCCATTTTTCGTTGTGGAATAAAGTGCGGAGTCTGTTAAATCTTTTATTGTTGGTACATGTTTCCAACATTTATTTTACATGTTTATCCGTCTTCCTCAGCCTTATTAGTACCTACTTATGGAGCCATTCCCGTGATCCCTTGTAGAAATTCAAGTTATTCCGTCATGATCTTTCATCTTTCTAGATGGGGACATCACAGAATCACTTCTATTATTCATGTTGCCACGTTCTGGTTATTCGAGTGCTTTTCAGACCTGCATGTTATTTTATCCATTCCACTCTTGACAGTATCCTCTTTCACGTTTAGATTGCAGTGATGTTCAAGAATGACTTCCCCATCTCCATGGTCAAGTGATTGCTTATGTTTTTTTTTTTTTGTTTTGCTTATGTCATTTTTATTTCTAGTTTTTTACTGAAACTTGACTAACTTTTCCTAAATATGGGAAATTAAGTACAAATGGGTCAACAGATTCTATTCATGAGGCGAAGCCTCTTAGTAGATCTCTTACTAGAGAAGGCCTTTGGGAATACATTTGCAGGTGATGTCCATGTGTATCTAGTTGTTAGAACACAAGGAGGCTATGATATTTCGAGGCAACGTTGCTCTGTTGATCCGACTGGTAAAGCACCGAGGATATTAGTTATACAAGCTCGCAAGTGCCCACGACTGTTATTGTGGGACGGAGCATTGTGAGAAGCCAAGCCTATTGTTTCCGATTGCTGGTCGAGGCAGTGTGCCTTCGTCCCTGACGCCTGACTGAGTGGAGCAAAGGGAGGTCGGGACAAAGGTTACGGGCCCAAACCTGTTCAATCACTGCGGAACAAGCCGACCTGTCACATTGCCCCCGAGCAATACAATCCCCTGCCCTTGCGTCTGCTAGTAATAATAATAATAATCTCGTTGGGACTAGACCTAGGCCATCTCTATCCTCTATGTATTATTTCATCAACATAATCTTGCTAACGACATCTACTGTTGTGGGTAGCTATCATACGGTTCCGTCATACCTATCATGAGTTCCCGAGACAAGTTTAATAATTTTCAAGTGGGTAGGTATTTTTGTTTGTCCGTTCTGGCATCAAGAGTTATACGAAAAAAAGGTAATTATTACTGCTACTCATGGTTATACTGCTGCTCGTTTGGTTAGCAAATGATGGTTCAGATAGATAGGTACTGCAGCAAGTAAAGACACTAGTTATAGGTATTGATGGAATCTGCGGTAGTTTCGAAGCATACAGTTAAGGCCTTTCAAAAAATAATTCGCCAACATATTTTCTACGACTTCCTGCCGTGATTCGCCCATTTTCCCGCTTCATCAGCCCATTCATTTTTTGTAAATCGAAGATTCTAACTCTATCAATGGGTGTTAATTCGTAGCCGGATGGAAGAACCGCAGTCTGTGGAATAAAGAAGTTTAAGTTGAAAGGTGAGAGTAATGGGGAGGAAAGAGTAGGAGGATCGTTTGGAAACTACAGTCCACAGCAGTCACGTCTTGGACCATGGGATGGTCAAACCTAAAGTTAGTTTGAGGTTTGGCAAAGTTGTTTCCCAAAGGAACAGATGTTCTGCTCAACTTACCACCTACACGCTAAAATTTTCGTCTTAATTGACCATTTTGAAGGATTCGAATATAAGTAAAAATATATAAATACCTACCTATATGAAAATATATGAAAAAATTTCGAAACATTTATCATAAATCAATTGAGTACCCGGGAGAGCTTCCTCGTATGTTGATGCGTTTACCTACATCGAAAACTTGATAAAATCATCTAGTCCATTATTTTCAACTTGGGTTGAGTAAATATCTGGATTTTTTCAACGATTTTATCCGCACCGACGTTTAGTAACTAGGTACCACTTGCCGATTTCCACAAGGCCATCATGAGAATGAATCATACTCGTACAGATATCTTATATACCTATATATATATATCGTATATCTTATCTTAATAGTTTCGAGGATTTGCATTCAATGATAAGCAGACAGACAAATACAATAGAAAGACATAGAAGAAAGAGTAAGCGTGAATTTAAGCTGTGTGCTGTCTGGTGGCTGTGTGTTGCCATTCATCTCCAAAGGTTAATAATCTGTTTCATGCTCGATTCACCTATTTTCTTTCTCACTACTGTTAAAATGCTCAGTTAAGTTTCCTGATGTGACTGAATTACAGGGAATTCGAATCTATAATAGAAACACAATCTTACTCAGATGTAGAGGATTGGGAACGTAATTCAAACGCTCTTTAGCTTCCACAAAAGTCTTCTGGGGTTCCATCTTCTCAATGGCACAATAACCGGAATTTCACGCCGCATTTCTATTGTAGAAATACTACCAGTAGAATTTTAAGTAGGTAGGTACCTTCAGTTTCAGAATTTGACTGATATTCTGAAGAAACCCTTTTTTCTTTATCCTTTCTTCGCATTATACCTCCAGAGTACCTACCAGTTCTTCTCAAAATACGTTGTCACTATGGAGAGATACTATTTGAAATTATTTTCTGCAAAATCATTTGAGTTTTTCCTTAGAATTTCTCCGCAAAGACGTTTCTAACACCAAAAAGGAAGGGAGGAAGTATGACGCAGCCAGAAAAATATCTACAGTAACCGGCCAAGAACTTAGTAGGAAAAAAGGCTCCCGGTGCGATGTGATGGTGCTGGGAGTTTTTCACTATAGGCCTTTTGCTCGTGACACTACATTTCCACAATAGAGGCATTACTCTAGGTCTGGAGACATTTACTCCGAAGCATTACTTCTGGAAGTAAATGCGCGCCTCTCCCCCTCCATATCGCCGCATTCTTTAAAGGGAAAAAACCGCTTCTGTGCCGATCTTGGCCGAAGGAACTGGGGGAGGCCGCTAACTGCCTGCTTGGGGCCACGGTTATGGCTCCTCTTATCCACCGATTGGGAGATTTATTGAGATTAGTACATACACGCCTTCTCTGGGGTCTGTTAGGAGGCATAAGTGCCCTGTTTGTTCCCCTTCACGACTGGCGGCTGTATATTATGCGGTCCTACGACCCTTTTTTCAAGTCGTATTTTATCTTAGCTATGGAAATTCAAACGAAAAACTACTGCTATCTTGTTGTTATGTGTACCTTGTCATCGAAGTAAGAATAAGGCTGCTTACCTACCTAGGCAAGACAGCAAAAACTTCTGATCTCTGAAATCTAAAATTCATATCCCCAAGGAGGTTGAATGGGGAGACAATTCTTCGGAGGAATTCCTATCGTGATAGAGAAGACTGGAAGCTCTTGAATTGTGCTTCCGTGTGCATGATGGTAGCGGAAGCTTAATTTATTTACGACTTATTATACAAGCTCAACCCAGTATACGAATTCGATACAAAGAAATAATACAGACGAAAGTAACGACAAATTAATAGTTAGTATGTATATTGATGGCTGTGATTTGACGAAGAAAAAAAGTTCCATTCATGCAGCATGAGTTGGTGAGCGAATTTTCAAAGAATAATTTAACCGATTTTGTGGGTGATTCTTATAGGAAATTTCACGCTGATTCCGAATATACCCTATGTATCTATGTTTAGGATGGTAATTCACACCAAAAACCCCCCAAAAAAAACACGTTTTTTAGCTATTTTTGACTCTAAATGTTCAAAATTTGACCCCTTGTATTACTCCAAAAATTCTGACCAACGAACTCATCCTTTCTTTCGATATTATTGACATTTTAAATTTTTGTGGATTTTTTATCTCGATCCCTTCGGCAGATATCGTCTGGGATGACACACGCACACACACACACACACACACACATATTATATATATACGCACACAAACATATATATACATACATTTTACGATGGTCTGAAACGGATTTCCATGAAGAAAATTTTCAAAAATTTGCATTACAAAAAGTTTGAAGCCATTGCAATAAGTACCTAGCTTCATTTTCTTCAAAAATTCGCTAACAATGAGCACTCTGAAATATGAAAGAAAATAATAAATTCATGATGCGGAACCACATAAATTTGATGAATGTCCTTCTATTATATATAGGTCGGTTTAGTTGAAAAATCGAGAGATGAAAGTTAGACTGTAGAACTGTGCTATAAAATTTTCCCCTAGGGCGTAATCAAATTTCGCCAGTTTGTTTGTGGATGTGATGCCCCCAACATACCCTTGTCACTCAGTTTTAACAAAATCATTCGGTCGAAACTTCCCGGCTAATTTTGCCTACGGAAAACCAGATAAGCGGAAATCCTCCACCCCCTTTCAAAAAGACGGAGAAGACAGATGAGGTTCAACAGGCTAAAGTTTCAATAACTTTTCCATCCAACTCTTGATTCAACGAACAGTTGATGAGCTCGAGCGAATTTGAGAGAAATCACTTTATATAGTTCCCTTATATATTACCGAGCACTGCTTGGACCTTCAGTTCGGAGAAAGGAGGAAGTAACAATGCCCAAAGAAATGCTACTGGAGCCAAGAAGTTTCTTTCATTAGGTATCGGTAGGAGGATAGTAGGCAGAGCCCGGATGGATGAGAGAAAGAAAAGTTGTGCAAAGGAAAGCTAAATGCAATGAGGGACCTCTTAGAGGCAGTTGGCTCCGTCTTGCTTACTTCTGCTTCTTTCTGGCCGTGAGTCCGGAAAGTAATTACCCCTTCTTCCTTTAGTTTGTGTCAGTTTTCGTAGATCTAGTTTAGGAATCTTCAATGTTATGAATCAGATCCATGCTTTCACAGAGTTGGTATCTTCAAAAGACCAACATGAATGGTGAATAGAGAAGAAGATACATAGAAACTTCATGAATGGCCAGTTTAAATGGTGAGGATGTACACAGGTGTCGAGGAATTCCCTTTTCAGAAAGTGGAACAACTAAAGAGACTAGAAAACCATCTAGTCCTGTATCTAGCTCTTTCGTTTTGAAGTCCCTTCAGAAACAACTTGAATTTCGACAGCGAAAACTTTAGTTAAAAAATACAGTGATAAAACCTCAAAACGGTAATATCACAAAAAATGGCAAATTTGGATTGCCCGAAAAACTTGAAATTCAGTTGTTTGAAAAGAATGTATTTTCCTACCATTGTCTTCTTTATGTACCCAAGCAGATGTCAATGGCCGAAAAAAATTCATCATAGAAGTGTTCAGTTTTTGAGATACGCCATTTTGAAATGTAGAGGATGTTCCATGGGATAGAGGAAAACATCAATTTCAGCAACTGTTTATTCAAACAATGTCAAACTGTATTAAAAAGAAGATTATTGAGCGCAAAAAATTAACATCTTAGGTACACCACTAAAAACTAGTGTTCTTGAAACGCTGACATTGATAGCCCAAAGCAGAAGACACCTTTATCCTGAACTTTCTTGATACGTAGTAATTACTTCTTCGCTCGATATCCATCTCTTATTTTGGAATCGCCACTCATATATTTCCCTTCTTTCCAGATTCTTTCTCTCTTATTTTGATTTGCTCCCAGTTTCGTTCTTCTACATCATTTTCCCTTATCTTCTCCATCCGCATACCTTCTGCTTTCCTCTTCCTTTTCAAAAAATCTTCCCTCGTTCGCATCTCTAGTTTGACTCGTAAGGTACTGTGCCCAAATAAGGCCTACCTAAGGTTTGAAGAAGTACTGCTCAGCGAATTCTGAACTGATCTGTCTGAAACGTTGCACACATAAAGTAAATTTAATCTAGTTTGTGAGAAAATTTTTTTTATTTCGTCAGAAACATGATCTTCACACCGATTTTTGCATTCTACTAAAACCCTGCCTCTAGGCCTTCTTTGGACACCGGTGCCCTAACAAGGCCTACGAACTACTTTCTTGCTAAAAGAGGAAAAACTTGTGAAATTAAGTGTAATAAACTCCAGAAAAACTTTTTTTAATAAACTTCAAATAGGTATCCCTTAACATTATTATTGCATTCTTTGACAAATATGACTAAAAGTGACATAGAAAATGAAATAGGTAATTTTTTACTCAAAAAACAAAAGTCCTCACTTTTTACGTGTGGATGACTCCATCTGTCACAGAAGACACGAGTAAATATAATTACAGTGCTTGAATAGAACAGAAAAAATAAAAATAAAATAAACCCCTACTGTGGTGAGAAATCACAGTAAACACGCTCACGACAAGTGGGTGTCCTAACAAGGCCTAAGGTAGGCCATGTTTGGACCCCCTTATTTTCCTAGTAAACCATGCTTATTACGGTAACAAAAACCAAATGCAAGCAAAAGCTATGACGGATTCTGAAACTAGAAAACCCCAGCTTTCATAATCATCCACATTTTTTAAGATAGCCCAAATATTTCATTCATGGGAAACAAAAAACACTCAACTCGAAAAGCGTAAGCCCAGGCGTTATTTCACTTTGAGCGTCGCTGTAGTTACACTGTGGTGGACCCGGCTCAGCCTACCCTTTGTTTTGGCCTCTCGTCTAGGCGTAGAACATGATTCTAACTCGGTTTTCCCGCCAGCTCCATCTGCCTATTTTTAAAAAGCACTAGGCCTTATTAGGGCATAGGCCTTATTTGGCGCCACCACCTTACAAAGAAAACATTAGGTGAAGGGGAGGGGGCTAAATGAATATAGGGTGACTATCTTCTACTTCCAGGTTAGCAAAGAATGTTAAAAACCTCACACCTTTGTCACGAATCTCACACCCCTGCATATTAGTTAATCAAGGGAGTGAGGTCCCAGGGAACTTAGGCTGCATCTACGATCTTTAACTACCAACCAACGACTATTCTGTTCAGGTTAAAATACTCTTGGAGTAACACTGATTTAAGAGTATTATACTAATTATGATAAGCCAATTGCTTACATAGGTCCAGCATCACACTCCAGAGGTGTGAGACTGAGAGGTGTCACACACATTAGGGAAGTTACGAACGGTTGTGGAGGCAGAAAAGCAGGGATGCCAACTGGGAAAAATCTTTCAAACATTGGTTTTCTCATATTTATTTTGAAATGAAAAAATTCCAAGGGAGTGAGGTTTGGATGTGAGGACTCACGTTTCCATACCTGTTTTATGCTATCCATCCTCAACTATGAAGGTGTCAATTCATACTCTTACACAGATACCATATGTGACAATTATGGTTTTGAAAACATTATTTGCTATTTCCCGCCGAATCGGACATACTAAGTCAGAATGAGGTCTATGGTTTCCAGAATTGAGCTTCAGCAGATGCAGTGGAATGAGAAAATGGAGTTTCAATTTTTTTTTTTTTTTTTTTTTTTTTTTTTTTTTCAAATTATTTTTTATAGCACTTTACTGGAACAATATGAGTGTTCTGTTTGACACATTTTATCCCCCTGGTAGGTACATGTCTTAGTAAGTTTTGAAGATTAAAAATAAAGAAGCCGAATCCATCAAGTACCTACCTACCTACTTGTGACCCGTCCACCACCTATTCTACAGGTGATTCCAGTTGTGTATTTTCAAGCACACATGTTGAATCACAAAAATACACTTCTTGTCTAACGTTGATTGAATCAACTTGTTTTTCTTTCTGAAAAATCTATCTTCCCTATTTAGAGCTAGGTACAATCTCTGCTTATACTATTAGGTACGATACACGTACACCACCATACTTCATTAGGTTATGGGCCAAGATGACGTTTCTAGTGCGCAAATGGGGGAGCCGAAGATTTTTCAAGATGGAAGAGAGAAATGTCTCTACTGTTGAGACACAACAAGGTTTTCGATGTGGTTTCAGGGAAGGTCAAAGAACCGATTGGGCCTGTTCAGCCAGACCATGCCGCAGAAGCAGCTTATGAGAGAGAGTTAGCAAAGTTTGAAGAGAGTGACACTCACACCCAACTCATTTTGTTCTAAAGCCTTAGCAAAGGTAATGCCGAAATGGTGAATACCTGCCAAACAGCAAAGGATATCAGGGGCAAGCTGCTCTCGATCTACAAACAAAGTTCTGGTCAGCATCTTGACAGACTCTTGGAACAATTTTTCAGCTATACCATGGATCCAACTGAAGAGATTGTGGCTCACGTCTCCAAGTTGCAGAAGATCTTTGCTGATTGCAACAACGAGCTGGATAGGCTGACTGGAAAAACAATGCCCGATGTTGTTCTTATGAGTCGTGTCATGTCAACCCTCCTACAGTCATATTTCGAATTCAAAAGTGTATGGGAAAGCGTTGCAGTGGAAACTCGGACGCTAGACAATCTGACTGAAAGGCTGCGGCTCATAGAGATGAGACTTCCTAACAAAGTTGAAGCTAAGAGTTCAGAGAATTCCGCCCTTTTAGGGCAAGCTAAATCTGATTCAAAGCGAAAATTTCGAAAACCGCGAAAATGCTTTAAATGTGGCTCCAAGGACCACTGGACAAACCAGTGTAACCAGAAAGGAAAAACTCCTGAGGAGGAAAAACCTAGGCATCAAGCAAACGACGCTGGAAGAGTTGCTTTAACAAATGAAGCTCTGATTTCAGCATCACACAACTGCGATCCTGAACGAACGTGGGTGGCTGATAGCGGATGCTCTGTTCATATGACTTTTGTAGAGAATAGCTTCTTCAAATATGAACCATTCGTCAGCCCAAAGGAAGTCTTTGTTGGAAACGACGAGATAATCTATGCCCACGGTCAAGGAGATATAGAGGTAGAGATGATGATTGATGGTGAATGGGTGCAGAACCATTTAAAATCGGTGCGGTATGTCGCCAAAATTGGTCGAAACCTACTTTCAGTTGGGATGACCGTCAAAAAGGGACTGGTCTTCACTGCAGACAGGAACCAATGTACTCGTACATTCACCAAAGACGGTAAAATAATTGCTGTTGGAAACTTGAGTGAACACAATATCTACCTTAATGCGTACCAGAGTGCCCGAAAGATCTGAATTGACTTTGTTGACCACGACAAGTGAAAAGCTGCCGTTATGGAACGAACGCCTTGGTCACCAAAATAAAAGGCATGTGCACACCTTCCTCAAAATGAGGGGAATCGTATTGAAGCCTGATAATGAGCTATGCGAAGCATTCATATTTGGTAAACAACAAAGAAAGACATTTGGAGACCGAACCAAGTACAGACCAAATGAAGCAGGGTGGCAAATCAACAGATTTGTGTGGTCCAATGGAGGTAACTTCACATGGTGGAGCGAAATACTACATTCTCTTCAAGGACGATTTTACTAAGTATCGTCGTGTATTCTTTTTGAAGAACAAGTCAGAGGTTCCCACAGTCTTGAAGACGTTTCTAGTAGAAGCCGAACATGCTGGTCACAAGGTGAAGCAGGTGCTGAGTGACAATGGAACAGAGATTCTAAATGCTGAAGTCAAGCACATCCTAGAGTCAAAAGGGATTGCTCATCGCCTAAGTATGGCTTATACCCCTAAGCAGAATCAACCAACTACGAGTATTTGGAACAGAATGCTATGTACGGATCCCCAAAGAAAAACGAAAGAAATGGGACAAGAAGTCCATCAAAGGTTTCGTGGTAGGTTACTGTGACATCAAAGACGGTAATCGCATATGGATACCTGAGAAACAGGTAGTTGTGACAAGCCGTGATGTAATATTCCAAACCGAACCACTCTGTTCTACAGTTCTACCTGAAACGGAGGAAGCAGAAAACTCAGATAATGAAATCTTACTGAAGATGAGGGAACGAAAATCTTCAGCTCATGATCAATACCCTGAACAGATATCTGAGACTGCTCCAGATCCAGTACAAAACATACCGGAGGATCTTGGAGTTTTGGAGGAAGAAAGAAATATAGAGCTCCGGGACCGACGTACACTCAGGCCTCCAGAAAGGTACGGCGAATTGGTTGCAATGATTGCACAAAGCAATGAGCCAACAACCTTTAAAGAAGCCATGAAAACGGAGGAAGCTTCAAAATGGAAAGCAGCTATGGAGGATGAAATAAAATTAGCTGATTGCCGTTGGGTGTACAAAGTAAAAATGAAGGTTGACTCTTGTCTGTTTTATCGCCAAAAGGGGGAGAAAAAAGAATTAATTTGGGCTACAAGACTCTTGGGTTACAAGAGATCCCTGATCTTCACGAGAAACCACTGCTCAAGATCGACAATGCGAGTACCATAAAGTTGGTGAAGAACCCGGAATTTCAGGAAAGATCCAAGCACATAGAAATTCGTCACTACTTTGTGCGCGAAAAATATATGGATGGAGAAATAGACGTGGAACATGTCGCTACACAGAACCAACTTGCTGACATCTTCACGAAGAATATTCCAAGAGGCAGATTCATGTTTCTACGCCAACAAATTGGAGTCCGAAGAAACATATAAATAAACCAAGGAACGGCGGTGTCATTATTGAAGGAAGTTTTGAAGATTAAAAAAAAATTGTTTTCCCTCAATTTCGCCTCTGAATGTTGATTCTGAATGTTCACAAAAACTTCCCAGTAATTGAGTAGTCTGAAAACCGCGTTTTCCGTGGTGCGATAACAGCCTGTACACTATGGATCACGTTCTCATTGCTAGTGATTTCATTTGCTTAGAAAATGATTCAGTAGTGGCAGGTACCTATCAATGAAAAAACATAATGAGGGGAACGGAGCGAAAAGGGAAAGGAACCTACTCTAGAGAAGAAATGCTTGCATACGAGTCTGCAACACATTGGGATATTTTATGTCAGTATTAACAGTTTCCCATACAACCAAATTTGTTTTGATGAATTATTATTTCAATGAGCTCCATATTCGACTCAGCTGATCTGGGAGCTCAATTTTCGAATCAGCTGATCTGGGAGCTCCATTTTCGACTCAGCTGATCTGAGAGCTCCATTTTCGACTCAGCTGATCTGGGATCGGTCAGTTGTGTTCAGAAGTCCCTCAACGGCCCACATACCAAATCTCAGAATCGTGGGATCATTAGGGAATCTCCGCGTAACGCTCTCCGCTTGACGAGTTTTCATTTATGTGCCGTAGTAAAGACATAAAATGTCAATAAAGAAGCCGAATCCATCAAGTAGGTACCTACCTACCTACTTGTGACCCGTCCACCACCTATTCTACAGGTGATTCCAGTTGTGTATTTTCAAGCACATGTTGAATCACAAAAATACACTTCTTGTCTAACGTTGATTGAATCAACTTGTTTTTCTTTCTGAAAAATATATCTTCCCTATTTAAAGCTAGGTACAATCTCTGCTGATACTATTAGGTACGATACACGTACACCACCATACTTTCATAGTAAGGAAATTGTATACCTAATTCACTGGAGAAAAATCGTATTACATCACTGCAAACAGATGATGTTTGCCACTTCTCGTGAAATTATCCGTATGCCCATAAATATGCAGTACATAGATATGCACATAATATAACTGAAATACAAGTTTTGACGAGGATCACTACAACTTTCTAATTTCAAAAACAGTTCATAACAGTGCGAATTATTTTCCAGAAATGAGATAATTTGAGTAGAACATGTTCCTGTAAAAAGATAGATTTACCTATTGGTACCTTCCGTGCACCGTACAACTTGTTTATGAGAAGCATGTCAATTTTTTTTTACTGTAGGAACAATATGGATATCCCATGTTTTCAGGTGTTGAACCCAAAACTTTTGTGCGGTATGTTCTCTCCCAAAAAAAGTTAGTTCCCAAAGTAGATCTTAAAGACGACAGAAGTTGGCCCAAAAACGGGAAAAGGAGGAAGGATGAAGACCGCGGGGTGGGCGGCCGGATGTTTGTCCCAAGTTGAAGGAGAGAGAAGCCTGTGCTATCAAGAAACCTTTTGGAACGGGTTTCTCTCGCCCTTATTGCCAATGGGAGGTGAAGGCAGTAGGATATTATCAGCAAAACTCGCCGTTAGGCAAACGATTCCGTTTGAACTACTGGTGCGAACCACTTTCTGGACAGTCGTTGAGCTCTTATTGGACAGGGGTCGTTGATAGAAGGGTGCTCAAGTAGAATTCGAAGCAATGAGGATCCGAAAATACGGTTCCTAGTCCATCTACAAAAGGTTGTTTGACAAACACTTCGATTGGCATAATTCTCCATAGAGACGTACACTTTCAGAGATGGTATACTATCATAATAACGATAATGTGCCACTGACTTTTTGGGTTCCGATTGCCACTGTTGTTCAAAACCTCGTAGGTATACAATATGTATAGCACTAAATAATAGTACCTATTCCTCGACATTCCTAAGCTCCTGAGTTATCCCCTAACCTATAGGGTAGCCTCAGGGTGGATAGCATTTCGTAAAGAATATGTTTTTGAATTTTACGTTTTTTTCAAGTATGTGCTTCTGTAGGTATTTGAGGTATTCGTAGGTTTGAAATTAGTCGTCGCATCACTAAGCCAGGCCAGGTCCCTGAGGTACCTACCTAGATCGGGTTTCGAGCTCTACCGATACAGAACTCAGCATCGGCATCATCAGTTTACATATTGGAGCACAGGAGATTGAAAAGAGGTGCAGCCATCTCCCCAGATTCCTTGATTGTCTTCAGGATCGTCGGGTTTCGGATCTCATACCTACCTATGTCATCTAAGGTCAGTTTGTACCAATCGCCATGTGTAAATACCTAACTTTGACATCCTTACATATTTACTTATACACTTACTAAGTATTATTACGTCAGTAGTGTAGTACTGTATAAAACCAGTAGGTAGTTTGGGGAGCTCTTCATTTCAATAAGAAAGAGATGTATTATATCTATGTATACCTTAGCTTCTACTTTCATTCAGAGAGTCAGAAGAGTGAATAGCTATTTAGAGAGAACTTATGGTCGATTTCTAAGGAACTCACTTTCGAAGACTCATTGTATCGAGTTTGAGACCTAACTGGGATTCTTCGGGTCGAAACATTGTTCTTGCAGAGCAGCCCGTTTTATTCGCCCCAGGACCCAAGCGGGTGATGCTACAAGGCCGGAGAGCGTTAGTTATTACCCCAGGTGGGCCACATTTAAGGGCATCCATCTCATGAGCGTCCTCCCTTTTTATGATCTTTCCCGGGATATTCCTGAGAGGTAAGTCCAACCCTATACATCTCCTAGCATTGCTTCCTCCAATATTCAGCTCCTCTATAAATCCAGGCTATTCGGTAGCGCCTTTGCCCAAACCTCTCCACCCTTCCACAGAAAGAAGAGAGATTTCTCGCGTAACAAATGACCCCGGGAGTAGCTCTGCCTTTGAAAATGATTAATTGATGCAAACACGTGTGCTTCATTTTTACTCCTCATACATCAGTGTTGCTCCGTGAACTTTGGGAACATTTCGGGTAACGTTTGTAGGTGAAATAAGAGTAAATTCCCTACATATATTACAAGAGACACTCCGTTTCTAGAACGCTCATGATAGTAAGACCGCTCATCTAGATTTTAAACACCAAATTAACCTTTCCAATTACACTAACCAACAAAGCGATTTTCGTTTTGAGGCAGCGAAGCCAGTATGTGGATCTCATTATGATTTCCACTAGAAGCCTGTTTTTCCATCACATAGGGAAGGATAATGTGCATCAATAAAAAAGAATTAGCCTCATTTTTTAGATAATTTTAGTTATCATTGTAATATTTATTTTATACCGACAATGTTAGATCATTTCCCCTATGCAATGAAGGGTAATGTTAATGATATCTAACTCTAATAGAACTTTTTGGTGTAATTCTTATATTATTTTTCACCGTAAATTCAGCTGTGCCTTTTCATGCTTGTTTTTTTGCTTCCTCACTTCCGAAGGTAGGGAAGCCAATTCCAGTTTTGTATGCCACGCTCATCAATGCCCTAGGTTGGATCTTGGACTTCGAACTCCATTGCTGTGGATGGTCCTCAATGTGGCTGGAGAAATTAATGTAAGAAGTACCTACCTACCTAAGATTATAACAAGATCATCTACGTACTTAATGTATGTAATTTTATTTCCAGATAAACATCTTGAAATTAATAATAATAATATTTTCAATACGCAAGATAGGCTGTCAACATTCACAATGGAACTTTTATTCAAAAAACATCAAACACACATGTCTTAATAAATACATAGCCAAATGTTCCAAAATACAATAATTCAGCAGCAGCTTCAACAAAACGTGCTAATGCAAGACGTAAAATGTCAGTCTGCCCGTGATCAATACCTTGTCCCAGACGAGACTATACGAAATTTGGTGTAATTTTCAGGGATTGTACCTGCTAGGTGGTGCTTAGACTGCCCCATACGTATTTCACAGCCGTCAAACCAATGGTAGTTTGTGCGCATGTGTATACGTGAATGTTCTGAAACTACGGTTTCTTCATTCCTAATGGACCGATTTCGCTCAAATTTGGAGGTCTATTAGGGGCTGGCTCCAAGACGATTGCCAATTAATTTAGGATGAATTGGATCAGTAATAGGAAGCTACTGCGCATGAGCAAATATGAAATATGTTGACTTAGGCATAACTTCAGACCTATAATTCTACCAATTTCGGTGGAATTTGCACTAACTGATACTATCCGTCCATGTGACAAAATTGAAGATGCTCTGCAGCCCACTCTTTTTCACATCGTAAGGATTTTGTCAAACAGACATGCGCAGTTTCTACAGAACCCAGGTACCTTCAGACTATTTTCCATTGCAACTATTTTCCATTAGAGGAACAGGGGGAAAATGAGTAGATAGGGAGGTATGTATTAATCATATTCTTGGGGGAATTCAGTGACTGGTCTGAAAAAAATTGCCTATATAAATTTCATGTTAATAGGAGTGGGAATCAATAATAGTAGCCGTCACATCTCATGACATGAGCCTCCGATTAAGCTCAAAATAAACGTAAAAGGATTGGTCAAATGTGACCCTCTATTGACATCCATCCCACTTTACATTGTACGTTTTTGGAAGGAATAGATACAAAAACAGCACGGGGTGATGAATCGAACTGCTCCCTCTTGGAATTACTTAATTCCTTCCATTTCCCCCAAGCAATACGATTTTGGAAATTCCGGTTAGACAAATAATAGTCACAGCAGAGCCTTACACATTCAGGTAGGTCTGAAACAGAAATTTGTGCCTTGTGGTGATTTAGCCCTCATTCGAGTTTGTCGAACAAGGACATCTAGTGAGGCACGTCCCAAAAACGGGAGTCCAAATCAAAATATTGCTAGAGGTTCATTCCGAGAGTTCCACGTAACCTTGCGACTCTAACTTAAACGTAGAACTATTTCCGATCAGCCGGGGGTCCAACGTATAGTATAGTAGCAAACTTTCAGGGCTGAGAGACTAACATCGGATCTCGATTCAACGCAAGAATCTATTACCTATTTACCAAGCCCACTATTTTGGCAGACTTTGTTTTTATATTCATATCGTTCAGTGTAAATATACGATAAATTAATAATTCCATTGGAAACTCCGTGAATATGAATACACAATGAGAATACATAATGAGAAACCACAATAATGTGTGTGTGTGCGTGTGTAGCAGGTAAGTACGGCGCTCCAGGTCTACCCCACCTTCAACATTCGGAGGTTATGCGGGTTATTGCCTAGCCGAGCTCCTCCATCGTTCTTCATCATGCACGAAGTAACCTGAGTCTATTGCTTCCTCACTAACGATTTCGCTCAAATTCTGAGGGTTGATGGGGGCTGACTCGGAGACGTCCCTCAATGAATTTCTTCATAATTGGATCAGTAATAGCTTACTACGCATGCGCGAGCTTTAAATTTATTTGCATAAGCATAATTCCGGAACTATTCTACCAATTCCATGAAATGAGGAATTAGCGTCAATTTTTGATTTTTGATATAATTAATAGTGGCTAGTGAATAGCCACTAACGTATACCGCTTTCATTTACACCGCTTACATTCTTTTGACAAATTCACTGTACGAGAGAACGACGATAAAGTGATGCTGGTTTCGAATGAACGGTCAACAGTGGGTGTCCCAGCAGGTGCGGCCCGAGGAGGCCAGGTAGGTAGTCCTTAATTTACTATCACAGTAAAAAAAAAAAAAAACAGACCCCTGCGAGGAGAACGGAGAACCAATGTGTAATTAGATATCAGATAAGCAGATATCCGTTTAATGTATTAACTCTAGCATACGCCTCTTAATACTTACCTACGACCAGAATAACAGTTGTAATCTATAGGTCGTTCGAAACCCATCAATTCGGTTATTAGACCAAAGGGAGTCTACTTAATTTTCTAGACCTAATAAGCTCAGTTAAAAGACCAGTGAAGCGGGTTAAATCACACCTCGAAAATCAGCAATTAGTGAAGCTCTGAGAGCCTAACCGGAGAAGTGATAAATTAGTACTAGCAGAAGTTCATTAGAGTATAAGAGAATGCGGTGGGAGTTTGAGAAAGTTCAAGGGAGTGAAGTTTGGTAGCCGAAGGGTTTGCAAACCTCGTTCGCCAGCGCCTTTTCGAATAAAGTCGCCGAATAAAACCGAGGAATCGAAGTCAAGGAGAAACTGAAGATAAACTAATGAGGTTTCAAGTCGGCCCCGAACCTAATTAGAATTTGTGCCCAACAGAGAAGGTGGAACGGGTTTTAACAGCTTTTTAATGACAAGATTTTGTCAGTCAGTCTTAATAGGCATTGTAGCCATATTGGGTCAGGGGCGAAAAATTAGGGGGAGGGACTACACAAATATAACAGTTAACTATAACAGTTGTAGGACAGGTGTCGCATCCACCAATACAAACATGTACAATAGGTCCAATTGTAATAAGGTATCTATTTAAATAATATACCTTTATAAAGCTATATATATATATGTACCTCTATGTGCATACATGTACCTATACAAACATTATCCATTAAACATCACTAATGAGCCCGTCAAGTGTTATTGACTCGTCATCAGGCAAGACTGTGTGGGATGACTTGAAGGAGAAACATTCAACTTCCACTGTACCAAATCCTGAGCTACATCAACATTCAATATTCCCATCCCTCTAGAGCAATCATAACTTTCACCATTTTCGTCCAATATCTCCATAATATACACGTTCGCAATGAAAAAAACGTCTGCCAAGTTGGGTGGGCAGTATAGCT
>JAEMON010000002.1:10776343-10790765 GCA_030264115.1 Lygus lineolaris | reverse complement strand
ACCTAACGGTAGAAGAGGACTCGGACTAAGTAAGTAAGTAAGGTTCAACCCTGAATGTGCCAAGGGGTGAAACCGCTGGTGTTCCTCCTCATTGGGTATCCAATCTCTCCTGTGGTGACATATTGTTTTAAAACGTGCAATAAATTTCCTTATCCATGCTCGTTGATTTTACTATGTTCATTGCTGAAAAGGGAAGCTAATATTGCTTTCGTTTACCCCAATGAACACTGGCTGTCTGAGGAGGAGCTGATGGGGTATGTTGAACTGACTGATTTTTCTTTTATGTCAAATTTCTGTCGCCCTAAGAGTCTTCATACATAAGTCAATCAAGGCCTTTGTCCGGTCGGATTTAGCCAGGCTTTTTCATACTAATATTCTGGAACGTGCACTAGTAGAGTACCAACGTGTTGGTTTCCCAAATGTTCCTCGACTTTTTAGTTGTATGGCAGTTATTGAGTTAATCATCAGTCGAGCCATTGGTGACAACGACAAGACGCTGTTCCTCTCCGAGGACTTCAATGGTAATTTGTTAAATGACAACTCCGGGGAGAAGAATCAATTCTTGTCCTTATTGGCCACCTTATCAGCCTTCCCTACTAACATTAATGTTACTAGACCATCTTCACGCACATGCTTGGACAACATTTTCACCAATGTTTCCTTACCTGACAGTGCTGTAGTATACTTCAACCATCTTTCTAGCCTCCGTTTGTCGATTGGGAAATTGGATCTAACCGAGAGTGGCCCTATTGCAGTATTGCAACGAGTGTATAGCGCAACTGCTCTGGATAGCTTTGCCTCAAGCTTGCCTAGGTTGATTGGTCACCGGTCATATTCCAGTCTATACTATGGATGGTAAATACAACAATTTCTGGGATTGTTTCCAGCCATTATTTTATCATTGCTTGCCTCTTGTAAAAATGCACTTATCAAAGAAAGATCCTGTCAAGCAGGCTGTTAACAGCTGCACTGCTATCTCTGCATCATTTGAAACTCTTCAAACGATCAAAGCTCTTATGCACCTTTTCCTTAATACCAAGAAACAATTCGGAGCTGAGATGTCACTCGAAACTCATACAAACTGTCACAAGGCAATGTATGAGTTAATTTTGACAACTCCAAGAATTGCTCCGAAGCAACGTGGAACATTATTAATAGAAAATCCTCTAAAGGTAACACTTTCATCAAGATTCAGATCGATGGTTTGATTGTAAAAGATTCGAGAGTACAGTCAGCTCGATTCGCCAGGAATTTTGGTCGTTTCAACTTTATCCTGGCACAAACTCCCAATAGCAGTGTGAGCTCAACCTCAACCCAGCCTTCTCAATCTTATACCCGTTTATTCGTCCTACAACCATAAAATGAGTTATTGAGATCTGCAGTAGTATGAAGAATTCGGTGAGTAGCCCAAATGTTCAAATCAAATGATCAAATGATATCCCAGCTAACGTTTTCAAAACACACACGTCATTGCACTGATTGCTCCTGTTCTCTGTGACATGTTCATTGCGTCCTTTGCTGTAGTTGTTTTCCCACTGAAGGAATGTTTGGTTACTCCAGTATCTATAAGAAGGATGGCCCACTGGATCTGGACAACTACCGACCTATTCGTCTGCGCTGTTTCTTGTCTAAGCTACTGGAACGTTTGATGTACCCTAGTCTTACAGATTACCTCAACTCAATTTACAGAGTACCTCAACTCAATACAATTTTTCAGTTCAAGACAACATGGATTTCAAAAAGGAAAGTCTTGTGAGACGCCACTGCTAAACATAACCAGTCGCATCATTCAGGCTATGGGCTCAGGTAGGTGTGTTCTTGGATGCTTTGTCGACATGGCGAAAGCGTTTGACTCAGCTTCTCATGGTATCATCCTGAGTAAATAATAGCGAGCTGGTGTGCACAGTGTTGCTCTTGACTGGTTTCGTTCTTACCTCTATCAGCGCCCTTGGAGAGTTAAGTGGAGAGCCTCCACTTCTCCAAGTCTCTCTGACAAGTCAATCCTTAAGAGGGGGTACCTCAGGGGACCCTCCTTGCTCCATTCTCTCCCTAGTGTTGGTGAATGACCTCCCAAATGTTTTGATGGATGTTCCGGATATTGAGGTTGTGAACACAAATAGATACACATCATTGGTATACAGTAATAATGTTTCTGTTAAAATTTATTACAGTGTGAAAACATTTTAAATAGCCCGTTCGTAGGTAGGTAGGTATTACTATGTTCCATGCTAATTTATCCCATTGATAGGTATTCAGAAAACTACACATAGCATACCTAATCATGGCACTTGGAATATTGCATTATCACCAATTAGTAATAACCAGTACTAACTTCATTCAGATACTGCTCATCACGATTCCCTCTTGGTTTGGTTCTACGTATTCCAGAAATTCAGTCTCTAATAGGATTCCGAAACTTGGCGATAACTTGCTCATACGGTACATATTCACCTCCCGCATTGATATCTCGCTTATTCTTAGCATAAATGTCCTTTCATATCTTTGAGATTGTTCTCTTAATTGGGGTACCCTCGCCCACATTATCCACGGATCGTCCATGTCGCGGGTGAACCTCGCAGATAAGCTTTGGCAAAGAGGTTGGCGAATAGCAGCTATAGAGAGGGGGGGGAGAGGGGAGATCATTATAAGGGTATGGGAGGCCTTGGAGAAGGGATTCCCGACTCCCTTTTGGAAAATCAATGTAAATCTTTTTAATGGTTGTGCATTATTGAGCCCGAGCCGGGAAAGGGCGGTTGCTAATTAAAACCAAAGACACGATGGGAGAGTAGAGCTGCTGAGAATACGAATACAGCCATTTACGGCTTGGTAGAGGGTGAATTTTATTAGTCCTAATCCTACCAGTAACCTCCATCAGTGCGCCGATCTTATAATACCTACCGCTGGTTAATTGGTTCAACGTTCAATCGGATCATACACTTATTAATTTTATTATGAAACTCTCCAATCCGGTAAACGAGGTAACCAATGAAGACCAGGCACAATCGCATAGTGCCTATACAGTTAGATACACATCATTTCATGTTCAACAATAATAATGTTTCTGTAAAAACGTATGCACAGGGTGAAAACGCATAAAATTACCCAATGTTAGGAATCAGAAGTTTTTTCGGAAAAGCGTTTTAATTTGGTTTACTATTTTCACCTTTGAAATGGAGCACGAAAAAAAAAAACCCTACAACCCCTCCCGATTTTTTTTTTTTTTTTTTTTTAATATTTTACGTTTCAACATACCGCACGTGGAGATCAATAGTGGGACAACTCAAAACTGAGCAAGTCCCGCTTCTCACCAGTTGAATTTTCAAAAAACCATATATTTCTCCGTCAACTATCAAAATAGCTTCATATTGCGTTACAAGAATTCCAAATTATGGAACTCACACGACACGGAACCAAATTGGTTCAGAAAGCTCTAAAACGTAAGATGCAAGTGGAAATTTCAATTTTGGAGGACAAAAATTCCGATCCCCAAAGTGAAAACAAACCTTTCGCTACCTTCGGTAGACTCTGAAGCAAAACAACGTTCTCTGACACACCGAATAGAGAGACCGTCCTACTTTTTTGCAAACAGAAGTTGAATTCCCAATGAAAATATATTTTTGGAAACCTAGGGATTCAACCAAGGCCCACCGTTTACGAAAGTGATGATCCCAACATTAGGATCCCAATGACTTTTGGGTGTAAGATGTCTGATGGCCAAAGGTTCGCGAGAGTTGTAGGATACGGAACACGTCGGATATCTAGCCAGCACCAATTAGTCTCTTGTATAATAGGTCTACACTACATAATAAAACCAGCATGATAAAGCTCAAAATTATCCAATTATTTCTCTAATTGAATAAAAGTCCAGAGGGAATAATTCTTTTCGGAATATTAAACGATTTTTCATTGTTCATTGCACCATTTTGAAAATGTCATTGTTCCACCATTTCCAAATCACTTACCCTTTACACTGCTCATCCAAAATTGACACTAACCGGGTGTAACAGCAAATTGATATTTGAAAAGGACAACGGATACCTAATTGAAATTCAGTTATAAAATTTGAGAAATCTTTGAGGAATGAAAGTTTTGATTGTACTCATAGTGGGAAAAATCATATTATAATCGTGGGAATCCTTTCATATTTTTGTCTTCGTTTGTTGAGCCAATCAGATTTCATCAACGTTCCATTAAAATGTCGGAATTATGTAATTGTAATAGCTTCCGTGGATTTTGCGAAGATTGACCAGTCCAGATCTTTCTATTGTGAGTACCTACTAATACCGTTTATTTCTCTTTCGCAAAGCTTTTCACAGCATTTAAGACATCAGGCACTTCACCACCAAACAACCGGAGTAGGTACGTGTACCTACTCCTGACTGGTGAAAGCGAGAGTGAACCCTATGTATGAATCAACAACATACCTAGTATAGGTATACAACCAGAAGTTCCTTCCGCGAGAGGTGTGACAGTTGTGATTAATCTTTCGTCCTTCTGAAGGATTGAAAGGCCATCTCAAATGCCTGCTTGGATCTCATTGTTTCTATTCTCTGTTCATTATTTCAGCATGAAAATGTGAAATCATTGATTCAAGTCTTTGACGAACTTTCGTACAAATTTGTTACAATGGACCAAATTTAATGAAATTCAGTATACCTGCCCCATTTGGGGTCTAGTTGTGCCCCGAAGCCAGTCAGTCTTCTCTATGAGGTGGAAAATAGGGTATGAAATTTTTCAAACGCCCTAGCTCGAAAACTTCAAATGTGAAGATATATTTTTTCCAACGATTTCGAATATAACTAGGTATATGATATAAATATGAGCAAAAATGATAACATGATTTTTGGGTATGTTTCTGTATCAAGATGACTTCTGGGCCTATGATATGAACTTGGATGATAATATATATAGGCATGGCACGATTCTTTCATGGGTTCTTGGTTGAACAGTGAAATTTAGGTACGTAAAATGGATATAGATGTGTGGGGATAGAGTAGTTGGGCCAAGTCGAGTAAGAGTTGACGGGCCTGGAGTAGAACACTGATTTCCCACAGCGGAAAGGGTTGATAGCCTTGGCAAAGTGCTCATCATTTCAACTTCAACGCTTAGTGCTTCTCGGATACATTCCAAGTTAACCTCAAGAAAGCACCTTCATTCCTCGAGCTTGCGCTTTGCTCTTGCAAAGGCCTACGCTTTAGCCTTAGCGGTAAACTGGTAGTTTAACCCTACCTCCATCTCAAGGCGTCGATCTGGCGCCTCCACCCTTTCGTACAATCACCCTTCAAAGTGGTGGGTCGCCCATTAATCAGCCAACCCCTTCGCTCCTGGAAACAATAGATTGCTACCCCACTACCTCCGACGGCTTGCATTCCGCTCCAACTAACCACCAAAGCACGAATGCGAGCGTCGAATTGATAAACTGTTCACCATGTTCCGTATTCAAAGCGTTACAAAGGTGAGAGAATGATTATTAGAGAAAGTTCGTCAAAGACTTGAATCAATGATTCCACATTTTCAAACTGAAATAATGAACTGAGAATGAAAACAATGGGATCAAAGCAGGCATTTGAGATGGCCTTTCATCCTTCAGAAGGACAGGAGAGTAATTCAAAACTGTCGAACCTCTCGGAAGGAACTTCTGATTGTGTTTATCTACAATAAGTATGTTGTTGATTCATAGAACAGGGTTAATTGTTATTAGCTACAAACAACAGCACCATAATCTGTTCAACCAAAGCATGACTCCAACATTTTCAACATGGTTAATGCTGGAACAACGTATGCCTGATAATCAACGGAAGCTATCACGGTATTTTTTAATACGGCATGTTCACGATTTATCCCTAATAATCGAATCTGAACTGCTCAACACACAGAAACTGTTTTCTGTCGGATTTCATCACGTCCCGATTCCGTAACCAACGTCTCTAAGTAGATCTCGGTTATTCTAACACAGAAATTATTCTAAGTTGGAACTTGCTGATCATTTAGAGACCACCGCACCCCCGTCGAAATCTGTTGAGACGTTTGAGCCTGATGCGAACACTAAAATTGCCTTTCTTCACTATTTAATTTGTCAAGTGTATGTTAGGGTGTTTGTGTATGTGTTGTAAGTACATAAATTTACCCGAGAAAGCATGGGTGGATTTAGAAGCTTCGCTCCGTTGAAACAAACTTCAGCTTTACAGAGGTACAAAGATAATAGAACACCTGAAACACAGCTTTTCCATACATTTAAAACATTAACCCTTGTAACGTGATACAACCCCCTCTTGCGACGGCGATACAAAAATTATAACTCTGATCCCTAGCGAAACACCCGTGGATCGGTCGCGATGGGCCTTAGATACATGATGAACGAAGAAAAATGAAAGTTACAGCTGGCCAGAAACTTGATCATCATTCATTCATTTTATTTCATTTTTTCTATATCTAAATCGTTGTTGTCGTTCAAGCGTGTGAAGCACAATCACAGGAACAAACACACTACTTGTGAGTACGAGAGAGATTAAATGTGAGATTGAATCCGTATTGTTTTTGTTTTTTTGTTATTTCGTATCTGTTTTTGTTTGCACCCACACGGTTCACCCACAAAAGCGTTTGGTATCAACAGAAAGATGCAATCGTTATTATTCATCGATAGAGGGGTAAAAATGGCTTGATAAATGGTGTTGCGAAAGGATGAGGGGAATAAATCACATGACCTCGAGTTACTGCAGCCAAAATGCTCAAAAAATTGTAATTTTTTGACCGAGGAAATTAACTTTTTATGCAAAAATATCAGTCAAATCTGGTAACGTAATAAACCACGTGAATCAGCGTTGATAAATTGCATATTCCACAGTTGGGGTTTAGCTACACAGAATTAATTGCGTGCTGCTTCAAAAATCGGTCGAGGGGTCAAATGTTCTTGATATTTTGCGTAGAATACGAATCTGCAATTAAAAAAGAACGGACGGTAGACCTACGGTTCTACAGCCAGATCATTTAATAACGATTTTATATTATACCGTAACGTAACGATCGCGAGGTCTCATTTCATACCGTAACGTAACGGTCGGAAAAATAATGGAATTGTCCTGTTGATCATTAAATGACAAAAGGGGGGTTTTTATTTGGAAAAACAAAGTTGATTTGGATAGCGCCAAAAATATTTCAAATAGCATAGTTGGATGTAGAATAAAAAAAGGAAATATTTATATTTGCGGTTTTTTTCTTTTTTTTCTTAAAAAACCTGAATAGAATGGGTGGTCCATTCATTTTGGAACACCCTATATAGGTACCTACTTCCTCAGTATTCTCTGACAGTTTAGAAATCTATCTCTACAAATGTTTCTATCTATACAACTTTTATCTCTCGTAACACTCAGAAAAATGGCAATTTTTGTCGGTTTCAACGCTGCTTCTCATAGGAAAATAATTCTCATAAAAAATAAATAAAATATATTTCCTTTATATAAATAAAGGAAAAAATAAAGGAATTATATAATAAATAATATCTCATAAAGGAAGCGATAAAGGAAAATTCTCATGTTACTCCACGGATCAGTAGGTACTTTGTCCTCTGCTCTTGGAATTCTACAGGATGACTGAAAACCCTAGTCTCTTATGGTCATAAACCTCCCTACTCCTTTGGATATGTTACATTTTTTTGTTATTTCGTTCAGTTTTCTAGGCTTTTTGACTTTTATAAACAAGGTCGAGGGATTACAAAAGATTTGTGAAAAAAGAATACCTATTTCTTTGTGAAGAACTAAAACGAGATAAATAAATAATATTGAGCTTTGTCTTCTTCTATGACATAAAAGGGAGAATCCTATGGTTATTCAGTTGACATCTAGTCTTCTAAAAAACAATTGTTATTCTTGCTAAAATGTATTCCACACAACTTGACGCCCCTATTGGTGTAATCAGCGAGGGATCTCTGTACAACAAGTTTTCTCAAACCGTGCTGCGGAAAGATTATTCTTGCAGAGTAGCTCACTCTAGATTCTTATAAATAAATACCGCGTAATCAAATTCTGATGGTCATCTGATCCTAAAGCTACAGAAAGAAGGTTTCAGAAAGTCATTCACGATTATACCAAGACACCAATAAATTACTTACCTACCTGTTTTTTCACCTCCCAGGAACTCATCAGTCCTCTCGCTGTAATTTTCTGAGAGAGAACGAGTAGATACAAGTAGATTGGAAAAAAATTAAATATATATAATGTTCTAACCACCTTGGTATGTTGTCAGTATGACCTTCTTAATTACCGTTATTATTTCAGGGAACGGTGTTGCTTTGCTTAGAACTTAATAATTTAGCTTCTAAGGTAAAGACAACAAACGATACCGGTTGGTAGACGAAACCTAAATATTTGAACGCGGGATGTAGAAGGTACTCAAGAGATTATTAGGTATGGTTAGCTTGGCGAGAGCAAACATATATTTTGTTAACAAGTGGTTTTACAAAGTTGTGCAACAAGTTAGTGAAAGATAACAAAGCTGGTTACTAGCTAAACTCCCTTTTTCAATCTCATCTACACATTTTCTGTCTTCACCTGTCGAATTTCTCTCATCTGAATCTCAATATTAGCTTGATTCAGATAGCATCCATAAAAAAACGACTCGGTTGTAAGCGGAAATCATCAGAATTTTGCATAACGCTTTCTTCGTCAGACCGTAACGTCACACTTTTTGAGTTATGTGCCATAGTAAAGACATGAAATGTCAAAAAACGCTTGCATACGAGTCTGCAACACATTGGGACTTTTATGTCTTTAGTTGGCCACGCACTTTGCAGTAGTTAACATAATATGGTTGGATAAATCGAGAGCTTTTGATCGAATGGTTAACGAATTTTGTGGGATAAAAAACGACGAAGTACCATTTCCCTATAGCAACGACTCGGTTGTAAGCGGAAATCAGAATTTTTCATAACGCTTTCTTCGTCACACCGTAACGTCACACTTTTTGAGTTATGTGCCATAGTAAAGACATGAAATGTCAAAATAGTGAACCATATAAATGGAGGTTTATTGAAGCATCAGTGCTTGTTACGTATATTTTGGGCCGTGGTCACGAATCATCGATCAGAAATTGAAAATTGTCATTTCGATGTTGAACCGAGTAGCACCATTTTCGTCACGAAGAAATAACACCATTATTGGAAGCAATAAAAGCGAATTAAAAATAACATTTCTAGGATTTTTGGCCCTGGAATCGAGATAAAAAATCCAAAAAAAAATTCAAAAGGTCAATAATATCAGAAGAAACGATGAGTTCGTTGGCCAGAATTTTCGGAGTACTCCAAGGGGTCACATTTCAAAAATTTAGAGTCAAACATCGCTTGAAAACGTGGTTATGAGGTTTTGTGGTGTAAATTACTATCTTAAACATACGATCATATGATATATTCGGAATCAACGTGAAATTTCCTTTAAGAATCACCCACCAAATCGGTTAAAATTATTCTCTGGAAGTTCGCTCATCAACTAATGCTGCATGAATGGAACTTTTTTTCTTTCCAGAGCCCAATCCTACTCTTTTTTCTGATGGGAAAAAGACGGAGGAAAAATAGTACGTAGCTACGTATATTATTCAGTTTTTGAAAGTTCAAACTCAGCTCACTATAAGCAAAAGATCCATCATTAGTAGGTACTTACGTTTCGGGACTCGTTTCCACAATCCACATGTACAATGAATGTGGCTGAATCAGCAAAGACAAGCTGCATTTTAGCCCTCCGTTAATTTTTGGTGGTTGTCACCTGAATCGATACCTATGCTTTTGGGTGAAAAAAACCTCTTTTTTTATAAAAACTTTCGATTTTTGCTCAAAATAACTGCAATAAGGACTTTGAAGAAATTCTCAGGATTTACTCTCAAAACTCAAGTTCATCAGAATCAGATCTACAGTCGCTAATCAGAATGATAGGCGACGTGAGAATTACCAGTCTTTCTTTCGAAAAGAAAAAGCTCTTTTTGAATTGGTACGAAGAAGGTTTTTCATAGGGGGAAGCAGTGTCAAAGTCAGGTACGTACGTATTAATTTGATTACTGGAGAAACAATCAGTAAAGCTTTCTGTAGTTCTTATTCATAGTTGAACTGTGTTTTTCAGTTCTTATACAATTCCATATTTCCTCGCTAGCGGTTTCAAAAGTTTAATTGTATATGGAAAGGGTTTAATTATTTTGGCAAAAGGTTCAACTCATATGGCAAAGGTTTGATTCAAACGGCAAACCCTATATTCTATGGATTCTTGAGGATTGAAGAAGGGTGTGCGTCTGTGTTAGGAGTAAGTAACTTATGGTAATATAGGTAGGTAGGTAGGTATCCTTTTTCTCGAAGAGCTATCTGGGAACCCTAAACAAAGGTAACATCCCAAGAGAGGGAAGGGGGCCCTCCTTGGATCCCAACTGCTCAGAATTATCAGTATAGTTGTGAATTTTTAACTCAAAGAACTAGTGTCTCTGAGATGATTGTGGGAGAAGAAGAGGAGCATTTGGTGTTATTAAAGGTAATCCTCAATATTTTCGCCAGAGGATCTACACGTTTTAGTTGCCCCCACTCCTATCCCGGTCTTCGCTCATCAAACTAGTGCTGTTCCCTCTGTGCGTTCTATCAATGTGTGCGACTCATTTTCCTTAATATAATTACTTATCAAAACTACTTACGACTTGTACTTCTTTATTTCTCTGACTAAGTGGAGGACAGGTTCCTACCATGAAGTGTCGCCAGGAGACCTAGCATTTGAAAATTACTAAATTGGATTTTCCAAATATTTAGTCTGCTTTTTGGACTAAAAAAGAGGAAACCAATGTCATTAGTCAAGTTGAAAAATAACAGAAGATGCTTACCCCCAAATCCTAGAAGTTCATTTTTGGCAATTTTCCGGTGAGAAATCTTTTGATTATTATACAGGGTTACCAAACGTTCTACTATAGAAGGACATTATCAAGTCTTGAACATTATCAAGGACAAGTCAAACCGTTCTTCCATTTTCTTGAATTTGAGGATTTGTCCTACTTTCAGCCTTTGAAAAAAAAAACACAGGAAGGATCAGCCCTTTACGCTGAAACATTGTGACAAAAATAAGTCAGACATAATACATTTATGGCCTTAAGACGTAAATATTGATGTCAAAATGGAAGAAAAGTCTGTCTGTCTGCCAGGTTTGCATGGATGAGTAGTTCAAGTTCGATACGATACAGAATGGCTCCATATTCAATCTTTGATCGTTTGAAAGCTCGATAGAAATGTAGCATGTAACCCTTTTGCGTGTGAATCGCAAATCTTTCAGAGTTGGCCAAATCTTCGTTCAAAGATCAGCTGTTCAAACGCTTCCTTAACTACTGAATTTCGTTATGAATGGATAACACAACTCTCAGATGATAGTAATAATAATAAGGTACAAGGTAGGTACCTATGAATGAGGAAACACAAATTTTGAGCAAGAAATAAAATACTTTTTTAATCAACATTAAGAGTAGGTATTCCATAAAATGGAAGTAAAAGTGAGAAGTAAAAAAATGTTCATTGTGAACAACGGAGGAGGAAGAGAAGGTACGTAGTGAAGAGAATGAGTGAAAGTAAACAAGAATGATCCATCAAGTCAGTACCCCGACTTAAGGGACTTTCTCGGACTCCTGTTAAATCGCGTATGTATATTTGGCGTTTATACACAGCAGTCGGCTCGGGTTTTGGGGATACTTTTTCATCGAAAAAATCACGAATATAGCTATTGAAGGACGGACGAAACTCCCAGGCATTCTCGTATAATGCGTATACAATGTCAGTGTTCGTGGTGATGTAGAATGCTGAATCGTTTTTATCGTAGGCCAACGTACCCCAGTTGGTAACGGCAAAGTACCACCCTTGGACGCACGCAATCGGGCCTCCAGCATCCCCGTGGCCAACTGATGAACGCATCTGAAAATGATGATGGAACATAATAAAATGAGGGCTGAACGTCGTACCTATAATTAGGTATATAATAATGTAATTCAGGTTTGGAAAGCGATTAATCAGATGTTGATTTTTAGTCAGGGACAATATCATTCTATTGTAATTGTACGTAGTGTGAAGGTGTGGTTGGAGATACTTTCAGAACTAAATGCTATGCTTAAAGTACGTTATCGTGATGTCAGCAAAATGGTGAGAGCAGTATTATATCTAATCGTATTATGCTGGTTTTGAAGTTGGTACGTACTTAATCGTTTTGGTGGACCTGGAAATAGCTATCAAATTTTCAGTTTCGAGTACATACTTTCTTTAAATATAATTTTTTTAAACATAAGTAGGCCGTCCTTGTAAAGTATCAGAAATATTGTGTAACAAGGTAAGGATAATGTAGAAGACAACCTTCCCGAAATCAGTTGTACAACTCCAGGTCTGAACCTGCTTGTAGGATACTTCATGAAGATGAAGAAAAGAGACGAATTCTGCCATTGCAGTATGAGTCTGCCAACAGTACACGAAGGATCTCACAACTCTCCACGTCTTTCTCAGGTTGTACGACGGCACGCCATAAATGTCTCTACCCTCAAAATTAGTAGAGCCCCATCCCGTGAGAAGACAAACCGCCTGTAAGGAGACGAGTGAAATAAATAAGCACTGAGAAAAATGTAAAAATAACAAAAATAATACAGCAATACACAGCCTTACTGCAGCATTCAGAATGACCCTCAATATACAATAGAATGAGAAACGCTGAAAATAATAACAACGGTGTATCAATTATTATTTTTGGTTTATTATTTTCAATAATAAAACCTTTGGAATCGAGCAAGACAATGTTTTTGACACCCCCCCTTCAAAATTTGTTGTTTTACGTTTCAAGATACTCAGAATCCTATAACCAATGAGAAAAAAAATCTGTCCGTACTCCGTACGCGGCACTGTCTTTAGTTACCGGGGAAAAAAATAATTGAATCTTGTTCAGCTTTTTTCATGGAACGGGAAGCATACAACACTGGTTTCCCTTCCTGAAGAAGCAAAGCACCCAACCAAGCACACCCACATGGATTTCGACTGGTTTTCATCCATCAAAGGGAGTCAGCAAGGCAGACTGAGAAATAGCTTGCTCTTGATCTATGAATCGCTGCTCCAGTGGATCTGACCCCAACCAAAAGGCATTCTTCTTCAAGAGTTCTTGGAAAGGTATTACAAACGGATTGCAATTACGGATAAATTGGGTTTGAAAGGGCGGAGATAGTTCACTATCCCTAGCAGACGTAATAGTTCATAGTTCAAGTTCACTCAGTTCTATTTGACTTGGAAATTTTAACTTACGGCCTAGTTTTGAGCAAAATTTTGCCTTCTGACCAAAATACATTGACTTATTATGCACTATGTAGGATTGTAGGTATCCTATGTACTGTAGGTGTCCATCTGTGGAGTCCGCTGACCAGGTGCCCAACGTTTAAAATGATTCTGTTGAACTGTGGTCTGCTGCAAAGAACACTGAAATCAGTTCAAAACTATACTTTTGATTGGAATATCGGCCTAGTACTCGTCCTAATAACACACTTCTGGGAAAGGAAGTTTTGAAAAATTCAATTACTTTAATTTTAATAAGAAAATAGACCTGTAAGTGTCATAGATTGCTCAAAAATTGAAACATTCCAGGTTCAAGGAAAAGTATTAATCCGGCAATTCGTAAAATTCAATTTATTACCAATGTAATGGAACAGTCGACATAATCGATCATATATAATACTGACATAATAAATTATAATGCCATTCAGTCATTTAGCCCTCTTTGGTGCGGACTCGCGCAAAATGGTCGTACTCCCGACAGTTCATGCATTGACCACCCGCAGAACATTAACGCGTTGCTCAATGTGTATAACCATGTCGCCTGCAGGCACCAGGAGCAGGAACGTGAAACACATAGTTACATAATTCTGAGGGATTATTTTTCGAAAAATTTCGTGCTCCACTCCAAAGGTTTATTATTGAAAATAATAAACCAAAACGTGCTGCTGCATGTACCTTCTATAATTAAGAATTTTCAATAATTCAGGATGATTGACCTCACCAGTCGGTTTGATATCTTCGTTTTATTCAGCAATATTTCGGTGGCATTGATGATCATCCTCTTCAGGCATGGATATCACCTGTGTACAACGAGATCATAACATCTTACTAACTATCTAGGACTAGGTAGTGACTGTTTATTTGCATATTGTGGTTCTGTGGACCCACTGTAGGGGGGGGGGGGGGGGGGGGATTGGTGTATAACTATAGTGTTTTCATTACTGACTTCATTACTGTCACTACTGTAAGTACCAAGTTACATGTCTTGTTTTGTTGTTTTTCTTATATTTCCATGCACATTACACTGTGATTTCATGGTTACTGTGATCAATTGTAGGTAGTTCTAGGTATTAGTAAGATGTTATGATCTCCTTGTACACAGGTGATATCCATGCCTGA
>JAEMON010000002.1:10727793-10746389 GCA_030264115.1 Lygus lineolaris | reverse complement strand
TATGGCAAAACAACGTTTGCCGGGTCAGCTAGTTTATATATACATTTTATAATATCAATAATATCAAAAGAAAGGATGATTCAGCTCGCCAGAATTTTTGGAATACTCCAAGGGGTCAAATTTTGAACATTTAGTTTCAAAAATCGCTAAATAACTTGTTTTTTGAGGTTTTGGTGTAAATCACCATCTTAAACATAGGAACATAATGGCATATTCGGAATCAGACCAAAGTTTCCGATAAGGATCACCCACAAAATCGCTTAAAATAACTATTTGAAAATTCGCTCATCAACTCATGCTGCATGAATTTAACTTTTTACGTTTTAAAGCGTTCTGAACAATTTTCGTTCCGTGTTGGACTGTGGTCTATTCCTTGTCCCAAGCAAAACTGTATGAAGTTATGGTCCGATTTTGATGGAATTTTCCGGGAGTTTCCATAGATTTCATCTCCGTCGGACCGCTAGTAGCGTGTACGCATGCGTGAAATCCCGGAAACTACAATTCCTCAGTTCTTGATGGGCTGATTTTGCTCAAATTCGGAGTATAGTTGGGGGCTGATTACAAGACAATTACTTATTAATTAGGCACTAGTGGATCAGTAATACCTCCCGCGCAAAATTTAACCGTCTTTTCATAGCCATTACTTCAGAACTACTCCACCTATTTCGGTGACATTTCCAATGATCGTTCAGGTTCACTATTTTTTGGGGGAAGGGGGCTTTTGAAACGCATAGGGAAAGGTCAGGGAAAAATCACTTTTGCGGTCTGGAAAACCTGAAAAAGTCAGGGAATTTTGGGATTCTGTTTCCGTAGCAACCCTGTTAACACCGTAATTCAATAACTAAGGAACTTTATGAAAGTGAACAAAAACTTGAAAAAGTGGGAAAACTCGGCGCTCCGCTCCTCGCCAGGGTGCAAGCCCCCTGGACCCCCGGTTACCTCTATTTACATACTTCGGACGAAATTATTGAAACACAGAATGTGTTTTAGCTCACGCGTTTCACATAAACCCCTCTTCAATCTTCAATTTTCGACTCAGCGGATCTGGGAGCTCCATTTTCGACTCAGCTGATCTGAGAGCTCAATTTTCAACTCAGCTGATCTGGGAGCTCCATTTTCGACTCAGCTGATCTGAGAGCTCCATTTTCGACTCAGCTGATCTGAGAGCTCCATTTTCGACTCAGCTGATCTGGGAGCTCCATTTTCGTCTCAGCTGAGCTGCGAGCTCAATTTTCGATGCAGAGAGTAGTACCTCAAAACATTGCGGTAGTACCTCATTGATTTCTACCTAGCCTCGACTTATCGAGTTAATAATAATCTAAAGTGGCGGAGCGTTCCCGATTTCGTCCCAGATTTCATTACATTTGTTGGCTAGTTAGTCCATGGCTAAAACACATTCTGTGTTAAAATACTCTGAAAAGTGGAACTGGCACATAGCTTCCACTCTTCAAAGAAAATTTGAGTGAATTCTGATGAAAACTGTGGTCATTAGCGCTGTAACAACGAAATTTAGTGAATTCCACGTTAGAGCATCCGCTGAGTATGCCGATGCCGGACCTCAGGAGGCCTTGCCCGCATATTCGCTGAAGATTTGAGCGAAATTGAATCAAAACTGTGTGTTATGCCACCACTCTCCGTTCAACAATTATTATTATCCTGGAGTTGTACATCTTTCATCATATACCTTTGATCTTTGGCCTACTCGGAGGATTTTTTATTCAAACTCTCATTTCTGCTCTCTTTTTCCTTCAACCCTTAAGTATTTACAGGGAGCGAACGGTTGGTCCTAAAATGCTCCGTGAGGTCTCATTTGACGCAGAAAATTGTGACCCTCTTGAAATCGATGGAAAAAATATACGCTACTATTTGAAAAAATATACCCTCCTATTTGAAGTTTAGGGAGTTTTGAAAATTGCATCCCTCATTTTCTACCTCTTGGAGAAAAGTGACAGTCTAATAAATAAATTTCATTAATTTTGGTCCAAGGTAACTAAGCAAAGTGCCACGAACGGACGGATTTTGGTTTACGGAGTGTTTCCAACAATGAACCTTTGGAATCGAGCTAAAACATTATTTTTTTTCCCCCCTCAAATTTTGATGTTACCTTTCAAGATACGTACAGAATCCAAAAATCTGCTTTTAAAGAAGCTGTTTTTATAAGCCTCCTTAGTATGGTACTGAATTTCATTATAAAGGACCTACCTACAACTCTCGGATAATAGGTAGTGGAGATATAATAATTACCAGGTGGTATGAAGCACACTCCTGCTTCTGAGCCCGACAATAACAATTACTCTAAGGCAATCCGAAGAAAAAATTAAGTGCCGTATTTTTGCAGACTCAACCCCGTCCATCACTCGGTTCATACCTAATAAAAGAAAAACTGAATGAATTTGTGGGTTATTCCTTCATCTTCGCGTTTGGTACGGACTTACGGATGGAGATCATTTGAATCCTCTGTTTGAGCAGACGATCAAACGGAAATTAATTTCGCCCGAAGGGAGACCACTGGTTGGTTGGTGGGACCTACCTTATACACTTCCACCCTTAGGTTTTGGCAATCAAAATATCTAGCTCGTTCAGTTGCAATCAAACCAAGCTCACTGCAAATCAGGTAGATAATGATCAGGATATTTTAATCAGGTAGGTACTCAACTAAAAATTTTACACAAATCATTTTTCTGCTCTATATGATTCATTATTAACGTGAGTAATAATACTTTTGTCTTTCCTGACAATAAATTCTTCCACATTAAATTGAATCTTCTTCACTTTCAAAAATGTAGGTAGGTACCTTACTTTATATGAAGGTGACAAAGGTTTATTGGAAGTTTAAAAGTTCCATTCATGCAGCAATTTCGAAGAATCATTTTAACCGATATTGTGGATGATTCTTAAAGTATCTTTCGTGCTGATCCCGAGTATACCAAAAATGGTCCTTTGTTTAAGATAGTAATTTACACCAAAAACCTCTAAATTTGACCTTCTCGTCTTCTCTTAACCTTCAAGCGTTCGCGCGGACGGTCAAGTGACCGTCATCTTCGTAATCCGAGAAAAGCTCGCGTATGTAATTTTTGGGAAAGGTGGGAGGGTCATGTATTCTCTAATTATGCTTCCGGCCACATTTCAATCCACTCACAACCGTGATTCCACGCTCAGTACAGTCCGAAACGTGCCAGTAAAACCGCGCGGACGGTCATTTGACCATAAAACCAATGTAAAATTTAATTAAAATTTAATTCTTCAATCTAAAATTTAAGTGTTTCTGTAGTGTTGGAACTTCATTAGCCTATCCTGAATCTCTCTCTATCTTTTTCTCCCACCTAAGAGATCTAACAATCATTTTAGCGAATTTTCGAAGAAAATGAAGCTATTGAAATTGCAAATATTTACTACCCAAATAATAAAGAATTTTAATTGGGAAGGTGTTTGACTAGTTATATCAGAGTTCCTTTCTAATAATTGATGTATATAATTCACTAAAAGTAAGAAAATTACAGTGATAATAATTTAAAAAAACGTGGACGGTCAAATGACAGTCGCGCGAACGCTGGTGTGACTGACGTTGGCGCGAACGCATGAAGGTTAACATGATAGTATGGTGGAATTGTCGTTTTTTGGTCTGCCTTCAGTTCCAAGTATCAGTGGTTTATTTGGGGTTTTGTGGATTATTTATTTACTGAGCTTATCTGATGAGCAGAACAACCACTGGTTGTTCTGCCTATCAGATCAGCTCAGTAAGTAAATAACCAACAAAAACCCTTAAATAAACCACAAGTACTTGCAACTGAAAGCAGACCATAAAACGTCAGTTCCACCATCCTATCGTGATGGTTACTGCCGTATAACCTTATGGTTGAGGTGAGGCAGGGACGATGTGGTTTTGTGCTACTAAAGTGTCGTAGGGGGAACAGAACGGCAATAAAGTGGTGTGGTACTAATGTGGTGTGGTACTAAAGAACGGTGCTACTAAAGTGTGGTAGGGGGAACAGAACGGCAATAATGGCAATCACTTCTCCTGTCTCCGGATGATTTGGTGCACGCCACTTGCCATATAGATCCTTTGGAGGTAACAAGACGCTTGCAACAACACCTTGACATCTTGGGAAGATGGTGTTCAAAGTGGAGGGTGAGAGTAAATTCGGACAAATCTGCAGTAGTTACGTACACTTATAAGCTAAATTCTTGTGCACCATCGTTGAACTATCTCGAGCACACCATACCAAATGCTTTGGCGCATAAGTATCTTGGAGCTACGTTGGACGGAAGCCTTACTTATCATGACCGTATTACCGAACTGACCAAAAAAGTAAAAACCCGCATGGCACAACTCAGACCCTTTCTTGAAATCCCTCATTTATCCATTCAAAACAAACTCATTTTGTATACCACACTCATACGCCCAATTTGGACTTATAGTATTGGCATATGGGATACATGTTCCAAGTCAGAATTCAAGAGAATAGAACAACAACAAAACTCCATATTGCAGAAGAGAATTGTCCACAGCCCTCCTTTTGTGAGAAACGAAACCCTGTACAGGGATTTCAAAATTGAAACACCCTCGGAAATCTTAATATCGCATACACAAAGATTCATCCAACACGACCATCACAATGAACTAGCAGCTGAAGGATTCAATCCACCAGAAATTCGAGGATTTTCGAGACCGCGACACATCAGTGACATGCAATGGAATACGCTAATCTATAAACGACATTGATTGCTAATTATCTCCGTGATTAGATGTAGGTATGATGTTGTTGTGGGATGCGACGGGATGAAGACTATTGACAAACAATTTTGTTTTGCACGAGCTTCTATTGTGATAAAAGAAAACAGAAAATATTACAACGAGAAATTCCTTCACTTGTCAACTTACGACGAACTACTCAAACACTTGCTTCCTGTCCCCACCATCGCTCTCGCTCACCACCTTGCTCCGCGCGTGCGCGCTGTAGTAAGTTCCACGAACCCATCCTCCAACAGATGTAATAACGTATAAGAATATCCGTGTTTGTGTATTATCCAATGAGGAATGTTTTGATAAACGGTCTCAAAGAACCGAAAATATATACACACACACACAAACAAAGAAAAGGGGGGGGGGGGGCAGAAATGTCGGTCCCCTCTGAGGAGAGTGCAACGTTGTATAACCCTTGGCCTTCTCGACTATGGGTTAATGAAGTTAATCAAGAAGGAGCCAGTCACAAGTCCGGAAGAGTGGATATCGCCTATCAGATCAGTAAATAAATAACCCACAAAACCCTAAATTAATATTTTCTTTTGTTATTATTGACATTTTGAATTTTGATTTTAAAATTTTGAAGTTTCTTCGACAACTCGCTGAAAAGTGTAACAGAATGTGAACAGGTTACATTGAAAGTGGAATTCAAAGTGAGTTTTATAATTGTTTCATTACCAATAACTGCCTCACCCATTGGGGGGGGGGATTTCATTCCCCCTGAATCCTCTTTGAGATCAAAACCAAATTCCATTAACGTTTTTCAACCACTAATAAATATTAAGAACGTTTTTCAAGTGACCTACTGCTAAATAGCTAAAAAGGGCAGAATATGAAAATTTGCGTTTTGAACTACCGTATCTCGGCAATGAGTTGGTCCACAGAAACAGTTTGGTCTCAAATTGTAGAAAATGTGGTCTTGAGGTGTATGGAGTGGTCTTGGCCGAAAAACCAGTCCATAGGGCTCAAAATTCAGAAAAACTTTGCCCAAAACCGGTGTTTCTAGATGTTTTACGATGTTCTGGAGGGCTGCTGAATTGGATCTCATATTCTAAGTTAGGGATAGATTATATAGGTACACAAGGAAAACATAAGTGGGACTACCTGATTCCATGCAAGGTGTTAGGCAGGGGTGCACCCAGACTTTTCAATTGGGGGGGGGCTACCGGGGTATGGAATTCCCCCTCCTCCTCCCCCTAAAAAAGGGGGGTTCAGGGGCCCTCACCCAGACATTGTTTTTTAAATTGGGTGTTTAAAATTGCGTTTCTAGCCTATTTGGGCTCCTAAGAATGTACGTAAAACACCTTATTTTAATATGGAAAAATGTGTACATAGGCGTTGATTTATTATTATGTTTCGTCGAGTAGGATGGATTCATCCTTCCTGTCCGCCCCCTTGGCCTTGACTATGGCATGGTCTGCATTGTCAGAAGAGAAATCCATTGGAAAATATTTTTATGTCTACACCAAAGATCACTTTGGTACAAGTTTAAAAATGTATAAGCTAGCATTAGAGGTTATGGGAGGACTTGTATCACGCAATCCGCATGCAATAGTAATCCACTTTAGAATATTTTATTGGGTACATTGTTGGTCAAGCCATATTAAAAAGTTTTTTTTATGCTGGGGGCCCCCCCGGCTTCAGTTCCCCGTGGGTGCGCGCCTGGTGTTAGGTAACTTACTGGACAAAAATGAGAAAATTATAATCACTCTACCGAACGCTTGGTTGCAAGTGGAAAGCTTAGATACCCTCGATACCCTAACGTTTTCAGACAGTTAGCTCAAGGCTAAAGCAGGTTCCCTGCTAAACCCCATCGAGATCCGCCAAATAGTTTAGACGAAGCAGACGGGCAATAAAACAAACACACGTTGGGAGAGTTATTTGTTGAATGAGGAAAATTTAAATTCGATTGGTAAACCTGTTAATTATACTGGCTTTTGCTAGAATAAGAAGTGTTATTATGTTGTTTTTATCTTCAACTAGGTAGGTACTTCTAAAATCTTAAAAAGTACCTAACAAATTACCTAATGGTTTGTGGGGAATCTGTCTCTTCTGTATACCTACCTACACCTCACTTCTCATATAGGTACCTTGTTTACCTATTAGATACTAGGCAACGCATACTGGTAGTGCCTACATACCATTTTCATCAAAAAATCTGAAGATTGATTTCTCACCGAGCTTGATAATTCCCCAAAATTATATTATAGTCTCAAAACAATCACATAAGTAGGTAATACATCATATCTCACAAGTAATCACCAGAAGGTTGTCACGGAGCGGCGCACAAACCAAACCTTCCTCAACACTGAGCGAACGAAAGTTCTTTTGCAAACCCTAGCGCCTTCTGATGGGCCCACACGGCGCACAGACTACTTCTCCTTCAAGACTGAGCGGTCTTTCGTTCTATTGCATACCCTAGCGCCTGTTCAAACACCTTCTGATGGGCCTACCCCTACATGGCACACAGACTACTTCTTCTTCAAGACTGAGCGGTCTTTCGTTCTATTGCATACCCTAGCGCCTGTTCGACACGAGTAGGCCCGGCCTACTACATTACCCTACCTTACCCTACATTCGGAGAGTGGTTCTTAGGAAACGTAAGAACTGGATTTGACTTAATTTTGCTGCTTCAGAAATCCGTTCAAAAAGTATCACAAAAAATTTGTTTTGCACAATCAAAATTTCGATTTTTTTGCGTTTTAAAGCTTTTTGAAATATTTTGAATCCGTGTCTGTCTGTCCGTGTCTATTTTCAGGGATTGGATTGTGCGGGTAAGCCCCTGGACCTTCCCCTATTAATTTCTTCACCGACGCGTCGAGCACGGACCTCTACTACTGTGTGCGCATGCGTAAACGTGAATTTCCATACAAAATATCCATGTCAAAAAAATTGACAAACTTACTTTGAGGTCACTGTACATGACATATCCAAGCCAACTGAGCCAAACTAGCAATCAAAAGAAACGTAGCTCCATTGCTCTACACTTATAAAAAGAAGACAAAAATTTTCAGCATTTTAATTAGGTATTTACACAAAATGGCTGTTGATTCTTGCTGCCACTGGTTAGGGTTACCCCACTCTACACTAGTTATTTTTTTCTTCTCAAGTTCCTATATTAGTTTGACAAATTTGTTCGAAAATTAGTTACGACTTATATCGCTGTCATCGAAGTTTTTCATCCATTCTGTTATTCAAAAGAAACAATATTGAAGTCTTCGGGCAATAAACATCTGGTGCGAGGCTTCACACTACTTTCTTCACCCGTAAAACCCTTAAAAATGGCTATATTTTTGCGGGTCTTAACGCTGATTTCGGCCCTCAATCTATTTTTGTGGAGATGAGAGGTATTGGAACTTGTTTCTTGAGTAAGTCCTGTGAATTTCATCAAAATCGTTAGAGTAGTTTGGGAGAAAAGCTAAACAATGGGCTAAAAACGACGTTTTTTCACTATTTGGAATATTTTCTCCCCCTTATAATTGACCTGGAGGGCCTAGGGTCTCATCCTCAGAAACCAGGGTCATATATGTAGAAACCAATCCTCGAAATCGGAATTTTTTTGTCATTTGTGTAGGGGCCGCAATCGTGTTCATACGCATACCATGGAAGAAGGAGAAAATCTCCTTCTTCCATGCGCATACACATACATATTTATGGACTTACAAACACTTTTCCAAAACGTGGAGAAAATTGTTCAGATGTCGATTAGGACCAGTTGAAGGTGGTGTTTCAGAAATTGTGTTTTCTGCTGATCGCAATACTTTCCTTTTACCGTCAGGTGGGCTGAGGAAAGTAATAATGTATCTGTAAAGAAATGGTTGGCTGCATGATTAGTTATTATTTGTTGGTGATTTGTCGAACTTCAGCCAGAAAAAACCCTCACTTCAAAGCATTATTTTACTCTCGACGTTTCGGGTCAACCAATCTTCAGGAAACCTAAGAGCAACCCCAAACAACATTTTTGAAGAACAAACGCAACCCACCAGGTAGAAATAACAATATTATTACTGATAGAAAGAATGAAAAAGAGAATCAGAAAGTTCCTGATCATGAGAAAAAAGGAGTCCCAAGTCCCAAAAAAGCAGTTCCCTCATAAAGAAGGAGGGAAAACTGTCCAAAAATGGTAGAATAAGAAAGGTTGCGTATAAAAACGAAAAAAAGAGAGGCCTATGGTAGCTAAAGAAACAAACCACCAAACTAAAAAAAATAGTTAGGCATAGAAAGAGAAAAATTTACACAGCTTGAGCAAAGTGAAGTTACTTAATATGGTAGCATGGTACCATACCAGCATGGTTTACCTATTCTTGAAGGTATACCATTTAAGCAGAAAGAGGGATACGTATTTCATAAGCTTCCTTAAGCTTCATAAAACAAAGAGATAAGTAGGTATAACTCTTTTTTGCCTCAAGCATGCTTGCTAAAATCCAACATCACCGTAGGAACTCCTCCATGATTCGTGCCCCATGGAAGTAATGTCGGCCGCAAAGGCGAACAACGCACAAAGGGGAAGAAGCTCAACGTTTTAGCGTCCAACTTGTTTACATTTCTAGTTCGCGTTACTGCTCTGGGTCAAATTTTGTGTGCAACAAGTTGTGATGGTGATGGGCGTAACGACGCATATTGTGCTTCCACCCGTGAAATTTCATGTTATTTAACTCAAATTCGTTCTTCTTTCAACTCTTCTGTGGTACGTGACGGAAAACAATCGCCTCCTTTATACGGACTCTTCCATCATGACGCTCACACCTGAGGAGATAGGTAAACTCCTCACCTTGTTTTCAGATAAAGCTTTTGAGGATCAGCCATTTGATAACTTTGTTCGTCACATCAAACAGTATTTCTCGAAAGCGTATAATTACAAAATTGGCGTTTGCGTTTATCATTTTCTCCACCACAATGTTTTGTCGACTCCTCTGCGTCGCCTTCTCGGAGTGACTCTTCTCATTGAGCTGTACCGCGGTGAACAGTTTTTAAACAATCCTTTCAGTCATTTCATTCTATCTGTCATAAAAAGCAGTGGTGATTCTGCTAGTAAGTCTATTCCGTTTAATCTAGTGCTTGGTAGTCCCGAAAAAAGCTTTTTGAGTCACCTGATCGCGTCTGGGCGCCCACAAGATATGCTGAGGAAAACGCCCAAACAAGTCATGAGTTTCGTCGAACCGAAAGTGGACTTGACTTTTCTCGAGAAGCAGTTGGAGATGAAACTCCGGGACAGACCCGACGGAGTTAGGAATCATATTTCATGTTTTTTCCCTGAAACGATTCCATCCCAGGACATGGAAGACGCTAAAGAGGTGAAAGACTTCGCGGTTGGTCTGTTGTCGAACCCTTGTCCACCCGCTATGCAAACCTACAGGCCGAGTGCACTCAGGTTGGTGCCTCCTCTGACTGCTGGTTCCACAGGAGCGGATGATATGTCTTGGATAGATTTCGACCTGAGAGATCACGATTTCGCAGTTGATTTCTCTATCGGAACCCGAGTACCGAGTGGTATGTCCAAACTCATCAACCAAGCACTGAAAGGTTCCCTGACACTACAGGAACAACAACAACTTCTCTTGGAACTAGAAAACGAGACAACGCCGCTCCAAGACGTCGTTCTCCTGCCGGATAAGTTGCCAGATCTCGTGGAAAACAATCCACTGGTTGCCAGCGAACTCCTTCGCAAACTCATAGATTCTCCCAAAATCAACGATTACTTCAGCGTTCTCCTCACCATGGAAATGTCGTTGCATTCCATGGAAGTGGTCAACCGTTTGACAACCACCGTCAAACTCCCACCGGAATTCATCCATCTCTTCGTATCCAATTGTATATCGACCTGCGAGACGATGAAAGACCGCTACATGCAGAATCGTCTCGTTCGCCTCGTCTGCGTTTTCCTTCAATCTCTGATACGAAACAAAATCATCAACGTTCAAGACTTGTTTCTGGAAGTCCAGGCGTTTTGCATCGAGTTCAGTCGAATAAGAGAAGCTGCTGCTCTATTCAGGCTTCTGAAGCAGCTTGAGACTGGCACTGGGGAAAGTTGAATGATTAGGTACTCGAACAAGGCTTGATTGTTCATACCCGAGGGTGAGCTAGATTCCTAGTTGTCGATCTTCCCATTGAAGTCAAGAGGAATGCATACGTTCGTTGTTTCAACTAGGTTCCATTGTGTCCATTTCCTATGGTAAACTTAGCCGTAAGTTTAATTTAAAACTTCCACGTCCCCTCGAGCAGGCAAAAGTATGTGTAGATTTACAGGTTACTTACCTAGTTATTTTCACTGTCCTGGAATCAGTAATTCTACTACTTATTTCGATTTACACTCCTCACGTTAATCTTCGTAATAAATTGATTGTCTATCTTGAATTAATTGTAAATCTAACCCGTGCACTCATCTACCTACACTCCTGGTAGGCAGTAGTTCTATTAGTGTTCACTTTGGTTGATTTAATCAATATAAATCAAGTCAAGCTTTCTTCCGTTACTTACCTCGTCCTTCATCTTCTCTTGTGTTTACTTTAGGTAGATTTTAGTTTAAAATTCCGTTTTCGTGAGGAGGTGTTGTTGGTATAGGTAATAGGTCCGTACCTACTAGTGTGCTAAACATTCATAGCTTTTTCCATCAAGTCAACGTCTCAGTGTTGGGCATTTGAAAAATCGGTCAGAAGGGTAAACGTATGTACCTTTATTCAATGTGAAATGAGTACTGAAAGTCTGGATTGTACTATATTTTTAATAAGACTTGTCATTTATTCCTATGAATTAAATGCGTGCTTACGTGCGTATTCCAGTTGTTGTACCTAACTGATCCTGATTGGCTCCCTAACATTGTGTAAAAATAAAAGTTAGAAACACTGTGGTTAAGGTGCTCATGGAGTAAAAATTGTTAACCCATTTAAAACCTTATCTTTTTTTGGAAAAAATTTGTCACAAAACTTTGTGGGTTTACTAATTTGGACCTCGGGGACACGGGAAAAATATTGAAAAAATGCTGCCAATAGCCAATTTTGCTAAATTGATGGTCGACATATGACACGTCTGAGGGAGCGCATACAAACACCAAGGATATACGTTTTTTCAACAATAACACACTGGCACCAGGTAGTTAAATAGAAGAAATAACAGTATTCTCATGAAAGTAAAACATTATTCATTCAACTCTATATTTTTCACAGCGAAACCAAACATTTGATAATCTTAGGGGCGAATATTCTAGGAAATATTTAAAATTTCGAATGAAATACCACGAAACAATCCACGCATAAGACCGCTTTGCCCTTGAGGCACATAGTTCTTGTCTGAGACTGCAGTTGATGCCTGCACACTTCTTTTCTTCTCAGGGGTGTTCACGACAAAATGGTCCCTCCGATCAAAGCGGATGTCGTCCAACACTCTGGAGGATGATATTTATGTACCTCCCAGATGGTCCTGGGTTCTTCCTTGACACTGCATATACGGCGTGAGATGAGTTTCAGCTAACCTAAACCCCTTCTGAAATTAAGCTGCGAAATTTTACTGTGCTTTCTGTGGAGAATCCTGGAATTTGGTCCCGTAGAAAGTACAGAAAATTTCGCAGCTGAATTTCATCCTCCAGAGTGTTGGACGACATCCGGTTTGATCGGATGGACCAATTTGTCGTGAACACCTCTGAGAAGAAAAGGAAGAAGTGTGCAGGCATCAACTGCAAGTCGCAGAAAAGAACGATGTGCTGCAAGTGCAAGGTGGGCTTATGTGTGGATTGTTTCATGTTATGAATGAAACCAGGCCTGTAATGCAAAAAATAGGTGAATCAACGCGAGGAAGTAACTAAGTGAGCCACAAACAGGAAGTATGCAAAATACTGCTGGGCGTGCCACATCTTACCAGGGGTGCCGTATGGCATCCCTGATGTAAAACCACTCCTTGAGAGGTTAGAAATAGAAGAAATTCTAAGGAAACAATTTTATTCCAAGAATGAACAATCTGGTAGTAAGAAACCGCAAATAAAAAAGAGAAAAATATATATTTTGATTATTTACACCAAACTATTCTACAACAATTTGACATCTACAAACTAATCCATTTTCAAATGAGAAAAAACTGCACTATAACACGTTCTAAACGGAACTGACGCGGGTCTCTCTGACAAGGGGAGAACATTCCAGATCAAGAAAATAAGTCGAAGTCAACAAAAAATTCAAAGTTTATTCCTGAATGATGTTCTAAGAACACCGCTGGTTTCAAATGGGTCTCTTCCCCCTAGAGGGGAAGAGAAAGCCCTAGCGGTGATTAGTTGTATACTAAAAACTCGAGCACGTCATCACCAGGGTTCTAGTTCTAAGGCCAAAGAAAAAAAGGCTCAACGATTCAGGGATCAAGAGAAACGTCTTTCTTCTATGTTACCTAAGCATAGCATGATGGAGTGCACTTTGGCACTTCTTCAGTATTCTTTCTACCATGGCTATGTACGAGGTAGCAAGGGCAACTCGAGCTAATGATGCAGAAAGTGAACCTGGTTTCCTCAAAATTTGCATAATAGGGTCCTATGTGGGGGGGGGGGGGGGGGGGGGGGGGGGGGGGGGGGGGGGGAGCTAACACGAGTGGACGATTTGGGCGGCTGATGATCTTCTTTTTTGTTTTTCAAAGATTGAACTCGTTTAATTTTATAGTTGTAACCTTTTTGTTACTAGACGGTTGTGCGCCCCTGAGTGGAGAAGACCAAACCCCCGCAGCTGGAACATTTTTCAACCCTTCATGACACAATGGCTGAAATACAGTCTTTCCGTCATCTATCGGGAAGCTTTAACACTAATACGATGATGGATAATATAAAGAAGAAGACTTCCATGGTGATATATTTCTCCGCTCCTACAGGGAGTCCTTGGAGAATAGTTATTTTGACTGAAGATAGATGGTGTAAGAACGCGATGAAGCGGGCCTTGGCTCCAGCCTGTGGCTTACCATTCCTGCGAAAGAGATGGCTTCAGCCCCAGGTTACATCTGATTTTTGCGCGGCCTTCGGAGCGAAAGGGTTAAAGTGGTACTTACCTTCCAAAACCTACTTATGTAGGTTCTGTTACCTACTTTAAAGGAAGAGGTAGCATATGAATAAAATGTAAATGATCTGACAGGCCCACGAATACGATTACCTACTTAATATCAAGTTCAGTAGGTAACTACCTACTTATACAAGACGTGAATTCAATAAACACACCAAAACTCTTCAGTTAATATTTAGGTAGATATGTTATGACTTAGGTAGGCACCTCCCTTAGAAGAAAGCCCTACTTATAAATAAAAATATGTGGGTAATCCTAGCTATTAACATTAACCTAATTATCATTCCCGTTTTTCTTGCTACAGCATTACAACCATAAGTAGGTACTTATAATCTTAATATATAAAGATAAATCCCTGTCACTCAATAACTGGAGAATGAGTGCACCAAATTGAATAATTCTTATTTGTTTTTTTGTTAATGTCAGGAGAAGGTTTTTATCAAATAAAATGTTTAATCCGACCTAAGGGCTCTGTTGGTGCATTTGGGATCTGGACTACCAACCGCGAGTAGGTATATCAACATGTGGGACCGTGCAAGGCAAAAGTAACCGGCTAGTATATAATAATATAATTATATTATAATAATTTTGTTATGTATTCAATTTTCCAAATTCAATGCATGAAGGTAAATGAAGTATTGCGTTAAATCATTTCCAGTTTGGTTACGTAGGTAACACACTTTTCCTACCTAAATTTGATTAAAAAAAAATAAATGTAAAAGAAAACAACTGAATTCGGTTGTGGAAAACAGTTTTTATATACCGAAGGTGTGGGAGCGAGAAGGTAAGATTTGAATTTGAGTGGGCCAATTATCTGATATGTCACGCCATGTATTCAAAGCTAATAAATTGGAAGTGGAAGTTTTAAAAAATAATTCGAATCAGGGTGTCGATAAAGTCTATTGATACGCCATCAATAAAGTATTATATTGATGTTAATCGATAGTATAACATCAATACTGGTAGACATCCCAATCACAACGGCTCAGGGGCGCACCCAGGCTTTTCAAATGGGGAGGGGGGCTACCGGGAGGTATGGACATTTTTTAAAAATTGGGCGTTTAAAATTGCGTTTTTAGCCTATTAAAAATAACGTAAAACGTGAAGTTACGTTTTTGGCTCTTAAAAATGTACGTAAAACAAATTATTTTAATATGGAAACGTGGGTATTCAGGCCTTGATACATTATTATGTTCCGTCAAGGAACATGGATTCATCCTTCCTGTCCGCCCTGACTGTATGGCTTGTTGAGATCAGAAGAGATCTCCATTGGAAAATATTTTTATGTCTACACCAAAGATCACTTTGGTTGAGGGTGTTCCAGCCAGAGTATGAACCGTCATCAATATTCTCAAATCTCGGGAATTATAGAGTTCATATTAACTCTCACTACTAATCTTATTACTACTTCATGCCAATATGTTTTTAAAAAAAAGTAACCACCCCTTCCCCCCCTCCCGTTACCATTTTACCGTTAAAACGTTTCTCCAACTTTTCTCAGCCAATAATCGATCAATTTCAAATCTGTTTCCGGCATTCTTTCTACTTTTTAATTCTGCAGGGCGAAGCACTATCAAAATTTCAAATTCTAAATTTTAAATTGATAACCAAATGTGAAATTTTTGAAATTTAAAATTTCGATGGTGTGTTGCCCTGCAGAATTAGAAAGTTGAAGTGCCGAAAACAGATTTGAAATTGATCGATTATTGACTGAGAAAAGTTGGAGAAATTTTCATACTACTGGCGGAAACCCCCTTAAGTTTAAAAATGTATGAACAAGCATTAGAGGTTAGGGGAGGACTTGTATCACGCAATCCGCATCAAATAATAATCCAATGTAGAATGTTTTATCACATTGTTGGTCAAGCTATTTTAAAAGATTATTATTTTTCAGATATGGGGGGGGGGGGGGGGGGGGGGGGGGGGGGGGGGGGGGGGGTGCGCCCCTGTTACGGCTATCCAGGTCCACGCCCCCAAGAGGTGGAGTCCTAGGTCTCTAGGCCTTCCCCCTCCTAAATAATACACCCCCTCTATCCTTCTTTCTAATCATTTTGCCTAGGACTCTTGTAGTAATAGTTATCCCTCTGTCTGTTGATAAGCTCTTAACTTTAACAGTTAGGTAGCGACAAACAGTGAGATTTTGGTTCTCACCATCCTCAGCGTGGGTTCATTTGGCTATTATCGCGCACGAATAGGAAAAACCAGTATACCAAAAAATTGCGTTAAAAAAATAAATTTATTACCCTCGTTTATCTGACTGAGATGTTATCTACACAGGATCGATCAACGACCCAGTAAAAACTTTAATGAATGTTTTATGGGAAAAAACATCATATAGCGACCTACTTAGTAGAAATCTTAGTTTACCTACAGTGGGAACTGTGAAATATATAATAACCACAACATTAATCGGCCTCACTCAAGATTGATATAATGAAGGATTAAAATTAGGGACAATGCAATAAAGCTTTCAGGTACTTACATATAATGGCTAGGGTGGACCTACTTGAGTGAGGTTGAAGACCAAATAAATTCTTTAAAAAACATGGCAACTGTCTGCTACTCACAACCATTGACGTGGTAAACACAATACATCTGTGTGTTTACTACATCCAAGCTCACAACGGCATAATGCACAATTAATCATTACCAGCAACTTAACAATACTTCACAGCAAGAGAGCTGCTTTTTAAACATGACTAAGAATCAATGAACTATCCATTAAAATAAATTAGGCATAAACACAATCACGCATAGTCTGCGCAAAAATAGTAAATGTTTGCAGATAACTAAAATCTTGTTTCAATGCTAAGAGAGATGTAACACACTATTACCTTTACCTACTTATAAAACTTGAATTTCTTAATAAAAAATAACTTCTAAAACATTGCCAGTTTTCGATGGCAAAGGAGGGAGAGGTACCTCTCGCAGGTTCAAGTTTTTACAGTTCGGAGTGACGTTCCATGATTTTTGACTCGAGATCCAAGTGTAATTTGGCAACTTTCCTAGTTTGATGTTTAATTTCGTCTTCGCTGAATGAGCCCGGATAGTGGATGTGGACGTTCTGGTTGTAGTCGTAACCTCCGCCGATTTTTCTTTTTTCTTGTCCCATGGCAGCGTCCAAGTGCATCCTCCGCAGTTTGAGCAACCTTTTTTCGTAATGCTGAAGTTCAGACTGAAAACATAAAGTTCAGATATCAATGGCTCGGAGTGAAGTGACAGAAGAAGGTTCGAAATCATCTAAGTAGTAATACTGCAGTACATTATAGGAGGTACCTAAGTTGTTTCCATAGGTAGCTAATTGCGTAGGTTTAGGTGGTAGGTAGTCGAATGCACATGCATCAACCTACATGATTTGAGGGTGTTTTGTGCGAGCTGGTCACCTGGTCATAGGGAGTTTTTTTCAGCGAATTTTCGAAGAAAATGCAGCTATTGCAATGGCTTCAAAATTTTTGTAACGCAAATTTTTGACAATTTTGTTCATGGAAATCCGTTTCAGACCATTCTAGAACGATTCCTGAAATATAACACTTTTTCATATGTATATATGTCACTCCAGACGATATCTGCCCGAGGGATCGAGATAAAAAAATTTTAAAATGTCAATAATATCAAAAGTAAGGCTGAGTTCGTTGGCCAGAATTTTTGGAGTACTCCAAGGGGTCAAATTTTGAAAATTTAGTTTCAAAAATGGCTAAAAAACGTGTTTTTTGAGGTTTATGGTGTGAAATACCATCCTAAACATAGGAACATATGGTATATTATATACACGGAATCGGTTAAAATTATTCTTTGAAAATTCGCTCACCAACTCATGCTGCATGAATGGAACTTTTTAGGTAAAAGTCTGTTTGTGTATGAAGGATGCTAAACAGCATAAGTCAAATGGGTATATATGTAAAGGTGGCCTTGCGCATGGAGCGGCGCTCGCTACTCCTTCAATGGAACCGATTTCGCACGGGCGTCTGGCGGGCGCGGCTCGACTGCTAGGGGGACCAGTGCAGACGCGGCGGGGGTAGGCAAATCCCGCAACTCATAGCGGGGAACACAACGAGACACAATTGTTGGCTTAGAGACGTAGGCATAAGATAAGACACAGCAAGATCGGACAAAGATGGAGAAAATCAACTTTCTAACTGACGAATATTATACCCTTGAGGGCCAGGGTTCCCATAACAGGGCAGTTTCCCCTTTTTAAGGGAAAACAGCCTTCCCTGGGGAAAAAAGAGGGAGGGGTTTGAGAGGGGAAAATTGAAAAAATAGGACACCACTAAAATTAATCTTAAGCCTCTTCTCTAATCTCAACAACTAACTCTCATCCCTCTCTGGGTATCTCTAAGCAAATTTAACTGAACTTGAAGAAGATTATTGGTACCTAATTGTGTTCATAAATTCGTAAGTGAACTGAACCTACGCCTAAGTTAATTCTGTGAGGTTTGCATGAGGCACTATATAGTCATATAAGTGGAGGGCGGATTTTTAGGTCACTAAAAAAGCTGTTTTAAGCACCTAAATTATGGTCGCTTAAACTTGAACATTCAAGTGAAATCGCGAAAAATATTAGAAAAATGCACAATTCTTTGGTAGAATATCAGGTGCTCTTCCAATATGCACCCCCCTATCACGCTTCTGTTCCAATATGTGCCTCCTTATCATTAGCAACCAATAATACGTTACTACTCTTGATAAACGTAACTGTAATATGATTTTGGAGATTGAATCCTGCAAGATGACGCTGTCGTCGAAGTTAGGTAGGTAAAAATCATGCCCTGTGCACGTCTTCGGTGTCTCTCAAAAATGCTTCGAACAGGTCTTCATTACGGTGG
>JAEMON010000002.1:10689933-10712219 GCA_030264115.1 Lygus lineolaris | reverse complement strand
CCATAGTTCCTGGGCTCAATGCAAGGTACTTGTACCTGCAGACTGGACTCTATACTATAATTTACCATTCGGTTGTCAGGGAGTTTAAATTTCCTGAATCTGCTTCTCATATTCCTCACATTTCAAGAATTTTCCTGACCCCTTATAAAATCAAGACTTTTCTGACTGAACTGTGAACGAGCTCCTACACGTCACACAGCCACTTTTAATATCTTGTTTATACCTATTGTTATATTGTATTTATTATACACGGCGATTATTATTTATATTTCTTCATTAGCTCCACATCAGTCATGCTTCCGATTTTTTCTTGCTTATCTATCAGTTCTATAAATTAAGAGTAATTTTGGAAGGGGTTTCTTCAAGTTGAAAGCTCAAACGTTCCTACGCTTATGTGCCTACCTGGGAAATTAGTTCAAATTGGTCGAGATCACCAACAAAGCGAGTTCTGACCTGTGGAATTTTCACGAGGTACCTATACGAAAAATGAACTATCAAGAGAGAAGCCTAAACATACGCAGAGTACACCCAATATTTAGGTAGGTACTTACAAGTTATTCAAAATTAAAACTCAAGTCTGGTCGATACCTACTAACTACGTCAAGCAATAAATTACTAAGTGTACTTATATTATAATATAATACCTAAGCTATATAATATCAATAGATTTTCTTTATTAAAATATAATTGTCTCTATCTCTATATAGTAAGTTTTAAATTAGGTACATACGTTTAATTAAAAAATTGCACTTCGAATGTTCCATTTATGAAGAAGGTAACAAATTTATAAGTGCAATACTGCAATAGCCAACAACAATCTTGCTATATTTAAACTGATTTTTCATGAACTACGTTTAAAATTTATGAACAGGAACAATAACATTTTCATATTTTCTTCTTTTCTCAGGATGTTTCATTTAGATATCAAAACTTGTGGAAGTTTTACAAAATTCTATTTTGTTATCTAAAGATACTAAAGTATGATAATGAGTAAAGCTATAGATGGCCATCATCTGATGAAGACACTCGTGCACATTTCGAGTTTTATTACCAGAAACTGTCGTTAAAAACGTTCAACTACAAAGATAGTGTAGACTCTGTCGCAAGTCGCATTATATGGTGCGCTTACACATATTGTAATGAAGATTAAAAAAATTATTAGATGTTGTTGATATCAATTAAATCGTACGTGCATCAAGAAACACTGAGCTTATCTATTTTGAAGTTCATAAACAATACTAGTTAGATCTTGCAGTCTTGCGAGTAGCGATAAGAATATATATGAGGGTTCGCGAACGTGCGTGGATCTCGTTACAAGTTGAGTCAGCTCACACGAGTAGACTCCTGGATGCCCAGGATGGACTACAAATAGATAATCTTTGTCGAAGATAACCATGTATGAGTCAATTGTGTTTCCTGTTCGAAGCTGTTCAGATATATACCCTCATTTCAGGAGTGAACTTTAGTGTAACGTCATACTCACGCTTCCAAACTGCCTCTCGAAGGACTGCAAGAACTCTCCAAATTTATCAACAGGCTCCGAGAGATACCTGAATTTTAATTTGCCTCTGAAGAAAATTAGTAAGTTCCGAAATTGAAAGAAATAATGGAAGGAAAGAAAGCTCAGTTTGAGCCGTGACGAAATTCTCGGACCAATTCTTAGAAACTCATCTAAAACTGGAAGAATTTCCAGAGATTTCAGCTGGTATGGCGACATGCTTACCTGTATTCAGTTTAACCATGTTTAGCACCTTAGTACAGGAATCAAGAGGTGTTTGTGGGCCCTTGACCCTATGGATATGAAATAACTACCTTTTTTCTGGTTTGTGTACTTTGGCATACAAGTCGGCGACAGATGTGAGTTGACCCTGTCGACTGCAGACTACTTCGTAATCGGGAGGTTCAGGGGAAATGTTATTCACCTGAAATTTCAAATTAGTTAGTAAAACTGTATGTAGCAGATCAGAAAGAAATGTAGTAGGCGGGTAAAAGAATGAAATACACAGCACAGGCACGATCCATCAGTAGTTTAGGAAAGGAAAAATGAAAAAGCAGGAAACATTAAAAGAAAAATGAAAAGCAGAGTTGAAAAGAAAAAGTTCCATTCAAGTTGATGAGCGAATTTTCAAAGAATACGTTCAACCGATTTGGTGGGTGATTCTTAGAGGAAATTATAGCTGATTCCGAATATACCATTTGTTTCTATGTTTGAGATAGTAAATTACACCACAAACCTCAAAAACACGTTTTTAAAGCGATTTTTGACTCAAAATTTGACCCGTTCGAGTCCTCCAAAAATTCTGGTCAATGAACGCATCCTTTCTTTTGAAATTTTTGAAATTTTAAAATTTCTTTGGATTTTTTATTTCGATTCCAGGGTTGTCTGGAGTGACACTCACACAATATGTACATACTTATGAAAAAATTTTGTATTTCAGGAATCGTTTTAAAATGGTCTGAAACAGATTTCCATGAATACAATTTTGAAGCTATTGTAATAGATTCACTTTCTTTGAAAATTCGCTAAAGAAAGACCTTTTTGACAAAATGAGAAATCCTTAATCGATAAAGTTGCCCCCGCAGATTGGACACTTAGTGTAGAGTGTGAGAAGTCGCGATGAGCATTTGAGGCATGTACGCTCCCTGCATGTGGGGTTCACTCTGCATATATCCCTTTTGGGCATTTTTCTGGCAACACTCACCCTTTCGTACGGAGGTTCATTAGATGAGCCAACGCTCTCATAGTTGGGGTCTATGAGTGAACCTGGCTCGTAGGTAGAGTGAGGGTAGTGGGCAGTCTCGTAGGCTGGCTCGTAGTTCACTTCTATGAAGCCCGACGGGTGCAGGTAGCGGCGGGAGAGGCTCGCATAGTCCGGCTCTCCACATGGCGACGGCTGCAATTCCTCGTAGTTTGGATCCGAGGAGTTGACTGTTTCGTACCCCGGCAGGCTTGACGGCTCGTCATCCACGACCTGGTCAATGAATCAGGGGTGTAAGCAGAGTAGTGAATGTATTAGTTTAATATTAATAATAGTTCGTAGTTGAACGAGACATCGATTGTGGGTAACTAATCGTATTGATGGATTTTCCAGTGGAACATATATGAGGACCTGCGTCACGATGATGCTGATTTAATCATGAAAAACGCCAGACATCTCAAAAATTCTTCATTCTACATTCAGAATGATTACAAAGAGAACACGAGGAAGAAGAGGGCCAAGCTGCTGTATATTCGTAGAGAGCTTCTGAAGAAAAAAGTACTTTAGAGGTATCAGTACGATCGGATACCCTATATGTACAGCGAAGAGCCTTCAAATGGCATGAAGGGGTTGATCACACTGGAAGGGAATCCCAGAGTCACAAAAACCATTTTGGACAGAATGCAGAGGGATGGTCCTCAATCGTCGCTGGGGAACCTGCCTAGTAGAACATCCTGACTAGTCCCCTCAATGTCTCAGCCTATCACCTATCACTTCATTACTGACAATCCCAACGAAGTTAATAATGCGGAAAATATTACCATTGGACCTACATCAATACTCCCAGCAGCTGACAATTTTTGCACACCTCTAATTATTTTATTTTGGAACTCACAAAGTTGGAAAAATTTTGTAGATGAATCTAGTAGTATTTGTGGAAAAAAAAAATTATTTTATTTGTATTTTGGAATTTTAGGTCAATAAGGACATAAATTTTTGTTGTGAGGGTTACAATGTGGTTTTCTCGCCAGCAACCCGCGTTTCCGCCTTTGGTAGACCGTGTGGTGGTTTTGCACTGTATAATTGGTATTGTAGTGGAATAATTTGAACGGAGGAACACTTGAATGATCTAGGAAGTGGATATTTCTATCCGTAAAATTAGTGGTTCGGAGCGAATAATTCTAGGAGAATATTCCAAATAAGCGTTTTGTAATTAAGCGATATTCTTTTGCAATTACAGTATTCACAGTTACTTGTTGTTCATTGTTCATTAATTTACCTAGGTACTTAATTTTATTTTATTTTGTACACTCGAGGGTCTACCTATTTTCTGTTTTCTGGAGAAACTGTTTCCGCTTTTGTTTTATGTGATTTCTTCAGCAATATGTTAAGCTACTCTTGTAATGTTGAAAAAACTATACAAATAAACTATATACACACATACATACATAAATGAGGACCTTAGAACCAGAAGGGCGAACTTCAGAATTGCGATTCCAGCAATTCGCCTTCAATGTCTATATTGACCAGAAGGGCGAACTTCTAATATATGTGTGTTATTAAGTGCCAGAAGGGCGAACTTGGGGTTGACAATTTGTTCTTTTTTTTATTCATCTTAATGATTAGGTAGATTGGTTCCTATATTATTAGAATCATGTTTCAGTATTTTCATGAAGTACCTACCTACTCTTCTCTGCTGATCCCATATCTTTCCTTGGAATGCAATAAACATTAGAAGCCAGGGTACCGAATTCTTTATTTTTACCTTCTAATTAGGTAGGTACTCGTGATACTTATCACGTACTACGTGATTATCTTGTTTGTGTCAGGTTAAATACATAAACGAAAATGGAAAACTGTAACTCATTCATGTAGGTATTTATTCAAGGACTGAATGCCGAAATTTCAGAAAACCACAAACGAAAAAAGTTACAATTTCAAAACTGCACCGTCCAATCGTAATCTCAAGCATAATCAAATGAATCGTCTTCTTCATCAGGTTCAGCTACCTCAATGTTACCTACTGACGCTCCTGGTTGTTTTGCGAAAATGTCCAAAAAATAGGTTTTCCATGGCAGGGGAATGTATTCAGCTAGGTTCACAGAAGCTCCAAGAGGGAGAATGGAGGCATAAGGTAGGTAGAGGGAGGAGCAAGTGCGCTCAGTTCGCCCTTATGGTTCAGATTCAGCTGTTTGCTATGATTTTGAAAGCTCCCCGTTTCTTTTGCAGTACGTTTCCACAACCATAAGGGCGAACTGCGGTTCTCTGAATGTAGTTATGCGTAGTAGAGGAGCTATAAAAACAGATTCTAAAAAAAATTGACCTTTTTCGAGTTCGCTCTTCTGGTTCTAAGGTCCTCATAAACATATGTATATCCTGAAACTTGACAAAGTAGTCAGGCACCTTCAACTAAACGAATACTATATTCAGTCGTCGACACAGTGGCAGGCATTGGTTAGGTATTCCAGTCAGTTGTTTTTTACTTTTCTTTTTTTTTTTTTTTTTTTTGAAGTACCTACCTATATTCCTTGGGGTTAACGAAAATGGGGTCTGTTCGTTGAGAAAATGTGCAAAACAATGGAGAGGAAAAACCTTGGCGCGACAGTCCCCAACGGACCAGAGCTGCTAGCCAGACTAGCTGCAGGTATGCAAATTCCTCCCAGTCATTTCTGAGATTTGAGTTTCCAGCATTTATTATTATTATACTTATTTGCCTCAACACTCTAGATGGGGACCTGACTGTTGGGGATGTGACCTTGACTTGAACCCATGACCTCATGACTGACGCAACGATCCTCAGCCACAGTCCAGACAAGTCCAGTACGCAACCGGATACTCCGAACATCCGTCGTAACTAGCAAGTCGAGTACAGGTGACGAGCGCTTTCGATGTAAGGACATCATCATCATCAGGCCATTGCGAGAGTACTCTACCAACCATGGCCACCATGGGTCTCATTATGATGTCCTTACATCAAAAGTGCTCGCTTGCACTCAACGAGCTAGTTACGACAGATTCTCCAGTAAGGTACGTAAACAATTTATTGTATTCTTACCACTAGCCGAACTAACCCTTCAGATTGAATCCCATATCTTTATTTCATAATTTCCTTCCTTAAATTACACCATTATCACATTTTCCTTTACTACATTATGTTCTTTTCACAGTGTTAGGTGTTTGAACTAAAATAAGTACTTTCTACAAAAATTATCCCATTTTGAGACCCACTCGAATACCCGATTGGTGAACTCAGTGAACCATTCGAGCACAGGGCTTTAATGACAGGTAAGTACAGATCCAAATTTCTACCTACCTTATTATCATAATAGAGGCAATAAATTATTTAAAGTCTCAAACACTAAAAATGAATAACAACATACAATAGACGTTTATACCTGATTGCATGCCTGCGAAGAAAGTTCGAGGCAAGGAAAAATACATCGAGATATAAATATATCCCGTTAATTTTATGCTAACTCATGCCAAGACCAATCTCTATGAATGAACCTGTGAGTTTCATCATAATCTAATCTTGCAACATTTCTGCAAATAAAAATTCACTTTCAAGAAATTAATAAATACAGAACAACTAACTAACATCAACTAAAATAATTATCAAGTAAGGACTACTACATTCACCACAGCTAATTATACCAAAACTTCAATACTTACAATAGCAATACGAGAGGGTGGGATCGGCTGTAATGGTAAGAGGCAGGAAATGATATAATTTTCCTGGCAAATAGAAACATACCTACATAACTTTGCTTAGGTAATAGATCTATACTGTTTGAAGGGTATTTGCTGCGTATCTCTAAGTTAACCCACATGTCACATTCAACATTCAAGCTCTCCTCTAATCTCCAAGGTCTGCGTTGAATAAATAAATAAACTGGACAAGAGGAACACTATCCTAGAACTTTCAAGGTTTGTTCCAACTTCCAACTGAGTTAAGTGGGCAAAGAAGGTTAGGTGACGAACTCAGGATGGCTCATAAGTTTGTTCCAAATGCGAACAGTTCATATTCATGACGGAGTTCAGCGCAGAATCCATTTTTTACAAGAAATGTGTTCCAACCATTTTTGGCTTCCACGTTATTCAACCCGCTTCAGTTCATGGCGGTAGTAGTTTCACTAAGTTCAAGATAATTTTCGACCTATTAGACAGTTGATTAGTTTTGGGTTTTGTTGTTCAACTCAGTACAAGCAGTAGGAACAAATCTCATGAAATATTTGAGGTTCGTACCGACCGACCCACTTCAAGTACGAACCCTCGTACAAGGAGTGATTTTGTGAGTTAGACCATATTTTGCAGGCAGGAATTCATAGCAAGCGATTGAATAGTAAAAAGTGTTCTTCAATATTCTCACACAGAATCGTTATATCAATGAGAGTAGGTTCACAGCAAATCACTGAACGACCTTGTTCTTTTCATATTCACTCGAAAACTCGCATCTACCACTACGTAAAGCAACCAAATAATAAAAAAATCAAAGGGGCTACAACCAAGGAAATTTTTGCTCACCCTGTCCTTTTGATGGCTTCTTTTTAATCTTGCAGCGTAAAACAAAAATTAATGTAAGTCAAGGTTGGTTACAAATTAATGTGTCAAAATTGTGACTCAACATTAAACATACCGACACTTGACATCAGTGGCCTCTATTTCCTACTTTACCTAGCGTATAAGCGTTGGTATTAAATTACTGACTAGGATTCTTCAGGTACTTTTTCTCTCCTGTTCTGACTTTACTATTAAACAGTGTAATGATGTCTCCACCAACCCCGTCGTTAGATCATTATTTAGGGTATGGTTTGAAAGCTCTGAAGTGATGGTAACTTACCTGTGAGGAACGCCTGTTGAGGGGGCCATTCTCGGGGGGGTCGGGACTGGTCGGCGAGCGCCCTTTCTTGATGACTTTGGCGTACATTTCGTCAAGAGTAGGCACTTGAGGGAGAGGAGAGTTGGCCACTCTTCTGTCCCTCCGCGGCGAATCCGAACTACACGTCGATACAGAATCTGAAATGACGCATCAACGGTTAGATGAGTTGGACGAGGAAGAAAACGGGAAAGTACAAAATGCGTACCTACAGTTACCGGAGAGTAGATATGGCAATTAGGAAATCTAACGAAAGAACTCAAAAACGCTTGATATACCCCAACTACATTGCGAGTTCTAACTCTCTCTCTCTCCATGATCTAGTGGTAGTAGGGCCCCCCTGTTTCATCAAGGATCACATGTTTAATTCTAGGGAAGCACCGTTATTTTAATTTTATTATTATCGTGTATTGTTGGAAAGGAACACTCAACGTGTGGAGAGCGCAACATCAAACACAATATGATTGTGCGTTGGCACATAAATACTATTTTGTATTGATTGGAATAAATGATTCATTCTATTTGCTCTACCACCAAACTTTGTTCACTTAACTTTTTAATAGGCATGATTGTATTTCAGACTATTTCATTAAATTTTTATTTTTTGAGATGTTGTGGATTTTCAAGATTTTTAGGACATTTTTGTAAAGAAGGTTTAGTATCCAAGATTCCCCAGAGAAGAAGGAGATGAGAAATAAACCAGTATAGGAAGTTCAATTCACTTGAAGAACCGGGGCTCGTTCCTCTCTGCAGTTCCCGTGCCTTCTCCCCATCTCCATTCGAGTATAAAGGACTCTTTTCTCATCAATGTTGGGGACAGCGACAAACCATATGTACCAACATTGTCACTTGCAGTTCAAAGGGCACTTCAGCCGGCGCCTTGAGGGAAAAGCGATGCAAGTGTAGGAAGAGATTGGGGGAGGAGGGACCCCCACTGGGAGCAGCCCAACTAGGTCTGGACCCACTCCGACCCAGTCACACTGTGAAATGCCTAAGTCGGTCCCGCATCCCTACTCGGTCCCGCTGTTAAATGCTCAAGTCGGTCCCATACAGAAAAATGGTAGATTGGTTTGCATAGGTGTACGAAGAAGTGGTATGGTGCTGATGTTGGGAAATGAGGTCAGAGACCCATCTTTACTTCTCATTCCTTCCGCTTGGAGTAAGCACCTCAAGTAAATTTGGGGTTTTTGAAGACGTATTTGTACAGTATAGTAAGTCGGAATGATTTATGAATTGAATGTGCATTGTGTTCGGGCATGTCCAAGATCCATTCTTGGTACACATCACCAACTTCCTTCAGGCTCTAGCATTAAGTCCAAATGTCCAACTTAGCCATCGAGGGGCCGACATCCGAGCCGATTATAGATCATGATTGTAGAGGACCGACTCGTCTCATCGCTTATCTCTGGGGAACTGGATAGTCCTAACGCCAACTCCACTTTCACTCCATCCCTTCCTCCCAGTGCCTCTACCTCCTTAGCTAGGTCCTACTGAAGGACCCCCTCTTGAACCAGAATGGGACGGTGGTGGCATGTATGTTTTCCTGTCAGAACCAGCCTCTACTGCCAACATTACTCCATCTCTCGCTCCTGCTGGCTGTTTGTGATTTGTCACACAGGAACTGCGACTCAACAGCAGCTTCTGATTGTTCCGAGAAGAAAAGTGTTTCCTCGACGTTTATCGTTCAGTAGGTATTGAATAGTGGCACATTGATTTGGTATCTGTTCCTAACGAGCCCATTCCCAGTTCCAATACAACACGTGAATGATCGATGTTTCTGTATTCCCAGTCTGAACAGTTCACCTCAATGATCAGTTCAAAGAGAGCTTCCCAGTCCCAGTCCCATCTCCAAAATAAACCTCACCAGCCGTTTTCTTGTTCCTTTGTGTAATGAGGTTTTCTCAAATGCGGGCCTCAATGGGTCCTAGGTAGGTTCAAACATTTTTTAAACCCTTTCCCAGAAGACTTTTTTGACATTCTTTTTGCTCTTGGTTTTAGGCATATAATTGCTAATCGAAATATTCGAAACATGCAGAACAGTCCTGTCACGTTCCATCAACACAAGTGAATCGAAAGAAGCAGCGGACACCCAACAAAATATTTTCAGATCGAAGCAAATTGCACAAAATGTAAAGCAAGATTGTTTAGCCGTCAACTCAAAGAGTCAGTAGGTGATGAAAGTTAAAAGCGAATTATCAAACTTCAACATTTCGAAGAAATACCAATTCAATTTCTGTCAAAGTTGAAGAAGTAAGCTGGATAAGCGGGGATAGCGCGTAATACTGAGACGATTATTGGTTGAAGGGGAATATTAATTAAAATACAAGGAAATCAGGTAAAGCACAGCGCAAAAATTCAGGGTTCACGTTAGATAGAGTAGGAAATCCTTTTTCAAGCATGTTACATAGGTAAAGAGAGATAGAGACAGATTAATGGGGAGATTACTGTAATTATTGGATAAGCGTCTACTTCAAGATTATAAATTCTCGGCTTTACTTAATAATTTGAAGGAGAGTAACTTACGTTTGAGAGTTTATCATAGGTAAGGATATACTGGAATACCAAAAGAGATGAAAATCGAAAAAGAGAGTGACGTTTTACACAATTTTGTTCATTCCATTACATCACTTATGGCTGACCAATAACTGGCAGCTAAGAATGTACAGTAACGACAAATCATCGTTTAAGCAGCAACATGCTATAATCCAGTTTTGGACCAGAAGTTAGAGGTCAACCTTTATTCAAATTTTCCCGCCCGACCGACTGGTGAAGCTAGTTTCCTGAAAAAAACGCTCGCAGCGCCATTGTTGACAGTTTTGCCAACATGATACAATTCAACTTGGTTAACAATATGTGATAAGTCAACTGTTTGACAGCGCCTTTCAAAGGAAGATGGACGAGGAATCCCGGTTTTTGGAATTATCGCAAATTTTCACCAGCAGTTTTTTGCCTCTCCTGAAAAGCTTGGGAAAATTAGTTAATTGCATGCTGCTGCTTAAATGACACAATGGGTTAAGGGTGCGCAGAACGATCGGCTCGAGAAGCAAGTCAACGATGCCCCAACGCAGCTCGAAATCCTGTTTCTTATTTTTCACCTCTGTGATTTTGAAAATTCATCGAATTACGTACGTTCCACAATATTAATGACACACTTTATGATGTGAATCATAATTTTAAGTTTATTCCATCCAGAGAAAACTGGAAGAAACCCATGAAAACCCCTGTTTTCATCCAGTTTTCTCTGGACTGAATAAACTTAAAATTATGATTCACATCGTAAAGTATAACAATAAGTAATAACATACGTAATTCGATGAATTTTCGAAATAGCAAACTTGAAAAATAATAAATAGGAGTTAGAGTTGTATTGGGGCATAGTTGAGGTGCTTCCCGAGCCCATCATCCCGCTCACCCTTAATGAACTATCCTTGTTGGTTGCATTCCAGCCATCACCTAGTCTTAAAATGGAGCCGCCCGCTACAGCCAACCAGCAGTTAAGTAATGTTCCCAAGCCTACAGTGACGATACCACTCCACCACAACTAAGGGCACGAGAGTATGCCCTTATAAGACATTTCAGTTTGAATGTATTCTTCTAGGGCCCTGTTCCGCACGTGTGGTGTGATCTGCGGACTTTTGATCCGCTACGTTTACTAATGGAATGTTTGGGGGATGGTTTTCTGTTATCTACACATAAAATCATGAGTGATCTGTAGCGTCTGAATGGAATCCAGACTAACTAAAAGGGAGTGTAACGCCGTCCTCTCGTAAGTAAGGTCCTTTAAGGCCATATCACACTAGCATCCTAGCTAATATTAAACTCAATTCCTAGCTAATATCCTAGTTAATCATTATTCCAAACAGGAGTTTTTAGAGATTTTGAACTTAAAACTGAAATTTTAACATTATAATTTTAAAATTTTAAGATTGTCAGAGAATTAGGAAATACTACCTACTCATTTTTCAAAAATAGTTACCTCGCCCCTTTTGGTAGGTGCAGGTACCTACCTTCTATAAAAACACCTCGACTTGCCTCGAAAATCTTGATTCACTAGGACTTATCTCTGAATATTAATGATGCTTGGAGTGAAGACCAACTAGCGTCAGGCACAAAAAGACAGAACGAATGCAGTCATGGAGAGGAGGCTAGGTTACAAGAAGGTTGTTTCTCAGCGTCTGCCTGGCCGCAGGAATTGGGGATGGCTCTAATTTTCAAGGTCAGCATCATGGGACGCTTGTCTAGGCACAAAGGGAAAGAGGTAGAGGAAAGAGCGCAAATCGCTCTCATTGGCTCTCCCCTCAGTCCTCTTCAACCTTTCGTGTCTGCGGCCCTGGACACAGACGCTGGGATGCAAGTGTGATATATGGCCTTCAGAGCTCCCTTATTTTCCTCGGTTCTATGTTTCATAAGAAAAAGAACTCCTGAAATGTTGTAAATGAAATATTGGAATGATGCTCTTCATATTGATACATCATTCAATATGATGATATCACGAATCTTTCATGACTATTCATGGCTTTTTGGAAAAGATATTGGGGATGATGATATTTGTAAGGAAAAGATTTCAACCAAGAAAGAGAGAGAGAAGAAATTCAATCTCAAAGGTTCATAATTGAAAAAGGGCTGGATCCAGTGGATCATATCACATAGCTATGATATCTATTAACATATATCTATCATATCAGTAATTTGAATTTGATGCGATTCATTCATCATTCATACCGTATACATTTCTTTATTGAATCAATTCAAGAAGAATTAATACATAACGAACCTTGGTGATGGAGAACAAGAGAGAGGTTAGGAGGATGCTGTGAAGAGTTGTGCAGTCCAGAAGACGAGTGAGGTTGAGCAATTTGAGCATAAGTCTCACTCCCGCTTGTGTACTCTCCAGCCCCTGAGGGGTCACCAACGTGTGAACTTTGCCTCTCTTCGATAGCAGCGTACATTTCGTCAGAATCATCCGAGACAGTAGCATAGTGGGGATCCATCACGCCAGCTCCATTTCTTCTGCTTGCAAGTATCCTTGACAGGGGTTCTCTCACACTTATTGATGTGTATCCTTCTGCAGAAATGAGAGAAAAACAATAACACCAGCTGACAATCCAATAGGTACGGAATCAAAAACAAAATCTTGAAGTAGTAAATAACATATATTGTTTAAAGACAATTTGTCCGCTCTTTCTTATCATCAAGCGAGTGAACAAACATTACCGATTGATTGAACGCTACCTATTCCCACAAAGACAGCTACAATTTTAAATCGATTTCAAATTCGGATTCAGCACCCTTGAAACCCCCTAAGATCGGAATATTCAAGCTCAAAATATTCTCAAGGTTGGCCGTAAAAAGGGTGAGAAGATCACGCTTGACGTCATCTGTTCTGAGGCACGGAGGGTGTCTCCCACAGGCGGGCATGGGGTAAGTGACGTCATCTGTATCTTTTTTACGCCGCTCATTTTCGCTCAATTTGAATCATCGGACACCCCACATATAACACCTTTTTGGAAAGCTCTCACTGAAATCTTTCAGTTTAACGAATAAAATGGAAGAGCCAGAATTGCCCATTCAGTAGCCATTAATAGTAGGATGGTATCACAAGATGCCTGTGATAAGAGGAGATGGGAGTACCACGGTGCCAAAATTGGATTACTTCTCATTCGAGAACGGAGCGAGATATCTTATCATTTAATAATGATTAACAGGACGTTTCCATTTTGCCCGACCGTCACGTCACGGCGAAAATATCGTACCTTCGCAACCGATCGTCACGTTTAGAAGTTCCGCGATGTATTTTCACGACCGTCATTTCACGATATAATTTAATCGTTATTAAATGACCTTAGATATTTTGCATATTTTCAAAAAGTGACTTTAGAGGAGGTAGGAGAAAGCAATTACCTGAAGATGCCTATAAAGTAGGTGAAATATGTTGTATATTTATAAAAACAAAGTTGGAACTGTAGTCCATCAATTTCTAATCCCAGTTTTTATGGAATTCCACATATAAGAATTTATTGTCACCATAAAAACATTGATGACTTTGGAGGAACTTGCATTTGACCTTAGTAAAATAAATACAAATCCGTTTTCAGATTTCATAAACTGAACAGAGTCGTCGATTTTCCAGGACTTTTTCGACTTTTCCAGAGACAGAGGCGAAGGTCAGAAGTGGATGTCACTAGGTAGTTCGACTAAAGCTAGTTTGTTCAGAGAATGCAAATTATTTCATTTGTCGACTGTTCAAAATATGAAAACTTTTGAACGGTGTTATATTTTAGTCCGACTTCATAAAATACAAAACCGAGTTCCAAGTTTAGAAAGTTCCATTCATGCAGCATGAGTTGATGAGCGAATTTCAAAGGACAATTTTAACCGATTTGGTGGGTGATTCTCATAGGAAATTTCACGCTGATTCCGAATATACCATTATGTTCTTATGTGTAGGATGGTAATTCACACCAAAAACCTCAAAAAACATGTTTTATAGCGATTTTTCAAAACACTAAAAAAACACTAGAAAACACTAAATTTCAAAATTTGACCCCTCCGAGTACTCCAACAATTCTGGCCCACGAACTCATCCTTTCTTTTGATATTACTGACATCTTAAAATATTTTTGGATTTTTTATCACGATCCCTCGGGCAGATATCGTCTGGAATGACACATATATATAAATATAATGAATATGAAATATTAATGAATAATGAATGAAATATAATGAATATGAATATATAAATAATGAATATGAAAGAGTGTTAAATTTCAGATATAGTTTTAGAATGGTCCGAAACGGATTTCCATGAAGAAAATTGTCAAAAATTTGCATTACGCAATTTTTGAAGCCATTGCAATAGCTTCATTTTCTTCGAAAATTCGCTAAAAAAAAAAAAAAAAACTATTGGCCGTAGTAAAGTACGTGTTTTTACGAGTTGAAGACCATTTTGTTGTGACTTTCAAGGTGGTTTTGGCAGGGGTGTGAACCGTTTCATGAACTTTTTTCAGCCAATAATCAAATCCAAATCTTTTTCGCCTATCATTATAAATATTTTGCAATTCTGCAGGGGAAATATGAAAATTGTAGATCACAAAAATTTCAAATTTGGTTATGAGTTTAGAATTTGAAATGTTTATAGTCGGTTGCTCTGCTGAATAAGAAATAGAAACAATGCCGAAAACAGATTTCTGATTGATCGACTACTGGGTGGGAAAAGCTCATAAAATGTTTCAACTGTAAAATGGTAACGGGAGGGGAGGAAGGAGCGGTTATATTAACACAGAATGTGTTTTAGCCTTGGACTAACTAACCGAAAAACGTTACGCGGAATGGGTGACGCGGATGGGTGATAAAATGTTCTTATGATTTTCACGTTCAACCGAGCCGTTGGTAGGGAAATTGAGCTCGCACCTCAGCTGAGTTGAAAATTGAAGAGGGGTTTATGTGAAACGCGTGAGCTAAAACACATTCAGTGTTTCAATAATTTCGTCCGAAGTATGAAAAATAGAAGTAACCGGGGGTCCAGGGGGCTTGCCCCCTGGCGAGGCGCGGAGCGCCGAGTTTTTTAAAAACTTATTATTGGCTAATGAACTCTTTGATAGCCGAGATATGGGAATTTGTGAGGACGGTTCACACCCTGGTCGGAACACCCTAAGAGCGTGTATCAAGAAGTGGGAGAAGTGGCCATGCCCATGTCCCCGACAACTGCGTCTATTCCATCTTATCAGGTCATCATCTTCCTTCTTAAGATATTGAATGGATCATGATATTAGTTAAAACTGTGAACAAAAAACCGCTTCTAGGAAATTATTTTGTTCAGTTTTTTAGATTTTTGGATTCTACGTATCTTGAAACGTAAAATCTTAAATTTTGATTAGGGGTTAACATTTTTTATTTCCGTGCTCGATTCCAAAGGTTCATTACTGAAAATAATAAACCAAAACCGCTTCTAGGAAATTATTCAAATCATTAACATTTTCAAAGTGGTTTTTTAAATATTTCTAAAAAAAGAGACATTTGCATTGGACTCTGAAGAATACATAAATTATGTTTTAAATAACTACTGTTTTCAGTAATTTATTTTCAATCAAATCAATCAATCTGTGGTAAATTGAAACAAATAACAGCGTAAATCTGAAGAAAGTACCTCGTGAAAGAAATACATTATGGTGACTCATTTCAGGCGTGGGAGAGCCCTTGGAGCTCGGTAGAGGCAATTGAGACCAGTAAACCCTAACAATCAGACTCGTGCTCCACTTTGAAAGACGAGAAATAGAGAATGACTAACGCCTGACAAGTTAAGTTGCCGGACGTGAGAAGATTTAACTAAATTATGGGAATGTACGATGGCACGCCACCGTATACGCCTTGAACGGATTTCCGCATACTGCTGAACGGTTGAAACGAGATTGTAGAATCAAATATGAATCTATCATCAATCAAATCATGAATCTATCATCAACAAATCTATCAAACATGAATATGAACTTACCTAGATAATACCTCCTATATAACCTACATACCTCCTTTATTGGCCTCACAATAAATTAGGCACATTAATTTGGACTTACCGTGAAGGTAACATAGATAAAGATTCATAAACGTCCACATTAATTCATTAGCGATGTAACTAGGGAAACTAAAATAATTCATACTCTTAGTTTGGGGTTTCAGTCGTTCTGCGTGAGTTAATTGTGCGAATTTTTAAAGAATAGTTTTCTAGCATAACTGTTTGGGGCAATTTTTTAAATCAATTTTTATCGATTTTTAAACAATAAAAATGTTTGATGTTTCATGGGATAATCGGTCAGATATCGTCAGTTGTCGTTCTCGTGGTCGTCTCTAACTCCAGCATTCGTTTCAGAACATTTCAAAAAGGATTTCCGTGAAGAAAAAGTTCACAAAGTTGCATTTCAAAAATTTTGAACTCTGCATTAGCATAATATTTTTTTTTTTTTATTGAAAATTACATTGGTGATTAAGATAGTGGTAGGTATCATAGAAGTGCAATAACTAAAAGGTAAGTGCCAAACAAGTTTATTCGAAAATGGATATAGTCTTGAGGGAAAAACTAATGGTAACACCATGACAAATCCCCACAATGTGAATCTCAATCAACGACACAGATGGGTTTTTAGAAACACTACTGGCGGTACTTACTTGAAGAATCGACAGAGTCGCCACTGAAATGCTGCTGCTGCTGTTGAGTAGGTATGGGAGGCGTCATGTAGGGGAGATCGTGGTTAGCTGGGACACTGCCTGCAATTGCTGATGCAGCTGGAATTTCGTCAGGTACTTCGTTTAGCGAGGGAGACTTGCGTGCCTCTTCCATCTCTACTTGCTCGGGACATCGCCTGCTGAAAGAACAAAACAAGCCAAATATTATTGGCGATTGCGCAAAACAATAAAGATTGAAACATTAGTGGAAAATCACTGGTACTATTCGGCCTTTTACATTATTCCTGCGTTCAAAAGGCCCAGAACCCCAAAACCCAGAAAAAAACGGAATTCCTCCAAGGACACAGGGCTACGGACAGCAGGCTATGCTGATCAGTCTCAGGAGTAGAGGGAGAGGATTCCTGTCCTCTTTGATCATCCCTTCCCTGGGAAGGTGAGTCCTGTGATGAACAGGTTCCTGATTATTTCACGTGACCAAGTTTGTTATCATATAATTATAAGTGCCCTCCCAGGGATCACCAGAATACTCAATATAGTTTTGTGGAGATGAGGGGTATTGGAACTTGTTTCTACTTGTTAGAAGAGCAAGTCCTGTGAATTTCGGCAAAATCGTTAGATCAGTTTGGGAGAATATCTAAAAAATGGGCTAAAAACGATGTTTTTTCACCTATTTGGGATATTTTCTCCCCCTAATAATTGACCTGGAGGGCTGAAATTCATAGGGTATCATCCTCAGACATGTAGAAACCAATCCTCGAAATCGGAATTTTTTATCATTTTCGTAGGGGCCGCAATCGTGTTCGTACACATACATACACACATACGGACTTACATAAACTTTTCCAAAACGTGGAGAAAATTTATTAGATGTCGATTAGAACTAGTTAAAGGTGGTGTTTCAGAAACTGGGTTTTCTGCTGATCGCAATACTTTCCTTTCACCTTCAGGTGGGCTGAGGAAAGTAAAACATGTTTCAAAAGACCTAAATAATAACTCATGACTCCAACCTTCAAATACAAAGTTCAAGGTTTCCAACCTCAAAAATGTAACTCACATGAGTACCACCAAAATCAATCAACTCATCCACTTAAATCCGTACGGTTGTGCCTGCTTATGTAAAAACCATCCTTTCACATCGTGTACTACCTATTACAATTTTTGAGTTGGAAATCTTGAAGTTCGAGTAAAAATGTAACTCCGTCAGTAGGAACTCACCTAGAAGGAGTAGTATTCACTGCAGTTTCATTGGAGGTGCTGGGACCAGGATTTTTGGCACCATTGGTTCCAACTTGAGCGTAAGGGTGTTCATCTGAAAAAGTTCCATTCATGCAGCATGATTTGGTGAGCGAATTTTCAAAGAATAATTTTAACCAATTTTGTGGGTGATTCTTATAGGAAATTTCACGCTGATTCCGAATATACCATATGTTCCTATGTTTAGAATGGTATTTCACACCCAAAACCTCTGAAAACACGTTTTTCGGCGATTTTTGAAACTAAATGTTCAAAATTTGACCCCTTGGAGTACTCCAAAAATTCTGGCCAACGAACTCATCATTTCTTCTTATATTATTGACATTTTAAAATTTTTTCGGATTTTTTATCTCGATTCCTCGGCCAGATATCGTCTGGAATGACACATATATAAACATATAAATATATAAATATACATATGAAAAAGTATTAAATTTCAGGAATCGTTTAAGAATGGTCTGAAACAGATTTTCATGGAGAAAACTTTCAAAAGTTTGCATTCATAAAATTTTGAAGCCATTGCAATAGCTTCATTTTCTTCGAAAATTCGCTAAAATGAAGAGCCACGATGGAAGACATTCAAGTTCCAGCAATAGCCAGTCTTGTTATACAGACTACACGTAGAACTAACGTTGAATATAAATCAGAGGAGGCTGGAAATTGCCACTAAAGATAACAGCTAACCAAAGAGGACTTAGGACAGGACCTCTACAGTTGATTTGTAAAGAGATATCGAGGATTTACTCAACTGGATAACATAAAGGGGGATCGTTGTTCCATGAATGGCAGTCTGGGTGAAAACCTCTTTATTGTTAGCAGGTACTGACCCAACTCTAAAAATAACCGAGGATCGGCGGGTGGCTCATTACATCGGGTGACTGGGGAGAAAGGTTATTCCTACTGTCAATAGAGGTATGTTCTGTTTTGGGGCAATGTCCTGCTTGAATGTTGAATACAAATATGCAGTGATTCAGGAACGAAACCCTATGCAGGTCACAGCCCCCGATGAATTCCTACACCTTAGCGAGTCAAAGATAAGTTCAAAGTGGATCATGAACATTATTAGTTCGGAAAGGGAATGGGTCCTTTTTTTTGGACCAATTTAAAATGATTTAATGTGGGCTTAAGTGATCTTTTTCTGAAGTGGTTACTTTGTTTAAGTTGATCATATGGGTGTTCTCCTCGTAGTCTTGCATAAGGCGACAAACTATCATCAGTCTGACTAGGCGTGTAGCTGCTATCCACAGTCAAACCACTCGTCAGCAAACGCTTCTTCCTCCCGGCATCTGAAAAACCGACGTGTAACAAATTACAAATAAAATAATCGAAATATGAACCTAATATTATGACATATTCAAAGAGAACGTTTACAACATTCACAAACAACATTCGCAAAAGATTTAAAAAATAAAAATAAAAATAGAAGCATAGGCAGTGCTCAAAGCTGGAGTTCTTCACCTTCTACAGTGGCATAAAGGTCTGAGTTGGTGTCAACGTTGTTTTCTGTAGGTCCCCACAATTTTTCCGAGGTCTCTCCCGAGTCCACTGGCAAGTCTGGAAGACTCCTGGTCGCTGTTGCAACTGCATTTTGACCTCTAAGCAAGAGTGAGAATCGTTAAAAAATAAACGCAGTGCTATAAAAATCGGTCGTGGAACCGTAATAGCTGTGAAAGTGGTGACTTCATTGAAAAATGCGTAACAATATTTGGCGTTAACAACGGAAAAACGTCTGTCAAGTTAGGTGAGTAGTATACTTTCCCAACTTAGCGAAACAGGTATATACAGAACTGACTTCTATTGATGGATTAAGAGCATGTCATGTAACATAAAGCTACAAAGTTTTTGTTTCTAAATAACAAATTCGAAGTAGTAGGAACACATAAGAACGAAAGCAAACAAATAAAAACCAAGTCAGAAAATCAAAGATTGTAGACATTTTATTAATCACTTTTCGACTTGGATGTAAGCATATTATATACATGATTTTTGGATTCTACCCCAAAAAAGGAGGGATTTGACACCTAACATTTATTCCTCTCCAGTCAGAGGATACAAGGGCGCTTTTCACGTTAATTGGTCCCGCCTTTATACGTCCTCTTCTCGTGAAACATCTGTATCTGTTGATTTCAGCTATACAATCAAACCAAACGAGTTTTCGATTTCTAAACCAACAATGCAATTCTAGAATTAGTCAGAAGGAGCCACCTGACGTCGAGTGAACATCGGTATTCAGTCCACGGACATGGAACAGCCTTGAGATCGCGTGCATCTCCCTCAACAAAAAATTACTAATCACCTAAATGTATAGGCGAGATGCGAATCGACATTGCAATGACTGGATATGGCAATTATTCACTTTTAAGCTCGTAATTAAGAGGTTATTTTATCTAGGAACTTATAGCATTAATTCTTCTATTTTAACATTTAACAGAATTATTTTGAACTAGGGTGCCCTGTAACTTTCAATATCGATTTATTCATATTATTAATGGAGGAGGCTGTAAAAAGGAACGACAGTGTAATTATAGGTCGAATCTGAGAATCGATAAGATAAAGCATCCGTCTGCCATCAGCGAGACTTTCATTTTGTTATCATGGACCAAAATTAATTATTTAAAGGGCTAGTGCAATGCAATTTATTGTTTCCATACCTTACTGGAGAATCTGTCCTAACTAGCAAGTCTAATACAGGTGGTGAGTGCTTTCGATGTAAGGACATCATCATTATCAGGCGAGAGAATAGTACTCTCTAAACGGCCTGATGGTGGTATATGTATCCTCACATCGAAAGCACCAGCCACCTGCACTCAACTAGCTATTTACGACGGATTCTCCAGTAAGGTGGAAATTAATTAATTTTGATATATTTGTCCCACTTGAGGTCTAGTTGAGCATCGAAACTTGGCGATACTGGCAGGTGAAAAGGAGTAGAAATAGGGGACGACATTTTAATCTTCTTAATCTTGATATTTAGAATCGAATGAGCACAGTACGGCCAACCGTCCGTTCTCAGCAAAGGCTTAACAAGGGTTGAATTTATTTAAAAAAATACACAATTTATTGTGAATCGCAAACTGATTTTGACTAACGGAAGTAGAATGACCCATCAAACCGTTGTGTGATAACTTGCTCGTGTTCTTTTATTAATGATTTTCTGTTAAGCCCATAATATTTTCACCCTAAACTATAAACCACACCGCTGCTATCATAGTAGGAAGTAATGTGTAGCGTCCATCTGTCCTTACAGTCATATAGGTACATGCCACAATAGGCAAACCTAAATAGATATTTCCTATTTTATAACACTAAGTTATGAAATTTGTAACAATGAACAGAACATGAAACGAAATTTGTCCAATTTGGTCCATATCTTAAGGGACCTCCTCTCGTCATGATGGTCGTAACAGATTGCCAGTCAAGTCAGTCGTTTAAAAAAATGTCAACATGGCAAAAAGTAATAGGTATTCCATGAGGCATGAAAACGGGATGACGAAAAGTATTGTTTTGTTTATATTTCTCATTCCGTGAACATTAGGCATCTCGTTATTTTTCACGCTCATTACACACAAGAATCTGAATAATCACCGACACATAGACCGCTCGATTTTTTTCAAAAGACGATCGGTAGAGTGCGTTCTCACTTTCCCATTGAAAAAAAGAAAGCTTTCGAGGCAATATGCAAAGGATGATAACGAACGGACAAATAAACGCCTAATACCACGTCAACTTGTCGTATTAGTGAAAGTCACGAAATATTGGAAAAATTATACCGAAATAACCAGGTTGTTATTTCTGTAGGGAGCGATAGAAAATATTGCGTGTATTTCCATCCCTCGGGTTTCTAGGTAAATGAGTCGAAATGACTTCGGTCGATATTGATAAAATATACGTTTGAAGGCGTAGGTATAATGAGGTTGTTGTTTGGCTCATGCATAAGAGCTGTAGAGTTGGGTTTCGACGCAAAAATCTTTGTAGAGAGTGGGTCCACTGAATATTTGGATTCACCAAATTTTACTTTGAACACTGTGGGGTGGTCTGTTTCCACTATTGGTGCTTGCTACCATTAGTTTCCCATTATTCGATTATTGTATTAGTTAGGTAATATACTAATATTAGTAATTATTTATAAATTTTATTTTATTTTTTTTACCTATTGGATGGCCAGAAATAATATGAATGTATTGGTTTATTATTTTCAATAATGAACCTTTGGAATCGAGCACTAGAAAAAAAATTTGAACCCCCTCAGAATTTGAGGTTTTACGTTTCAAGATACGTAG
>JAEMON010000002.1:10662964-10675469 GCA_030264115.1 Lygus lineolaris | reverse complement strand
ACCAAATTTCATTAATTTTGGTCCATGGTAACTATTGAAAGTTCTCCAGACAATATCTGACCGAGGAGTCGAGCTAATAATCCGAAAAAATGTCAAAATGTCAATAATATCAAAAGAAAGGATGAGATCGTTGGCCAGAATTTTTGGAGTACTCCAAGGGTTCATATTTTGAAAATTTAGAGTCTAAAATAGCTTAAAAAACGCTTTTTTTGTAGTTGTTTTGTGTAAATTACCATCTCAAACATGGGAACATAATATGTATAACCATATTATGGTATATTCGGAATCAGCATGAAATTTCCTGTAAAATCACCCACCAAATCGGTTAAAATGATTCTTTGAAAATTCGCTCATAAACTCATGCTGCATGAATGGGACTTTTTGCATTTCCTGCCAGTCGTTTGTTACTTTTATTCTAATTCTGTAACGTTCTTCCAGCACTTCCAGTATCGCAATCTAGAAGAGATCAAAATGTCCAAGGCAGGCAAGGTGATGAGGAACGTCCGGAAAGTAATGGAAAAAATTGATCATGGCAACAGAATCGTTACAAACATACCAGCTGGAATGGCAGCTGCAGGTCCACCACTAGGTCCAATGTTGGGCCAGGTAGGTTCCATTTATAAAGGAGTACGAACTAAATCACTCGCGACGAAGTTGTGCAAACCCATTTCAATAAAAAGAAAACTGAGTTAAATAGAAAATCGTAGTCTATCTCCACGAAAATAATGAGTTACAAAGCTGATGCCCTAACCGTCGAAATCGATTTTACTTAGTAACTCATTATTTTCGTGGAAATGACAACGTTTTTTCATTAACTCCAGTTTCTTTTCAATGAAATGGGTTTCCACAACTTCATCGCGAGTGATTTAGTTTGAACTTACCTACCTACTTATCTAGTCGCTCACCTTCAGTACGTAGACCTTCTCTGCTGGACCTACAGTAGACAAAATTTCCAAATAAAATCCCAATTTTTCATACATTTGAATTTGAGTTAGTTTTCCAATTGAAATACCTATTGTATTAATTAAATTATTATTGTTGTATATTTCAGCATGGAATAAACATAGCGGCTTTCTGCAAGGATTTCAATGAACGCACGAAAGACATAAAAGAAGGTATTCCTCTCCCCACACGGGTCACAGTGAATCCAGATCGGAGTTACACTATTGTCATCCACAAACCTCCCACAACGTACTATCTCAAGCAAGCAGCTGGCATTCAGAGAGGGGCTATGGAACCAGGTGAGTATTCAGAACTCATAAGAACTGAATTTCAGTTTATTTTAGTCCATAGGTCTGTTCCAACTACCAGCGGTTTAGGTTCAACTCGTGTATTTCAGCTACGCAGAACCTTTTCAAAACACACTCTTATCAAAAAAATTGTCGTCACGAGTTTGTGCAGCACGTTCTATTCAGCTGAAATATTCGAGTTGAACCTGCACTGCTTCTAGTTGGAACAGACCTCATGCCGAGCTGTTTTTCCTTGCTAAAACCAACACTTACCACTTCTGCATTCAGGGACAGTTTCACCAAAAAACCTTAACCATGGATAAAATTAATCATTGATTTACCAAATCAGAGATTTGAGACGTTGATTTAGGAAAATGGGTTCACGAGTGTAATCAACGATTTAAAAGATTTCATAAAACGTTGTTTTAATAAATCATCGATTTAAAGTTTAAAAAAACGACGATTTAGCGTCAGCATGGAGGTATTCGCCCGACAAAATGATGGCGTTGGTGTGATTACAACTGATAACGTAGTTTTCAGTAGTTAAGTTAGTATGCTGACGGAAGTGTGTTTATATATCCTCTATCCATTTGTGTTTTCTCGTTTGATGTTGAAATCCCGGAAAACAGAATAGAACTGGTGTCAATAAAACGCGAATCAAAGTTTGACGCGAGTGAAAAACGAATTTCGGTTGACATTGATCGCAAGTATTTCAACATTATTATGGTCAAGCTGCATGAAGAACTATAGGTCTCCCACAAGAATAAGACGCTCCGACCCTGCGCTCTAGCGGAGAAGTAGGTACTACTCCTTAAACCAAAATTTCGCAGCTGTTTCCTCTTTTTCCCTACTGAGTGGTAGCTCTGAGAAATTCTCCTCCTCCTGAGAGGAGAAAAGCTCCTGAGAGGAAACTGAGAAATTTAGCATGGAAATGTTCTGTGCCAATTCTACTGATAAAGAAAGGGGTAAATCAACTAATCATCATTAAAATTCATGCTTGAAGCAAAATTAATGAGTTTCTACCAATTAATACATTACTTATTCGAATAGTGTCAGTTTTTGGCCCAAAACCCCCCAAAATGAAGAGGATGTGTGATGATACTCACAGATTAAAAACTGAGTTCCAGAAACGATAAAGCTTTAAATATTATATTACTACTCCTTTTCACTTGATATAATTCAGTAAATATTAGATATAATAAAAATGAAATTATCCGTCACTTGTGTACCTACCTACTCAATCTAGTCTCAATCCTATGTCCCATTTTTGTTCGAGGACTGACAAAACTGTTGATTTTGATAGACGGTAAGTAACAGTACCTACCTACCTCGTAACAAAATCTATTTCATCGAGCTCCAAATGAATTAGGGTTCTCTCTCGCATCCATAGAATCTCTCATCTCTGTCTTCATATTTGTCAATTTTGTCCTCTGCCTTCATATTCGTGAACTTTGTCCTTGACCACCTACCGAATCATTCCCCTAGGTAGGGACTCATTTTTCTGGGCGTACAAAAATAGTAATATCTAGAATAATAGGCATCTAATAATGCGTGGTTCTCATAAAAACATTAGAACTGTCAAGATGGCGGAGTGGTAAATCGTTGATTTAAGGCTTTAACCAGCCAAAATCGGCTGGTTTATTTAAATCGTTGATTTATCTTTTTAAATCTTTGATCTATTTTAAACGGCGTTGGTGAAACCCGACATCTTTGTTTAACATCTGAGATCGTCGATTTAAAAATTAAACGTTGATTAAAAACTTTGGTGAAACTGGCCCTCAGGTAACTTCTGGCTACTTCTGCCATTTCAGGTAACGAAGTTGCTGGAAAGATCACCCTGAAACACTTGTACGAAATCGCCCAAATCAAATCGGAAGACCCCCCATTGGCTTTGCTGGACCTCGAAGCCATCTGCAAGAAATTCGTTGGGATCGCTCACTCCGTAGGTATCGAAATCGTCTCCAAAGACATGGATCCCAAGGAGTATCAGGAATTCCTGACTGAAAGGGCAGCTACCGTTGAACAACAGAAGAAATCACTTCAAGAGGCCAAAGAAGCTAAGATGTTGAGAACTGGCTGATGCATAGTTGTTCTATCATATAGTTTGTACATAATTTACCTATCCAGTAGTTTTGAATAAAATGTTTTTGAACATTTAAATTTCGTTTCTACTCTAACCTTGCTCCTTCCTTGGTATTGAAAATTCAGCTGCTCTAATGAATTGGATATCGATCCGATAGCATCTCCCATCAATTTCCCCATTCAATTGAGTAGGTAGGAACCTGAAATTTTAATCTATTGAGTTTCGGAAGATCCCCGATAGGGGAGGGGTAGGCTATCCCTCAGTCTCAGTATCCGTATCAGGTAGGTACCTAAATACTTCTTTGTTCGATGATGAACAAAGAAAAGCGTTCGACCTCTGTGAAAACGCTTTAAGGAGAAAATTTGACAAACAAGGGGGGCAGTTGTAGTTGTAGATACCTACGATGTAGGTACCTAACATTAAGAATTTTGAAAATTAGGCAGCAGATAGAGAAGCTTATTATAATTTGTTGAATTTAGAAAGGACATTTTTGAATTTTTTACAGGGTTTCTCTGCTTTATATTAGGTACATATATTTGGGGAAGGCCTGCATTGTAGGCCACTGAGCTTTATAATATTAGCTGAAGATAGAGGAAGGGCGAATATCGAATCACAATAGGGGTATTCATGATCTGATTCGATCCTCGAATCGTCAAATATCCAATCTGATATTCGAAACTCGAGGGTTTCATGAGGCTCCCACACTTTTCCCCCGATGAATGGTCGAAAATCGAAGCTACCGCTAGGATCGCGGCTGCTTTTCGATATTCGACGTCGAATCTAAGTTTCGACGCCTCCAGCCCGTGGTAAATTCGAATCCGAGCCGGGCATGGGCATGCGTATTATCTCACTTCAAAAGTCCCAATTCGACGTCGAATATCCTGGACCATGAATACCCCTAATATAGAAAATGGGGGTTAACTCGGTATGTTAAGAGTTGCTTGGAAGAACCTGCTGAATTAAAAAAAAAATGTGCTAAAAATGACTTTAGTCCAAAACGCGAAGAAAGTTGGTACAGAACCACTCTTAAGGGCGCGCAGACGCCCGGCTCGAGAACGGCCTCAACGATGCCCCGACGCAGCTCAAAATCCTTTTTATTATTGTTTACGTTTGTGATTTCGAAAATTAAACGATTTACGTATGTTGTACGATCATAATTACATACTTTACGATTTTAATCATATTTTAAGTTTATCCCATCCAGAGAAAACTGGAAGAAACCTATGAAAAACCAGGTTTTCATCAGTTTCTTCCAGGTTTCTCTGGATGGAATAGACTTGAAATTATGATTCACATCGTAAAGTATGTAACCATTATTGTATTTAACATACGCAAATCGATGAATTTTCGAAATCACAAATGTGAACAATAATAAAAAGGATTTTGAGCTGCGTCGGGGCATCGTTGAGGCCATTCTCGAGCGGGGCGTCCGTGCGCCCGTGCATGGAGGTGTTCTAGAAATCGGTTTTTTAATGGATTTCCTTTCACCCTCTACAGGCTGAGGAAAGTAAAACCCTGGAAGAGTAAGCAATCAAGGAACTGATTATGGCCTAGGGGAATTGATTGATTGACCTCGATAAGACTCAAATCGAAGGACTCACAATATTAGCCTCGTTACCTTCCTCCATGGTAGGCGAAACTAATGTCTGATACAGACTGGTTCGTTTTCGTTTTGTTCTTTGTCACCGGAAGAACGAAGAAGAAGTCGAAAGGTTTTTCTCACTTGGACTGTTACAATAAAATTAATCAACAAAGTGCACACGATTTTTGTAATTTTCTCATTCCTTTCTAATTGATAAATTTTGGAAATTTCAAATAAATTCACCATGTTATTGAAGTTATCATTAATCAAAAGTGTTCATTCAGAGTAGGGAAGCAGAACGGAGCTCCCCAGAACTGTGAATTCCTATCTCGAACGCGATGTCTTCGGCTCAGATTATGCGGTTCGCTCAACCCACAAATGTAAGTGTACCTACCTACCTACTTAATATTGCTTTTCAGCTGTTCCAAGTATTAGGTAGATACCTACTAACCATATTCAGAAATTAATACACATGATTCAGCTTCTATGAGCTTAAATGCTGTGTCTATGATGCTGCCAAGCCAAGCACTACCTACTGCACTACTAGGTACCCTACTACTACAACTACTTCCCCCGGGATGTTGTTATCTACAACTACCAATTGACCCCCCTCCCCCCCACCCCCCGAACACAAAATAGAAAAGAAAAAATGGGATCGAAAAAACAGGAATCGAGCCCGAAAGCTCTCACGGGTACATTCAACTCTGTGCCTCCCACTTCTACCACCTCTGTCATACCTACTGCTAACTTTCCCCACCACTCTCCCCCCATACACCGCTGCTGTTGTGTTACTGTACCTACTGTACCTACTCCATGGAAGAAGGAGAAGGAAGGTTCACTCAATGTAAAATGGCTTGCTGGAAATCTGCTTTTTACAGTAACCCCATCTAGCGTAATGTTAGGGAACTAGAACTGAATGGTCCATGAAAATAGTTCTCGCGGGAGCGGGATTCGAACCCTCAATCCCCACCATGCCAGCTGGGAGAAGAGGCTACGTCCTCACGCTCCAACCGCCTGAGCCAGTCTTTCTCTTGTTGATACCATGAGAAACAAGGGATCTCGACTTGCATGTTGACGATTCCTAGAATCTTCTTATTCAGAGTCACGGCTGTTTCTTTTGATTAAAAGCAATCTTTTGGATATTCAATGATGGTGAACTAACAAATGATTAATAACATAACCAAGGATGATGAAATATCCGAGGAAAAATAATATAAATTAACCATCATTAGTGAGCTTAGGTTAACTTATTAGGTTCCTACCCCTAACAATGTTGTAAGAAGGGAAATTATAGGTAGGTATTTCATTTTATTGTTACATTTTAGTATAATATGATGATAATAGACGGATAATAATATAAAATCCAGAATTGTGAATTTGAGAAGTTACTATGAGTGGTAGATTGATGGAGCACTCTAGCGACTGCTGGTTGAACTGTCTAGTTCTAAAACATTACACCAAATGGGGTTACAGTAGAGGCAGGCAGATTTCCAGCACGCCATTTCCTATTAAGTGAACCTTCCTTCTCCTCCTTCCATGCTGTACTCCTGGGCATGGAAGAAGGAGAAGGAAGGCTCACTCAATGTAAAGTGGCGTGCTGGGAATCTGCCTTTTACAGTAACTCCATCTAGCGTAATGTTTGGGAACTAGAACGAAATGGATCCATGAAAACATTGCTCAAGAAATTTTCTTGCGACAGCTGGGTTCAAACCTTAAATCCTGATCTTGCCAGTTTGTAATGAGTGCTACGGCAACGGGCTCTAACCGACTGAGCTAGCCTGCCTTGTGTGATCACCTGAAAGAAAGAAGGGGTCTCGACCTGCATGCTGACAATTCCTTTCGGAATCTAGGTTATTCAGGGCTGTTTCTTTTGTTTAAAACCAATCTTTTGGATATTCATTGATGGTCAACTAACCAATGACTTAATTAAATTACCAATGACGATGAAATATTTGAGGAAAACTAATATAAATGATCCATTATTAGTGAACTTTTAGCTAGTGGTGATGTGGTAGATTGACGGAGCACTCTAGCGACTGTGGGTTGAACTACTTACATTTCAAACATTACGCCAGGTGGAGTTACAGTAAAGGCAGAGGCAGATTTCCAGCACGCCATTTCCTATTAAGTGAACCTTCCTTCTCCTTCTTCCATGTCCTGGGGATCAGCTCAGAGCTCAGATGGTGAGAGCACTTGCACCTTTGAGTATAGATAGATACGGGCCATTGGTGTTGCTACTAGTTCGAACAGGAAACCATAAGTGCCGCCACCATTCAATTTAAAAAGGCCTTTTTAACACGATGGCCACCACTGCCTTGATTGGTTCTGGAGGAGGGCCTCCTCCTCCGCCATCAAGCTGCATCCACACTGTAAAGAGGACCTCTTTCGGAACCAAAAGCAATAGTGGCGGCACATATGATTTTCCGTTGTTGCCTTCTTTGAGAAGATAGGCAATTTAGCCCTCCATCTACCTATACCTACTCAAAGACTAGCACGATATGCGAGAGCTCTCGGGTTTGGTTCCTCACTTTCCCGTGATTTTTTACCTCATTTTTCGTTTTTTTCCCCCTTCACATCTGAATACATAAGTTCTCAACAATTTTTCAGATTGTGAAGAGCCTCTTGAGCCCATCAGTCAGTAGCTTTGGCGTCACTAGATGTCTTCATTTGACGGCACCTTGTGAAAAGAAGCAGGCAGGTCGCTACAAAAGATCAGCAAAAGGCGACAAACCATTGACGTATGAAATGGCGTATGCTCCTCATCATATTGCACATGCTAAATCTTGGAACTCGTGGAATACATGTTAGTTGCTACCTACCTACCGTGACATCTACCTCTAGATTCAATACCTACCTATTTATTTAATTTTAGAAGAAGAGATTTAGATGAGATCATGATCTACTTTGCGTTATTTGATGGGAAACAATTTCCAGACAATTTTTTCAAGACTGATAACAATGTAAAAGTTCTCTTGAATAGTTGAACAGTAATACAGAGTGGGAAATCTTCGAAAAAGTCCGTATATTCGAAGGAATGTACATTCTCGTATAACTGCATTTTGCTGTACCTGCATGTTTAAATGGAGGCTTCTTAGGCAGATTGCCTACCGCGGTGTATGGTCACATCTGACAGTGGGCAGTTTTGACAAGGGAGGGCCATTTCATTCTATTCCTACTTCCATGGTTGAGAGGGATTATGGTATTGGGAGGGGGGGGGGGGGGGGGGGGGGGGGGGGGGGGGGGGGGGGGGGGGGGGGGGGTTGAGGAGGAGCTCTAAGGGGTGTGGCCTCAGTGGTTGGTGATCTGTGCTTAATATTTTTGTATTATTGTTGTATTAGGTTTATTGCAAATACTTCTGTACGGAATCCTGTTGCATGATTGTCGAGACTAGAATCAGCTATGAAGCCGAGGCTGGGTGTGTACTCTGGCCCCAGACGTAGCCTATGCAGGTTACCTATCTTAGAGCCATTTCTGAAGCACCTGATTCTAAGTAGGGGTTTTGTCTAGGGCAAAACCAACGCATGGAAAGGTGTGTGTGAGTACGCACAATTCTTGTTGGGGTTCTTGTTGGCAAGGAGGCACAGTATTATGCGGGACACTTGGTGAAAAATAAAATCATGGTGTCTGAAATTCTCTCACTTAAACCTTTGGCAAAAACCTGACCAATAGAAGATAACTAACATTTTTAATTATGTAGTACCCACTCAATTTTCTGTCGAATCTAGTATAGAGCGTTCTTTATTTGGGTTACTTTTTCTTCCCCAGCTTATCTTGGTTGTTCAATGATTGATCAATTGCTAGAAACACAAATGCACAACCAGCCTGGTCAAATTTACTGTCTGTCTATCCACAACTTATCTAGGGTTTTCAACTGGTTGTTTCATTTCATGAAACGCGGATGTAAAACCATCTCGATCTTTTCTTCAATTACCCATTTTTAATTTTCTCCGCAGATAAGTTACCTAACTGTGGGGTCCTCAAGGAGCAACCATAAAGAACAAACAATGACATAACAACAAAAATTGGTAGTCCATACAAACAAGTAGTCCCCCAGCCAAGAGAGCGTGGCTCCATCTTCCATCCCCTGCAATCCAACTTTACCTCTGGAAACAGCCTTTATGATGCCCATTTATATTTGCGTACCTACCGCTGCGCTGATCTAAGGCAGAAGCTGTGGGAGGGGGTGTTACAAGCTTATGGTTCTGATTAATGGATGATTCTGATACCATTGTTTAGAAGAGCCTCAAAAAGCCAATTATCAAGTATTTTTCTGATTACCTAATAATATATATTTCACCTTGAAAAACTCGTGTTATTCGGAAAATATCAAAGTGAAAGATAGTCTTTGATAGAGGTGATATTGGTGATTGGGTATAGGTGATTAGCGACTTGTGAAATATTTACTCTCAACATCACTCTTGATTTTATTAAGGTAGGTATTTGTTTTTGTGGGATCATCTTTGGGTCGGAAGTTTTTACTTTATTAGGTAGGTACTGGAATTTTTACTGTGGTTATCCAAGTTGACAGTAGTTTTAATAAGTCATCGAGGCTACTACTCCCCTCCCTCCCACATCATTCCACCCAAAATGTGTGTTTTGTTAATATAGGTACCTAGGGGTATGGCTGGTTGATTAGTTTAATAAATCACTTCTTTTGCATAATTTTTAGCTAATGTGCAAGGTGGAATCCGACCCGCAGAAACCGTGTTTGAAGACTTCTTCATCCGGAAGTTCATGGTTGGAACCTGGCACAACGTGTTCCTCTCTGAAATAATCATCAAGAGACAGCACAACATTATTAGAATCGCCGGTATCGTCCACAGGTCCTTGCCTCCTCGTAAGTTCTATTTTCTCATCGGATACACTGAAGAACTACTGAGCTATTGGCTCCAGTGTCCTGTGAAACTGGAGCTTCAAACTGTAGCTGATAGAAAAGAAGTTGTATTCAAATATATTTGAAGTGTTCGTGTTAAAGTTAGCTTGATTTTGTATCATAGTGTTTATAAAAATATTATTGTTGTGCGATTCAGAGCTTGTTATTATTCTTACCTTATGAGGTTCTTAGTAATAGGGAATTTGCGTCGATTTTGGGTCGTATTTTTTACCACGAAATCTGATTCATTACTTTCAAAAACACACTCTGTGCCAATTGTAAGCTCAAAAATCTATAGCGATGGACTTTTTGAGCTGATGGACGGATTTTGATGAAAAATGTTGGTGTCGTGTCCAAATGTCTGTATGTGTGTTTGTGTGTCCATAAAACTCCAAACATCTCTTTACCACCCTACTTGAAGCGTACAATCTTCTACTCGTACTACGTAGTAAGTTGGTACTAGTTTCTCCCTTTCGAAAACACAGTTATACGATTTACTTTACTACCTTCCTTCTGCTAATTAGGGGCTTCATCTGTTACATATTTATAACGACCTCTCTTGCTAGATGTTGGAATTTTAAAAATTACCTAATTGCGATGTCCAAGCTCGTCTTTCTCATCTAACTCGCGTGCTGCATGCCATAGCAGCTCCGGACTTGAAATTTAATTCTGTGTTAGCAGAGATAGTTTGATCTAACGGATATAAATGGCTCCTACATTCATACTCATAAAAAAAAAAAAGGTTACACTCAAGTAGATTGGTTAAAGATGATTTCCTATACTACTGTAATATATTATACGTAGGTAGAATAATAAATTATGAGTAGGTATTATAAAGAAAATAAATTTAACCAATCGAATAGATACCTGAAGCTTTTCTCATCTTTATTATATCTGTGCTTACTTTCTTAAATGTGTAAAGCGTTCTCTAATGGAGTAGACTGTTGGGTATGAAAATCTTCAAAATGACCTAGCTCGATTCTTCACTTAGGCACATGGAACTCTTGGCTAGGCATCTGGTCATAGGCGCCGTAAACATCAAGAAACTGCATTATCTCAACTTCACCTCCAGAAGACTATTTCAGTTTTTCAAAAATGTTGTTTCGGATCGTTTCCTAGGAGTTCTTCCAGAGTCGTGTAATAATTTGTAGCATTTTACAATCTGATTTCACTTCCGAGTCAACCTAAGGCTTTGTTTTCACTTTCGGGATCAATAAAATTGTTGTCCAGAAATGGAATTTCCACTCGCATTTTTCGTTTCAGAACTTCCCGTTCAAATTTGATTCCGTGTCTGTCTGTCCGCATTTCCTTGTTATCGCTATATCTTTCAGAGTTTTCCTCTGATTTTATTCAAATTTTCAGATATTGCCCGCATAAGCTCTCTGAGGTCTCATATGAATTTCATCATCATTGAATCAACGGTACGCTCTACGCATGAGCTAATGTAAAATTCGTTCACGATTGTGAGGACATTTCATCTAAACTGACAAACATCAACACGATTAAGAGCTTATTCTCATTACCTAGTCATTATTGACATAATAGGCATAACTTACACAGTTTTGATTCAATTTCGCTCACATTTTTTGCGGGCAAAGCCCCCTGACTTCTCATATGAATTTCAACATGATTGAATCTGCGGCAGACTCTTCGCATGATTGGAATTCGCTGAATTTCGTTGTTACAGCCCTAATAACCACAGTTTTCATCCATATTCGTTCAAATTTTCTTAAAATCAAACTAAGCCGTCAAATTTTGTATGGTGCGGGGGAGGGGGGTAGATTTGCTCTGTGGTTGGTTCTAAAGGTTCCTTATTGAACGACAGCGCATTAGCTTTCAGCCGCATGTTTTTGTACAGGTTAGTGCGTCGACAGGGTGTTCCCCCTCTCTTTGTCATGAGCCAAGAAAAAGATGCAAAGTAATCGTTGCTAGACTGTAGGTACCCTGTTACTAAGGCTTGCTCAAGTTTGGAAGGCAAATATGTGCCGTTCATAGGTAAGTACAAATCTACATACAAGATTCCTTATCTGGTGGAATAAACTGATTCCCGTGAGATCACCCAAGTTACCTCTAAGCTATCCACAGCGTGGTCGGTGCTTGAATGGGTGACCCCCTGTGGGGTTGTGACCGAACATCTCAGTATTTTCACGTCGGGCCTTCGGCGATCATCTCCGCACGCAAGGGGGTGAGACAATAGAGAGTTTTTGCATGCCACTGAAGGGCGATGTGGAACCTCCTCACGGAGCGCCAGGCCCCGTGATCTTAGAGGAGATGGTAATAACGGGTGAAGATGAAATTGCTCTTTTAACGTCACCCGTCTGAAACTCCCGGATGATGGGGTCACTTTTCCCTGTACACTGACGGGCCACCTTCTTATCAGCCAGGCCCTCCTCCAGGAGGCAGTTAGCATCGACGTTTGCTTGCTCTAGGGCATCGTCCCGGGCCTCCTTCACTAATGTCACCCTTTGGCTTGCGAAAACTCTCTAATGAGTAGCCATGACTTCTGATCCTTCCTTTGGATGATGGGGGACGGTCAACTGACTCCTGTTGGAACAAAAGTGAAAGGGTGGTACCTACGAGCGAGTGGTATTATTAATATAATAATAGAGAGTTTTCGCATGCCACTGATGGGCGATGGGGGACTTCCTCACAGAGCCCTGGAGCGCCTGGGCCCATGACCTTGAGGAGACAGTAATGGGTGAAGGTGAAATTGCTCTTTTAACGTCACCCGTTTGAGA
>JAEMON010000002.1:10582504-10592969 GCA_030264115.1 Lygus lineolaris | reverse complement strand
TTGAGTAGGTAACTTTGAAAACATTAACAATGCCAATTTCAAAAAAAAAAAATTCAGTTTTAGCTCGAACGCGGTGCTTTTTCTATTTTAAATTAATACTTTAATGAATAATTATTGAATCACTCAATGTAGAAGACAAGGTCTCTTACAAGAGTGTTTATAAAAGAAATGGTGTCAACCAAAGTCAATATTCTCACTTGAATTTCAAATCAAAGCTTCCAGTACTATCTCGGTTCAATGTCTATCTGACAGCAAAACTATACCCAATTATTGGGTATAGTTTATACCCAATAATTGGGAATACGGAATACGGAATACCCAATTATTGGGTATTCCGCGTGTGCGCATGCGGAAACGTGAATATCCTAAAACTCCGTTTCTCATTTTCCTGTGGACCGTCTTCTCTCAATGAAGGGCAGTTGGGAGCTGACTCTGCAAAGACGGTAGTTCCATTGCCTCTCCATTTCGTAACAATTTTATCAGTAAGAGTACAGCTGACTCTGCAAAGCTTCCAGTACTATCTCGGTTCAATGTCTATCTGACAGCAAAACTATACCCAATTATTGTCCTATTTAGATGACATTTTCACGGATCGTGCAGGTTATCCCCTATCAATTTCATCGCCGTCGGACAGCCAGCAGCGTGTGCGCATGCGGAAACGTGAATATCCTAAAACTCCGTTTCTCATTTTCCTGTGGACCGTCTTCTCTCAATGAAGGGCAGTTGGGAGCTGACTCTGCAAAGACGGTAGTTCCATTGCCTCTCCATTTCGTAACAATTTTATCAGTAAGAGTACAGCTACCGCAAAAGCGTACTCTTGAAATGAATTGTCATAAGCATTACTCCGGAACTATTTCAAATTTCGGTGAAGTTTCCACCAGTATTGATTCTATACGTCCATCCATAAAGGTGAGGAAGCTGTACTGTCAACCAAACTAGGCTCACATTTTTCATCCGAACCACGCTATTTCAAAAATCGATCAGATTTTCGACGGTAAAGAAAAATTTAAAATGTCAATAACATCAAAATTGAAGGATGAGTTCGTTGGCCAGAATTTTCTGAGTACTCCAAGGGGTCAAATTTTGAAAACTTCAAATCGTCTAAATTACCATCTTAAACATAGGAACACAATAAATTATGGTATATTCGGTACCAGCGTGACATTTCCTATAAGAATCACCTACCAAATCGGTTAAAATTATTCTTTGAAAATTCGCTCATCAACTCATGCTGCATAAATAGAACTTTTTATTTTATCCATGTAAAATGTTTAGTTGTATTGTAGCTGCATCATCACCAGGGCATCGCCATATTGAGTATTTTGGCCAAAAAACCTGCCGTGGAGTCCCATTCGGTCCTGTGGGATACTGACCTACCCCGATAAGAGATTGTTGACCCAGCTTTGGGAACCTGCAGTGGTGCCGCAGCCCTCCCACCCCGAGTACCTCATCTGGGATAGCCCCCAACTACCCCAGTTCCAGCTCCCACTTGGCAAACTACGGGCGTTCATCAGGGCGGCCCGTTCGAGGTAAATAACTCCACCGGTACCTCCAGCCAAAAATTCTATCGTAACTCATCTTTATTTTCAGTCGAATTGAAGACACTGTTTTGTATGATATAATAGATGGCAAGAACATCTTGTGCGGACCTTCACATTGAGCTTCATTCTCTCTCCTATCTAGCCCAACAATCGTTACTCAACTATACCTAAGTTTATTGGGAGCGGTGGCAAAAGAAAAACCACACTCTTTCTTCGCCAATATTTGGAAATATTTACTTTCATCCTCAGGGCCTATGAATGATGGCCTATACAATAATTGTACGGCCTTATCTGGGGGAATGAACCGGTTCCCGTCAGATCACCAGAGTTGACCAAAGCTGACAGCGTGGTGGTGAGGCTGGGACCACACATATCAATATTTTCTCTTCGGGCCGTCGGGGATTCCCTCTCCAATCAAGGGGGTGAGGCAATGAGTAGCCAAGAACGAATTCCGATCCTCCCTTTGTAGGGCAGCTACCGTCCTTGACGCCGTGGGAGGCAGACGGTAGAAAATCCAGCCTGAAATGGTTGTTTACAATACTTTACTAAAATGACTGTAAATTTTTCTTCATGGAACATTTAAACATCGGGAAACCACCACCTTCGGGAACCAGACTCTTCGAGGAGATGACATTTGCCCATCTGGATCCAACCACAGTAACCTTCGAACGGGCACTTCAGGTATGAGCTCCACACGATGGTAGGTAGGTACCTTTTCGTATATTCGTAGGAGGTGAACTACGGAGTCAATAAACTCGTGCCTCGTAAGTGTAATGGGGTACAGACGTGGGTCGGAATTTGCTTTTTAGTAAATTTTCGAAGACAATTTTTTGACCTCAGAAGAGGATTCAGCTCCCTCGAAAAACCCTGAAAATCCCAATTTTCAGCTCCGAAATCTAATTAGTTTGGTGAGGACAAAGAAAGAAAAAATTCGTGACGTTATCAGTCAAAAACCTTCTCGGTTTTCCCGTGCGGGAGAGATATTTGACTGATGACGTTGTCCTCTCTTTTTCCTCCCCCCCCCCACCCTTTCACCCACTTAATATGTTCATTTCCAATCCTTCATATTGCACCTTTTTGGATTAGGGGTAATTTGAAGGAATAAAAAATGCACGTCTGTTCACCATTCTTCATTAGATCAAATCATCCCACCTACCATGGTTTTAGCCAATAAATTTTAAATCTAGTTACCTATTAACCCTTATTGACTAGTCACACGCTCGAGAAGCGTGTTCCTGAGTTTAAGAAGATGCCCTCCTCCAGGTCTCGGGAATTTCCTCCCCTGGGATCTCAGGTAGGAGTCAGTATAAAGTCATAACCTTCATCAGGCCTTCTAGGGGGCGAGTTTAAATTGTTAATTACAAAATATTTTTGGACGTTTCAAAGATGTATTCATGAAGATGTGTATTCATGTTATTATATATTATATGGCATTTTTCTGAAATAAAAAAATGTTTCTGAAAAAATATTCTGGCCATTTTCTTTTCCTTTACTAAGGTAAAACTGAAAGTGGTTCCTGGTACACCAAAAATGTTGCAAGCAGTATACTAAGGCTTTCATCAAGTTGATTATTTAGACAAGTTCAATTTTATAGTTTTATCTGAGATTACCTATTATACATACGCGAGAAAATTATTCCCCCTTACAATTTCATTGGCCACTTCACAAACTAGAAAGTATTTTTTCATTGTGTAATCTGTCTATAGAACTGACTCTTTGTAAAATTATGTTACCGATTTAATTGGTAGGTACCTATTTTTATTTTTTTACCAAATAAAATTTGCATAATAGTATTTACTCATCTGTCGCATTTTTCACAACCGCACGCCTACTACCGTTGAACTGAGAGTCGTAAGTAGAAAAGTGTGAATACCTTAGTAAAAATATGATTATATCCATTTTCACGATTTATTCGACTCCCCCACCCCTCTTCTTCATACTTGCCACCTTAAAAATAGACGCACTTCAACGAGATAATCTGACAGGTAGGTATACAAAATATGATAAATTTCTGGGCCAAAATGTGTGATGCGCCTGAGAGGCGTAACGCTATTAACGACCATAATAGTAATCCACACTAGAAAATAAGGGTTAAATTAAGTCGCTATCTCAAAAAATACTAATTGTTTGTTTGGTAGTTTTACATGGTACTTACTACATTTATTACTTTGGTTGACTTTGTACGAGAGGGTCCCCAGATCGGGAACATGTGTGATCTGTATGACCTCGTCGCGATTTTACTACACAAGGACTTTAGGACCTTCTGCACATTAATTGTAAATAAGATAGATCGAGCTGGGGACCGAGCTTCGCTTGGAATCGCTGTTTCCAATAAAGACACTGCTTACACAGAATACTTTGTGATATTCTAGTGTAATAATTTAGTCTCTCATGAAGTTGTCGCTCGTAACTATGATAATTTTTATGATAAATAAAATATTGATTCCTTTGAGAAAATACCTCAATTTATTAATATAAAATTGTCAAGTTACTTAACCCTCTCCCCGAAAAACTTTTCCCTGGAATTGATTTAAAAATCCAAACAATTTCAAAATGTCAATAAAATATCAAAAGAAAGGATGAGTTTTCGTAGGCCAGAATTTTTGGAGTACTCCAAGTGGTAAAATTTCGAAAATGTAGAGTCAAGAATCGCTAGAAAACGTGATTTTTTAGGTTTTTTGTGTAAATTATCATCTTACACATAGAAACATTATGGTATATTCGGAATCAGAGTGAAATTTCCTATAAGAATCACCCGCCAAATCGGTTGAAATTATTGTTTGAAAATTCTCTCATCAACTCATGCTGCATGAATGGAACTTTTTTTTTTTATAACAAAGGTACTCGTACTAACCTACCTGTGGCGCAATAATGACTTCGTCATGGTGGTGAGAACCAGCTTCCTAGTTTCTGCTTTATTAATTATGATCATTGTATTGGTCCTGAGAGACCTGACAATAGATTCGATCTTCCTCGAAATCTCTAATTGAAATTGCAATTGCTTCCAATTATTGTTGAGATGTAGAAAAAGGAATGATGCTCCCGGGTAGCTTCTAATTGTTTTTTTGCCTCTCCCTCCTAATATAGCTCTGTTCATCTTTTCTCAGAATAATTAGTGTATATACCTATTGACCATAAATCCTTATATACAAACGTACATAATCCTGTATCTTATAACATTTTCACAGCTTCAAAATTCGATGCTCTTTTCCACTCTCAATCTCCTTTTGGATCTTCGCCCTCAGTCGTAAAAAGTGAGACCGGCTGCCTCTAGAATTTACTTTGACAAATAAATTTTGAAAACATGTCGATAAATAAAGATCAACTCTCAGGTCTTGAGGTCATTCGGCTGGAAGTTTATTATTTGTTCACGGAAAGGAGGAAAAAAGACTACCCAGCTTTTTCGATGCCAAGTTTGTCTCGGTAGAAAAAAATCGTAGAAATAAATTAGGAAAGCCGGTGTTAGAGTGGTGGTGGGGTGTGGGGGGTGGAAACTTCAGATGGAAGTTGAATTGAGGGGGGGCTGGTGAGGTCATTGGAGACATTGGATGAGGAGGGGAGGGGGAGGGGTTGGTGAGAAGAAGGAAAATACCGAGGGTTTTTCTCCGAGGTCAACACCCGAGGTTTAGGGTAGGTCGAGACGCCAAACAGGATAACTTAGTTCCTGTCTTGAGTCCGAACGTTCAGTGGAAACGTGGTGGAAGGAGGTTGGTTGATTTATCTTTCGAACGAAAATACGTTGCGAAAATGAAATTACTGTTTATTCTATGTTTTTGATAGATAGGAACTAGGTCTGTGTACAGGGGTGGATAGAGACTCTAGGGGGGGTGATACTCATGAATAAAATATAAGGCTTGTTTCAAGCAGCGGTGGGTTCTTGTAATAGGTCGAATAGGTACCTACTTTGTCTGCGCTGAACCCATTGCGCACATTGTTAATGATAAAGAACAGGAACTGAATGTGCGCATAGTAGGGTTCCGGCAAGATAAGATACACGACTTATCCTATACGACCTATCTTACGACCTACCTTAAGGGGGCAAGGGATGGAGCCCAAAATTTCCTCAACAATACCTAAATCTCGGCTACCGAAGAGTTTATAGGAGCTTTCACTATAAAATTAATACAGCCTAGGACCGTTAAGTTTAAAAAACGGATAACCTCCCCCCTACCTCCTCCTTTAATCATTTTAACGTTGCACAGTTTTTCCAATTTTTCTCGGTCAATTTTCAACAGATTTTGATGTGGTTGGTGATATGTTTCCTATTTTATCATTCTCCAGTGGGATGAAGTGCCTTTATGCCAATTTGAATGTTAAAAAAGGACGGGAAACATTTAAAATTAGGAAATGAACATTATAGATAGCTGATCCCCCCAAAGAATTGAATAACAAGAAAAATGCCGCAACCGTATCAAAATCGGCCGAGAAAAATGGGAAAAACGAATTTCATCCGTTCCTTGGCCTTAACAAGGACCTACCGCGATTAGAAAAACAACAGACTTTGATGACGGGTATGGAACATTTTCTGAAGGGGTTTTTGGTAAATAATTACAATGGGAATGAGCAATCTGGGACTGAACTGTGGGTGTTTAGGTTAGCAAATCAATCCTGATATTTTCACTATTTTGTGAATTGGTAGAAATTGAAAGGATTTTAACATTAACTTGCTAATGATTTAAGTTTCAGAAATTACCTACCAACGTAGAATCAAGAAATACATATAATTAAAAATCCGTATAGGCATACCTCACCACCTAAATATCTTTCCAAATTTAACTCAACTCTTCATAATAAAATTCACAGGGGATCCTCTAGGGGTCAGTCTCCAATAGCCCAACATGTTTTAGCGAATTTGGATCATTCGGTATTGAGAAACTGCATGTTATACAAATTGTTGGTTACATTTTCCTATGAATGATCGGTAAGAGTTTTTCCATTTTTCAACAGATATTTGAGTCCAGCATTACCTCCATGGAATGTTGACTGCAACCATTCAAACGAAAAGAAAGTTTTCTCCTGTGATCTGCTGATCTAATTCTGACACATTATCTTCAATTTCTTTGCTCAAATTTGGGACTTTTAAACCTATTTTGAACGATTTACCAATTTCCATCGTTTATTTCTTTGAAAATATACCCACCTTAATGTGTTTTTGTGTTTGGTGTGTTATGTGTTACCTATTTGTATGCCCTATTTTTTTTTGGAAAATAGTAGGTATTTTATTATAAACTAGTGTTCGAAAATGTAATTCAGCACTTTCTTGTAGCAATACATCACGAAAAAAGAAAATTTCGAGCTAAACTATAAACTTTTCACTAAAAAACAGAAAAAAACACCCGATTTGCAGCAAACCCAGCTTGATCCAAAATCCTTTTTGAATTTAAAAATATAAACAACATTATTATATGATGATGAAAAATATTGATAACAAATCTTAGACATCTGTTATTTCAAAGAACATCTATATCGTTTTTCGTCTCTCCTGCAAAGTTTCTGAAAACGGGCTGAGCTGGTTTTGATACTAAACGCCTCAATTACATGTAATAAGATTAAACCGGAGTTAATGAACGTTGACAATTTTAACGAAAATATTGAGTTACAAAGTTAAATCGATTTCGACGGTTGGGACATCATGAGTAACAAATAAGAACTGTGTGTTTAGTTCGTAAGTAGGTTCATTTACCTATCATTTTAACACAGAATGTGTTTTAGCCATGGACTAACTATAGCCAAAAAATGTAACGAAATCGGGAACGCTCCGGCACTTTAGATTATTATTAACTCGAAAAGTGAAGGCTAGGTAGAAATCAATGAGGTACTACTGCAATGTTTGAGGTACTACTCTCTTCATCGAAAATTGAGCTCGCAGCTCAGCTGAGTCGAAAATGGAGCTCTCAGATCAGCTAAGTCGAAAATGGAGCTCTCAGATCAGCTGAGCTCTCAGAGGCGCGGAGCGCCAAGTTTTCCAGTTTTATTATTTTCGGCAATATTAACAAAAAAAGTCAATCAGCCTAGTATGCTGATAAATTAAATCTATAAATAATGATACGAGTAACATGTTAATTATTGTTGTGGCATCGTTAGGATTGTCGTTATTTCCACGGCACTAAAAGTGCCAGGCTAAGCTGAACTATTCCTTTCTAATTTCCATCTAATAATTCCTTTCTTACTTCTCCTGGCTGCTTGTTCTCTTGTCCTACTTATCTGTTCACTTGCCGAGAGGAAGGATGTCGGACACCGCCTGATCCTCTGAAGCGGCCCTTTTTTGCGGGAGTAGCCGTTCTTAACCTCGGAGTTTAGGAGTTCCAGTGAAGCTGTGAAAGACCGCGTCCATCTGAGGCAGGGACAGTGTAGCTAAAGAACTTGCTTGGAAGCTCAGCATAATTTAGTATACAAGAAGTAGATCTTAGGTACTGAAGCAACAACTGGAATAGTACTTACATCCACTCACTCGCCATGGCATTAATAGCTGCACCTCATGAGATAATAATGTTGTTGATAAAAACTAACGTTATTATTAACATGAAAAACTATAATCATAACTTTCTAGAAGGTCGTGAGAAATCAGTGTTGTGAAAAATTCACGTTTGCGGATGCGTAGACGCTATTATTGGTCGTGATGAACAAACCATCTAGTCGGGTTGCTGGGTGGGTGGGTTTGTGGGTTGCTTTGACTCAAATTTCATTTTTATCAGTAATCATTGGACCTAATTAATGACATTTCAGTATATGTACCAAGGTCCCATTTGGGGGTTAATTGCATATCAAAGCACGACTCTATCGTCAGGAGTTCAAGGGGTAGAAAATAGGAGATGAAGTTTCAAAACTGCATAAGCTCGAAAACTTTTGAGCTGGATATACTTACCTAGTTATTTTTATCATAATTTTTATCAGTTGGCAACCTTCGCAACCGAATGAGACCAGCAGCATCATTATGTTACCGTACATGGCAAAAAAAGTTTGTTCGTGGCATGTTGCTTAGTTGGTATTGACTGAAATTGATTAATAATATGCCATAAGTCCCACTTTGTGCTTGTTGTGTTGTGTCTGCTGCTAGAAGTTCTTGCAAAAAGCCAACCGTTCATTCCCACAAGGGCTTCGTGAGTTTGAACACGATTGAACAGTTGTTGTTTTATTATATAGATCCGGCAAAAATGTCTCCAGATTGTGAGACACAAGACAGTTGATAACATATATTGAGGTCCTTCCAAATTTCGAGTGGAAAAATAAGAAAAACAAGTTGATCCTGTCCCGATGGGATTCTGTCCCGGAGCGTTATGTCGTCCAGAATAATCCTTGGAAGTCATCTCAACGATCTCAGACAGCCCTTGGCGGCGATTTTCCTTGAAACTCCGCTCTCTATCAGCCAGATAAAACGCTAATGATTGGCTGTAAGCCGGGCGTCACTACTCGGACAGAAAAAAGGGGGAAAACTGTCCAATGACCTAGGGCAACTTCCAAGTTGTTGACCCATCTTGGGGGAGCGGAGAAAGAAATCCTTCTGACCCTTATTTTCGTTCTCTTCTTTTGTTTAATTTATTTTTATGACCTCCTCCTCATCCTCCTCTTCGCAATGTCCTTAGGGCAAAGGGTTCAGATCTAAAATGGAGGGATCTCGTAACGGTTAAGATGCAGTCGTAAAACGAAGGGACGCCATTTTCTCTTTCCAGACGATCCTCAGCCCTCTCCTAGCCCGTGGGCCTCTGGTAATCTTCCTTGGCCGACTCTTTGTCAAAACTTCAATCCACCCCCGGGCGGGTTTTACTGCCGTCACTAAGAAAAGAGTTTCATCGCTTCTGCCACCCTCGATAAAAATTTAATCAATATAGTCCCCCTAGCCTCCTTTCATTCTGGCTCTTGGACGTACCCTTTTTTAACAAGAATTTTATACGTCCCGTAAAAATAAGATGTGTATATAAAATATTGTAGCGGTTGATGAATTGACACTACGGGCGTCTCAGAAGGCGTCTTTAATTATAAATCTTGACTTATTTTAATAAAAAAAATTGAAAAATCCTTAGAAAACCTGGAAACCCAGTTAACTCTTTCCTAAAAGTTAGACAAACCATCTTGGTTGATCATTTTCGATGCACCAACACAACTTAACCAATATACAACTTCTGTAACCAAATTTGACAGCACATCCCTACTCTTTTTCCTAAGAACCTTACTCCAAATGGAGTCAATGAGTTCCCCAACATATCCATTACTCGCAGATATATTTTTAATAATAGATTTTTCTTTTAATAGATTTTGTTCATTCATGGGTATAGATCTCTGTTGATCATATCGTACTATGGAAGGTGGCATGTTTGTGAACTAAAGGGTGATTTGAAGTACCATGATTAGTGATATCAATGTATGTATCTTTTCTATAAATGGAGAAATCATTTTTCTTGCAAGCGACCTTTGTCCTGAGCCGGGTACGTCAATAATGAAGGCTCCTTTTGGTGATACCACTAAGAGCCCGCCACTAGGGGCCGCTATGGTCTGTATCCACGTTCCTCGAAATTGAAATGAGGCTCATGCTATACTGGCCACCCTTTGCGACGCTCATATCCATCCAATAGATTTATGGGAGTTATTTCGGCCACATCTGGGTCTTCTGACTCAGGCGCAGGGTGGAGCACATGCGCAGGTGTCTTAGCCATTAGGCAGCCCGCTCGGCATAGATGTTCGTTCCCAGAATGCCTGCCGATCATCTTTCTCATCCCTGTTGGTAAAGATCCAGAATGAATCTTCACCATGCCCAGTGATCTCCATCAATGCAGTGCCGGCTTTGTTGTCGTGTGACTTTGCCAATTCTATTCCGACGGTGGTTTCATGGAGGCATTGTGCCCTGGCAATTCGACGATCGAGATCGTGATATTAGGGTCAGCTTCTGCTGACTTGTAATGCCCTCAAAAAGTTGTGAGCGTGCAGCC
>JAEMON010000002.1:10560572-10579430 GCA_030264115.1 Lygus lineolaris | reverse complement strand
CTCGATTCCAAAGGTTCATTATTGAAAATAATAAACCATGATGGAAGAAGTCCCTGGATGATGAGAAAAATGGTAGAATGAGGTCTCCTGCGCTGATGGAAGAATTGAAGTTGAAGTCCCCAGTTATGTGCGATGAAATGACAGCTCAGGAAAATGATATTAAGTAGCCCATGATTTTCTTTATAGTAGTTAGATTTAATTTATCTGACTTTAAATTGGCAAAAATTCTTAGCCTGCTGTTGTTCAACCCAGAGGGCCCAATTTCCAACAGGGAGATTTGTCTTAACTCGGACCTCTTTCCTTATTATAAATCCAAACACAAAAACCCCCTTATTATAATTATCAACCCCTAATTGTTTTAGTTTCTACCCTCATTCAATTTCCAATCCAGAGATGCAGTTGATACTCTGGAAGGTGAGTAATTTACATTTATTTTGTTAGTTGGCTTATTATTTCTTACAAAATTTGAAGGTCACATGCGAAGATTTAACATTATTCAAAATACATAATTCATAAAAAACGGCGGATGGTCCTAGTATCGCCCCATATTATAACAGGTTAAACAAACGTTTACTAATCAAAATAAGAAAAAACAAGATGTGATGAATCCCACCCAAATTTGAAAAAACTGTTACTTTGCAGTACAACAAGTTAGTGTGTTCGTGTAGATTTTAATTTCTATTTTCTGAGAGCATAATGAGACTTGGTCTCAGGAAATTAACCCTGAAGCTGCCCTTGAGATAGGTAAAGGTAGGATTTAGTGCCCCAGATATAGTGAAAACCATTTTTCTGGGGATGAAACTGAGAAGAAACACAGCACGAATATCCTTTCTTCGTGGTACAGTCGTGCCATTCCGTTGGCCCCTCTCAGAACCAAAAAGCCTCGGAGCTTTGAGAGGAGTTAACCCCCTGTCTCCCCTCCAGACTAACTTCTTCTTCAGCGCTTCTACCGATCTGCGTCCGAACTGTTGAAAACATGCTATCCAATATTGAATATTTTGAGCGTTTCGAGGAGATATCGTTCGACCTAATTTTTTACGAACAAAAAACAAACCGTTATGTAATAAGCAGCGGCATCGATTCGCATTGCGATTAGCGATATAGAGATCAATTTCTTCACGTCGAAAAAGAGTAGTTTTTCCCCATTTTCTCCATTATACATATAGAATTGTTTTTTAAGTTATGACTCTATTCTTGAGATCTACATACAATTGTTACATACCATGCAGCCAGCGACTTGTGCAGCCACGGACACGATACTACAAGTACCTAAAGTGACGTCATACGAAACCGTTTTGTGTGAATTGGAAATCGGGTTTTTTTTTCAAGGGTGCTGAATCCGAATTTGAGGTAAAAATTCAAAATTTCAACTCTACGGAGTCTACTAACGGCCCACTTCTAAATTCCATCCATAGTACTGAATAAAAATTGAAAACCTTGCATTTGAATGAAAAACTTGAATTTGTTTCAAAAACCCCACCCATCCCTCTAAAAAAAAATCCAGTCTGTAGTTACCTACATTTCACAAGTGTAATAACCGCCATAACCGGCAAAGTTGCGCCAACTCATCCCAACCCTAATTTCATGGCAAATCAGTTCTCTCGGTGAATGCTTAATTAAAATATCGTCGGAAATACGGGGAAGTTGGTTTCTCGTTGTTGAAACTCGTCCAGTTGATGAAATGGTGTTTGCTGCGGGTTGGCTCACCTGAACCACCTCCCATCTGCCTCATCATCACCCCATTTCAATTAAACACCCTTCGTTACGCGTTGATAGGAATTTATGAAAACCCTGTCCCAATTAAATCAACGAGTCCCGCCCCTTGGTAAAATTATTAAGGGTAATACGAGTATAGCGATGGAAAATATCACTGGCGAACACCGACAATGCTATAATAACCACTGGAAAGCCGTTTCTCTAAAATGTTTCCCAACAGCGACTGCAAACCTGTGTAAGATAATTTCTTGGAAATGAGAGAAAAATGTAACTGAAACTACATTATTATGTAGTAATGTTGGAGGGTGGTGTTATTCTTTAATTACCAATGGAAACAGCTTTGGGGTGTAATCAACCAATTGAGCTAATTCAGCGGGGGTCCTGCTGGTAAATTACTTTGGGTGAGCAGAGAGAGTTGATAAATCGTTGACAGGTGGTTAGTGATTGATAGAACAATGGATATTGAATACAAATGGGTTCAATAAATTAGCGAGGCGAACAACGAGGTCCATTAAAATGTTCCTTTTATACCGAAAGATGGATTCGCAAGCACCGGTTTCAATTTTTCAAAAGGGTTTCAACTCTTCTACAATCCAATTTAAATGCACAATTTCTTCCAAAGCCAACTCCGAAGCTCTACCCCGGCGGTGACCATTCAGCTATTCTCAGGATTTCTAAATTCGGACCAACCCTCAAGATCCCCCAAAACATAGTTTAATTTGAAGTGGTCGAGATCGTCATACATTGGTATTGTCAGGATGTTCAAGAGGAAGAGAGTTCGGACGTAGCCCCTAGCCGTAGTTGCGGCTAGCCTTCAATCCGGAAAGATGTGTCACCTTCGATGACGCAGGGAGTCGTCCCTGCGACTCTGCAATTGTTTCCTTATTTCGATTTCGATTAACAAATAGGAGACACTTTTCCATCTAAAAACAATATTGTTTTTGGACTTTTAAAATAAAAATTTTGGTGGAAAATACCATTTGTATCATTTCCAGAAACATGCCGTACATTTCTGAGCAGACTGGTGAAATAATACGTATTTAAAGATAGTCGTTATGGTTGTTTTATACAGAATTTTTCAATCTTATTCAACCTTTTTCCAAATGAATTCACCTTTTTTTTCAATTGAATTAAACCTTTTTTCCAATTACATTCAACTTTTTTCCAATTAAATACAACCTTTAGATTTTAGTCTGAAAAATAGAGTAGTTCCTTAATTTAATTAGAAAAGTGGACGAGGAGAGGGAAGAAACTTATGGAGTGGGAACTTTCCTCCAAAATTTTGTTTGTTTTGTCCTGTGTTTTCCAAAATTTTGTTTGTTTTTTCCTACAAAGTATGCTACATTATATTTGCGAAATGCGTAAAAACCTTTCCACAATCTGTAATATTATTTTGTAATTGGTTATTTGTCAAAATGTTCCTTGTAAGTTTGTTAGCTTCATTAAAATTGTTTTGTAAACTCTTTCTACGAAGTTTGGGAGCTTACATACCTAGGTACTAGGTATTATTTTTCAGACTAAAATCTAAAGGTTTAATTCATTTGAAAACAAGTTGAATTCAATTGGAAAATGGTTTAGTTAAATTGGAAAAAAGTTGAATTCATTTGGAAAAAAGGTGAATTTAATTGGAAAAAGGTTTGATTCAATTGAAAAAAAAAAGGTGGATACATTTGGAAAAAGGTTGAATTAGATTGGAAAATACTACAGATAAAATCAGTAGGTACCTACCCAACACGATAATGCGCTACCTAGCTAGGAAATGAGATCTTCTGTTCGACACAGTCAATTTTTGAAAATTGAAAAATAGTTAACTTTGAACATGTATTCCCCATTCAGAACAGTACACCAATCGAGCGTCCTTACTCCACAGGTAATTAAAAAAATGTTAGGTAACATAGGACTTCGAATACACACACTAATGTATTCTAATTTTAATGTAAGTAAAATCAGGTTCGTTCCAACTGGAGGCGATGCAACTTGAAATCGATTATTTTAGCTGCTCAGAACCTTCTACGCCCACTCCTGTAGAAAATATTCAACTTGAGTACAGTTTCCGTCTGTTCCAATTGGTTTGTGTGACGCTTCACCTACTGATAAGAACCCAACCTGCTCCAACGGCAGGTTGCACTCAACTTGAATATTCTCACCCCTGCTGAGGAGGAGGGTTGAGTTGAACACAGGACACCCTTCTGCTACCCAAGTTCAACTCAACATGCGATCGCCAAAGATCGACTTTGGCCTTGAGAAACAACCTTGAGAGTATTAGAATGGGGAACTTGTATGGTTATTTCTTATTTTGTAATTTGAAAGATCTTAGGTAATTGTGGCTTTCCAAAAAGATGCTATGTGGGAGGTATCCCACGATTGGAAGTTAACCGAAAATGGATGAATGGACTCTACCTAGGGTCGGGGAAAAGCATGTGACAGGAACCAAAAATACGTGTCCACCTTCTTCTCCCGTGCTTAGGAGGGTGCTGAAGCGAAGAGCATCTTCTGGCCTTGCTACGCCATGTCCCCAGACCTCCAAAGTTTCAAAGGTCCCTCCGGAAAGGGGCTAGAACAGCACGTACTTCAAAGCACATGACGTTCAAGTGACGGGAAAAAACGCGCATTTATGTGGGTTGGCTCAGAGAACTTCGCATTACTTCAGAAGTTGTATTGAATTGACGATGTTGGTGTCCAGTCATATTCGAATTTTATTGGCGAACCAGTTCACCATTTTATATTGATGTGTTGGTCAATGAAGTACCAACTCGCATGCAAGTAAACCCAGAAGCCACTTGTTCAATGCATGATAACAACCTAACCTCAGTTGGAGTTGACTTGAACATGATATAATATACAACATACAGCCAAGCTTTGAATGAACTGATGTTGATTGCGTTGTTTGCTTGTACATAATACGCCATTCTGAGTCCATATTTTTGTCTTTCCCTATGTGCGTGTCTGACCCGAAGCATAATTCCCCACTACAACTGCAGTATCTGGGTTACCACACTCCTTACCCTCAGTTTGGACACCTGAAAACATTCCTAGGTACATGGAGTAAGTAAAATAATGCTCAATTCAAAAATGAATAATAAACGGAGCTGTCCGAGTTGAATACATTTGTTGAGTCCGAAGACGTCGTTCAGCTGAACGCAAAGGTAGTGGTTTTTCAATAAATTATTGATGGCAATACATTGACATCTGACTCCGTTTTTTTACGGGCTCACGCAAATGGAAAGTATACTTGTTGATTGATGCCGGTCGATTAGAAGGGCATTGAATAAACATCCTTTTTCGTCAATAGCAAAAAGAAGTCCATTGGTAACATGCATTTTGTACAGACTTCCGGAAAGTTGATGTAGGTCGGTTCTGCTCGATGAAATATTAAACTTACGTACAGGTAGCATAATTAGTTTTCCCAGTCCACCAGAAAGGTGAAAGGGAAGTATTGTATTCAGCAGAAAACCCAATATAGTTCACTAATAAAACGAACAGTACTGCCTCCCACTCACGAACTCGTGCCTACCGCTCAAGAGAGAGTTAACTACTAGGTACTATAATATGGCGGTGCAGCGGTTGAGTTACCAACTCTGACACCATCAGGTTTGGATATGCACAGTGGCAGAAAATAGGGTCTGATCCGATCATGATACAATCAATGAGAGATCATCATAGTGGTCAGTTCTCCAGCAACTAAGGTATAGTCCAGTCACCTAAAACGAAAAAAAACGAAAAAAATCTGATTTTTTGTCAGGTTGTTGGGGTAGGTACCAGTAGTGTAAAACCAAGTTGGCAACTTCGAAAGACCTGTGCTAACTTTGTGGTGCTCGAAAAAAATCGACATTTTCGGACTTTTTTAAGTTTTTTTCAGAGAAAAAACCTAGAGGAAGTGTCTCAATATTGAAGAAGTCACATTATTGACTCTTAAAGTAGACAACATTTGCTACAATTTGAGCGCAACCACGATTCCGTAAGTACTCTAAATAAATCACTTCTATAAAAGTAATTTCTTTTTTCATCACATTGTACAGTTAATTGTGCAATAAATGATATTGCGAGCTTCATTTCTTGAGAAATCCGATTTCCTTAGTTTTTCGTTTCTCAATTATAGGAAGGTAGCTATTGGTCCTGCTGGGTTCGAATTGTGCTGAAATTAAAGCTAAAAAATAACTGTTCTACAACTTCATCTCCGATATCTTTCCTTGTAGGATGAGTATTTCAGCCGATATGCTGCACTATAGACGGCTAAGCCTACAATTTCGAACTTTCTAGGAAAAAATGCCGTTTTTTGAAGTGCTGTATCTCGGTACCTATTGGACCTACGGAGCTGTGATTGGGCTCAAATTGTAGAAAATTTGGTCTACTTCAAAAGTGTATACCTACGGTGACTTCCTTATGACGCTTACTTCGGGTCGTTCTTTTTTAACTGAAAAAAGTCCAAAAATGTCGAGGTGTTTCGAGCACCACAAGGTTAGCATAGGTCTTTCGAAGCTGTGTCATGCGCATTCTCGACGGAACTGCTTAGGTCAGCTAGAGCTTGACCCAGTTTTCCCGAGCTCCCCTCAAGACGTCACTTCCCCAATAAAATCAGTTTGCGATTGCATCTTGTATCGCGGCTCATACCTACTGTTATTCATCTAATAACTTTCCCTAATAACAACGCTGCAAATTATTACGTAACGGTTTATGATTTTACGTATAGATCGCCCATCTACAAAGACCCTATTGTCACAAAATACCCACCTACCGCGACGTTCACAATCATCTCTTGGCGACAATGGGAAGGTAGGTACCTACCTTCTTGTAGTTACATATTATTATCGGAGAGTTGTACCTATCGTTCATTCTTAATGAAATTCAATAACTAAGGAAGCTTCTGAAAGTAAACAACAAACTTGGTTCGGTGGAATCGCAGAATCTGTATATTGTGCATGTGCGCACAATAAAAAACAAAAAATAATAATCCCAATAATTTATTGTGTATTGCGCACATGTATATTTTTATTATTATTTTATTTAGAATTGCGATTCACACTCGTGTTTCTGCTCTTTTTGTCCTTCAACCCTTAAGTCCTTACAGGGAGCGAACGGTTGGTCCTAAAACGCTCCGCAAGGTCTCATTCGACGCTGAAAATTGTGTTCTATTTTAAATCGATGGAAAAAATATACTTTCCTATTTTAAATTTTCGAGCTAGGACGTTTTGAAGATGTCATCCCCTATTTTCTAACCCTTAGAGAAGACTGACGGTAACGCCAAGCTTCGCGGCACAACTAGACCCCGAATGGGGCCGGTATACCAAATTTCATTCATTTGGTCCATGGTAATTAAGGAAAGTGCCGCGTACGGCGGACGGACGAATTTTTTTTAATTCGATTTTTGGATTCTACGTAGGTATCTTGAAACGTAAAACCTCAAATTTTGAGGGGGTGTTAAACATTATTTTTTTTCGTGCTCGATTTCAAAGGTTCATTATTGAAAATAATAAAACAAAGAGTACCTAGTGTTGTATGTCCAGTCATCCATTCTTCACCTACAAGACGTATAGACGAATTAGGCCACTACAGCTGCAAACTTGATGGTTGGTAGGTACCATACCACTAAAACATACCATAAAATCAGAACGTGTAAATTTTTTGCCACCTACAATGTCTAAGGTTACTGGGCTAGTAGGTAAATATAGGTCGGTAGTGCACAACTGGATCTGTGTCCAAGTCGAACATTAAAACAACATTTTTGGCTCCCCATTCGTGTTCTCTTTCTCTTTCAGCTCTGGGTCGTCCTCAGTCGACTTACTTAAAAAATGTATGGACCCCGCCTTGCTACTTGGGGACGTCCTGAAGAGAGGTAGGTACCTACTATAAAATAATAATATGCACACAAGAAAGAATCAAGGTCTTGCGAAACCGCCACGGACTTTTTCCATACTTTACGACTCAATTGGTCGTGTTTTGAAAATTCGCAATGGCACCAGTAAAAACACTTTGAAATTTTAACACAAAAATCGATCCAAACGTCAATTTTTTTCTGTGTCGTTGCTTGTAGCCTTTTGAAATATTGCACCACAATTCATGGTTTATAGTATACCTTCGAAGTCATAAAATGTAATACGCAAGGTACTTAATTTGACATGTTACATCATTTAAATTCCCTGGACGCAAATGGCACAATCGTTGGGCTGCAGAACCTGCCGTTGGAATGTGAATGGTTTCGTTTGAATAAATTTAGTGTTGTCGAGAGAGTTTTCCTCAAACTTTGTTGAAACTCATGTCCCCGCTTTCATGCTAACGGATCACGCAAATGCAAATAGGCCCTCTACTATTATTAATAAATAATAACCAAGGGTGCGGTAGATTTAATCAGGATACAGTGTGGGAGCACAATTTTTAACATAGTTGTCGACATTGTACGATGAAGAGGGGCGGTTTTAGGGGGAATTTCTTGAGGCTGAGCCTCATAAATATAGACCTACAATTTGAAAGAATAAACTCGAAACTTAGAAGATAATAATACCTACGATAACATAGGATCAGAAGATATTAAGGAACTTTATTATTATCATATTAAGGAACAGACAGGCGTCACGAAACCAAGATGACAGCTGAGTTCAATACCCAGCTATAATTCTGGCGAATGTCGCAGGAACGAATTTCCTTGAAGTAGCCTGTGTCACGAAGGTAACATTTTTTTCGATCGAGTTTCCACGTCTCATGTTCCCGAAATTGAATGTTTTCACTCTCGTGTTATGGACTTTTGTTGAAAGCGTAATTGCAACGTGGATCAGAATCGCTCTACTTCTCTGCCCCTTTGAATCACTAATGAAGATTCACCTTCAAAATATACACACGGTAGGTAGGTAGGTGCTATATGGCGATGACATTCATAGGGGATCGTCTGAGCCCTGGAGGGGGGATCGTCTGAGCCCTGGAGGGGGGCTCAAAAAATTATCTTGGCGCTAAGGGTGGATGACCAAGGAAAGGTTGAGAACCTCTGTTTCAGTTTAAGGAACATGGAGTATAGGTATTCGGAATCATCGCAAAATGTCCTATAAGAATAGTTCAAAACGTCGTTCTTATGGTCCAACCACCTAGTTTCTTAACATAAGATTGTCCTCTTCAAGGACTTTCGACATGATTTACATTTTTCTGGGGATTCCCTTTTTTTTGGGATTTTCCTCCTTTTGGGGATTTCCTTCTCACACTTATCTTTCAACCACCACCATGACACCAGACACAATAGTGCATCAATGCGGGTTCCAGCTCATCGAGCCCAGTACTTTGAGCGCTGTCTGATATCCAGAGCGACAACAATTTACAAACATTTTGTAAATTGTTAACTATAAGGTGCAGTCTGCCCTGTTGATTCCCTGTTGAATGTGTTCAAGAATAGAATCAAGAGCTTCCTGATCAGCCATGAGCTTCACTCACTGGAGGAATTTCACTAAACTAAATGCGTTGACTCTCATCGTTGTTTTAATTATTTGTTACTATTTTAATACCTTAAGTAGGTACCTGTATTATGAGGTACCTGTATTATGAGTCCAAAAAAGTTTTAAGATTCTACATGGTAAAATGTGAGCTGGAATCTCGGATCTCGGTAAGTGCATTAGTAGATTGGACTATCTGACTGTAATAGTCAGATTATGTTATATAATCTGACCCCAAGAAAATCCCATGAAAATTATGTCTGAAGTCCGTGATGAGAGGAAACTAGTCGGACCATCAACCCCAGCTAGCGTACTGACTGCAAGATGGCGTAAACCAACAATATAGTCGTAATGTGTATAATATACAAAGATATAATACTTATTTGATATAATATATTATATTATATAATTTTTTCATCCTTGAAGAACGGCGGAAAGAAACGCCAAGCTTCGAAGAGTTAGTATGTCGAAGTGATCGGGATTGGGGTCCATAGAAAAGCACACCTCCTTCGCCGAGCTTTCGTGAAATATATTCACTTCATCAGGGCTCGAAGGTAAGCCTATATATGTGACCATCACACCACTGTCAACATCCATGAAGAACCAGACTGGTAAGTAGGTATCACCTACTTGTTGTTTTTTGGACTTAAATTTAACTTATGACTGCTTACCTTCTTTAAACTGACTTAATCACTAAGTTGAGTACGTTTAATTTATTTATTTTAATAATGACACGCTATTGTTGATCTACGGTGCTAACCTTCGAGTAAGTTTTATTTATTTTATTGATTTTTATTCCAGGGCCTGCACAACAGTAACAATACTTTAATGGATGTTGACAGTGGTGTGATGGTCACACTACTTACATTCGGGCCCTGATGAAGTGAACATATTTCACGAAAGCTCGGCAAAGGAGGTGTGTTTTTCTATGGTCCCCAATCCCGATCACTTCGTCATACTAACTCGTCTGGGTCGACCTCCTTATCCAAGCTTCGAACAGTATAGCTTGACCCCAAATCGGACATACAAACCAAAAAATAACATTCTATTTGGTTCATAATTGAGCAAAGTGCTCCGAGTCCGGAGTAGCTCTCGTGGCGAACGGCAGATTGTTCTTTAAATGTTTTAATATTCTCGCTCCATTTAGTTGCTCATTGAGTATGCAAAAAGAAATCAATACTTTGTCCGAGTCGAGATAAATGAATTATTGAAGACAGAAGCATTCTACATAATACCTTCGAGTAAGTCAAGAAATTTGCATATATAATATTGAGCAGATAGGTACATTATACCGGGGATTATACTAAATGCTGAAGCATCGGTTTTCAAGTTCAGTAATTACATCGACAATTTCACTTCAAGTAGAAAACCTTCAAGTGGCTTACCAACATGGTCGGAAGGGTTCACGTGCTATTGAGAATCGCTATCAAGACATTAAATAATTATTAATGGATTTCGCCGAATCAAAAGTGGAAAATTGTCGACACGTGTTCGCCACTCTAATCGACTTTACTGCCCCTCCGATGGAACGTGGAGCTTTGAAAATTAGTTCAATACCCCTAGAACCAATTTTAACAATGATTCATTATTGAAATTATCCCTAACAGCTATAGAAAATTAAGTTATAATAATAATTACACTTGTCAAAACTATTTTTGTAACATTGAAGCCAGAATGTGGATCATCGTTGGTGACAAATAACGATATATTTTTATGTTATTTATCAAATATTATAATTGAATATTAAATATTAATAATATCATTTTTAGCGTCGATTGAGACCTCGTGGAGCTGTAAGACCAACCGCTCCCTCCCTGTACGCACTAGGGGTTGAACGCCGAATAGTTGAAGTTGTCTCTGTTACTCAGTGGCTGAACGGAAAAAAGACCAGAAACACGAGTGTGAATCGGAGATCAACATCATGATCCAACATGGGTTAGAAAACTGCCAAACTCTACTTACAAGCATGTATGTCAACTGAAATATCCCTTAATCAGCATGTCAGTTCCTTTTACTTTTAAATTTATGAATTCTATAGCTTAGTTTTAATCTTCTTTCTCCTCTATAACAGAATGAAACAGTGTAACCAGATAACATGGTGATTAAATAAGTATCTTTCTTCTTTTTTCTTTTTATGCAATTAATGAGTATTATATCCACAATTAGCTCAAGCATCTCCCCTTAACCGCACAGGGCTTGCCCTATGGTTAAGATGTATGTTCCATATTGCCATATACTATGTATACTCGCCCTTGTAATTTGCTGTTTTTTTGGAATAAACTCACTTTCATTCATTCATTCATTTTTTCATGATCAGTGCGTACTGAACAGTTCAGGACACATAGAGAAATGCAAAATATTTCGGTTGGCCATGTTCGTTGGCAACCAGATCTGTAGTCTGTCCAAACCCGGAGCGGCTGTGAGGTAAAGGGACAAAACAGGTAGAACTGCCAGTATGTGGCAACACAGCGCGTCGACAGGTCACTAACTTGAATATTTTCTAGTCTGAATATTAACTGGAATTTTTACATAGTGTTTATACTCATTTTTTTTCAAATCTTTCTGAGGAATAAAAATTCGTCGATGAAAAAACTGTTAATGCAGAAATTAAAAAGTTTTATACGGGCCCCATCAGAACTACAAAAATCAAGTAGGAACATAAAAATATAGAAATATATAAAACTATAAAGAAATACAAAACATTTTTCGAAGAAAACCTAAAAATGTAGGTACCTATAAGTTATCAAAGTTATAAAATTATACAGGAATTTAATTTTTTATTTTTATTTTATTTTATTATTTCTTTTATTTTTTAGGTTTTTTTTATTTAACTGGCAACTGGTCGGGACAGCGGCAAAAGGTAAATTGCAATTATTTTTTGTCTATAAGGTGTATGGGGACTAGTCGACTAGAATTTCTAAGATCTCGTCATCGAGACTAAGATTTCGTGTTGGGCGGAACATTATCCTACTTGAGTAAATGCTATAAGTATTATACATGAATTTGTACTTTATTGTTTTTTATTGTTTTATTCTTGCCACCCTCGCGTCTTCCCTTGTTTTCGTCATCGCTCCATGGATAAATTCACTTCTTGGATGAACCGGACACCTTATGACAGGTAGGGAGTTCAAGACGACGACGATTCTCTCATTTTAGGTATCAAACCTGATTTTGAAAGTAGTTAAAGGATATTCTGGACTTCACTGATGTCTTTCATCACTTTCGCAATTACTAGTCTGCTAATCAAAGGAGAGAATTCGGTTGATTGGGGAGCTGAAAGCTGCGATGGCCGTAAATAAATATCAGCTGTTTTAGCACCTTGTTGCCTACCTAGCTGTCAAGTTGATAACTATTGAGTGAGAGAGAACAGTTAGTTATGATGGATGGAACAGCAGAAGAGAGAGAGGCAGAGAGTGAGAGGGAGGGGGGGGAGAGAGTGAGAGAGAGAGAGAGAGAGGGAGAAAGAGAGAGAGAGAGAAAGAGAGAGAGAGAGAGAGAGAGAGAGAGAGAGAGAGAGAGAGAGAGAGAGAGAGAGAGAGAGAGTAGGGGTAAGTAGTGGACGGGGTGTAATCAAGTGTTCCACTCCTGCCCCTCGACTGTCTCACCCCTGTCCCGCATCTGTCCCACTCCTGTCCCTCGCCTCTCCCATCCCTGTCCCTCATCTGTCCAACCTCCTGTCTCTCTTCCGTCCAACCTCTGTCCCTCGCCCGTCCCACCTCCTGACCCCCCATTACTCCAGAACAGGGCAAAACGGGTAGGAAAATTGGACCGGGATGAGCACGCAACAGGGACACCCTCCTGCTCCGCGTAGGAAAAAGCCGAGAGGTCGGACGAAGAAGGTCGGTTGGTCGAAATGGGGGTTGTGCCAACGACCTCAAGAAGGCAGACGGCCGTATCGACCCGCCGCTCCCAATACTGGGTCCTGGATTCAGCCCCCAACATCGGCACAGTTGGGCTAGGTCCGGGACTTCTGTGCCAAAAACCCTATTGATTTTCTCTTCAAAACACAAACTTATTTTAGAAGTGGGACTGTGTGGCAGAACTGGACAAAGTTTCAACCATATAGTATGACATATCGAGCGAATTTTCCACGAACCCACATTTTTTGTAACACAATCCAATTCCAATTTTGTCTCATGAAATTTGATCACGAAGAATGCACTAAACCTACTGAAATTCGAACTCATCATTTTTATTCTGATGTCATTGACATTTTGGTACAGCTTTGGATCCCTGAAAACGCACTGAATGTTTATCCCCTCCCTCAAAATTTGATGTTTTACAAGATTCAGGCACGTAGAATCCAAAAATCGATTTAAAAAAAAAAAATCCGTCCGTCCGCAGTCTACGGCACTTTCCTTGGTTGACAGCTTGGGCCTGAATCAATGAAATTAGGTAAAATAGGTCTCATTTGGTGTCTAGTTTGGGGTCTAGTTGTGCTACGAAGCTTGGCGTTACCGTCAGCTGTCTCCAAGGGTTGGAAAATAAGGTAGTGTCAAAAAAGCCCTATCTCGAAACACTTCAGGAATATTTCAGCAAATTTTTGAAGATCTGAATCGCTTCAAAATTTTAGTTTTGCAAGTTTTTCAAAATGTACTTTATCGAAATCCGTTTCAGATCATTCTTGAACGATTCCTGAATAATTCTAACAAGCACAGCAGCACTTTTCCCCGCATATAACTGACCCTGGAATCAATCTAAAAAATACCTAGAAATTCAAAATGTCAATAATAACAGAAGAAAGGATGAGTTCGTTGCCCAGAATTCTTGGAGAAGGTACTCAAAGTGGTCAAATTTTGAAAAATAAGGGTCAAAACCGAGTTTCTCGAGGTTTCCTATGTAAATTATCATCTCAAACGTTGAACATGAATGGTTTATTCAGGATCAGAGCAAAATTTCTTATCGAACCACTTTCCAAATCGGTTGAAAATTCGCTCATCAACTCAGCATGTTACATCACTGGAATTTTCCATTGATTCCAAATAGATCACAATCTTTATGAATGAGTCCACCACAGCATTTTAGGACCTCCCTTGAGAACCACCACTTTAGTTATTCTGTTTATAAAGACCTGAGAGTTGAACTGAAAAAAGAACAGATACACGAGTGTGAATCGGAAATCTTTGTGAGTAGGCCGAATTTTCATGCAAAGATCAGCCGATCAAATGGGATCATTTTGGTTTATTAGTTTCAATAATGAACCTTTGGAATCGAGTACGAAAAAAAAGTTTAACCCCCCTCTAAATTTGATGTTTTACGTTTCGAGATTACACGTAGAATCAAAAAATCGAATTAAAAACAAATCCGTCCGTCCGCCGTACGCTTTTCCTTCCTCTGTCAATAACTAGGCTGTTAAGTTCTTCATCGTCCTTTCCTCTTTAGGGGTTGACTCCCATGCGCTGAAGAAATGGTTGTAGCGCGACGGTAATGTGAGGAGTATTTTCGTCATCAATATAGTATCTGATATTGGCTCACCTAACGCTTCTAGCTGTTGAGCTAATTTTTCTATATTCGAGACGTCATCAGAGATTGAATCACAGGGATCTTTTTGATATCGGAAGAATTCTACCTGCACTAAGTGTAGGGACTGTTCAGATTTCTGCGCATAATAATTATGTTATATTGATTGCAGCTTCTCCCACATTTCATGAGTAGTTTTGCAGGTCATCAGGTGTATCAGTATTTTCTCATCTACTGCAGTTATAATGAGGCGTTGTACCTTGTAGTCCTCTGTTTCCCAATCTTCCAGTTCTTTTTGAAAAGCAGCCGGGTCAGGCGCATCACCTCCTGCTTACTAATACAGGCTTTTTCTTTTCTCCTGTGGATGTATCCATACTGCTTCACTGACTTCAAGATTATTCTAATCTGGAACTGCCATTGGCTCCACCCTTTTTCGTCCTTGAGCTTCTCGATTTTCACATCCTCCAACTAACCCCATTTTCCCTTCCCTTTCTTCCTAGTTCTTGATACCCACCTGGTTCTTGGGCCTAGGACCTAGTCACCATATTATGACGTTTAGGAAATAATGGCTAGTAAATTATGTACCATTCACAGATCCAGTACACATTGTTGTACGCAATGGTCAGGAAATATCAGCTTTTGGTCGTGGTGACATAAACGTTCTCGCATTTGGACGAGGTTGGAACCGACACAGTTTGGGGACCGTTTTGTACGTTCCAGATATAACACAAAATTTGTTTTCGACAAATTCGTCGCAAGGGCTCAAGGTGGTAATAACTGATAACTCTTGTGAAATAATGAAAAATAACGAGTTGATAGTTGTTGGGTATAAGAAAATAAATATGATGAAATTGCATTTCAATGTTATAGAACCAGAAACACAAGCTGTTAAAGCATATTCTTTGCAGCTGTATCACGAGAGATTTGCTCATCAGAATAATATTCAGTATGCATCAACATTTTTAGAGGAAAATCAAATTGCAGTTAAAAACAACGATGGTTTTACTTGTGAAGGGTGCAAAATGGGGACACATCATAGAGAACCTTTCAAGGACAGCCTAAGCAAGACTAGTAGGGTTCATCAGTTAATCCACTGTGATTTATGCGGTCCAATGGAAAATACGTCAATTGGTGGAGCTCGATATTTCGTTATGCTAAAAGATGCTTACTTTTTCGACTTCCCGGTCCCCTTAAAAATGTTCAAACTTGGTTGTTAAAAACGGCGTTTTAGCCTATTTTGGCTCTTAAAAATAAGCGAAAAATACATTATTTTAATATGGAAACGTGTGTTTAAGCTTTGATTTTGTTTCATCGAGGAGGATGGATACATCCTTCCCATCCGCAGTTTTGAGTTTAATTCAACAAGATGTGGTGCCGTAATTACACCACAGAATTTACTGGAGGACTTCTATCACGCCATCGACATCCAATAATAATTCAATTATTTAGAATATTCTATTACATTGTTGGTCAAGCCATATTAAAAAGTTACTATTTTTCGGATGCTCATCCCCCCCCCCCCCCCCCCCCCCGTTGGGTGCGCCTCTGATGCCAAAACAACTGTTGTTGTCCAAAGTTGTTTTGCTCACACTGAACACCCCTGGGATCTTTCCGTTCCACTTGTATAATGTAGAATCACACCATATCGCAGTCATTTTAGTCAACTGACGGGCGGAAACAAAGAATAAAACCTCAAGAATGAAAAATAGTGGAGAACGCCTTTTGATACGACGAAATGGCGAAATCATGAGAGCTCTGACCGGAGGCGAGACAGGAAGCCGGGTGATCCGCAAACCTGAGTAGGCAGCAGCCCAACCCCCGGTCCTTGGAATACACAAACACAATGCCTCAACTATTTGTCAGGATCTGTTTTCAAAGTCGATCTCGACAACTGAGCTCAGCCTGATCCAGCTGATAACACACGATCCATCATCCGCCCCGTAATATCTTTTCTATGGCTACATCGTCATTCCATTCGTCTAGACGAAAAGATGTCTTTTTCCCCATCTCGTAAGAATAATGGCAATGGTGCGACGTTAGGTATAAAAAACGATATGTTTTCCAGAGGGGAAATAAACCTTGAAAAACTTGTAGGAATATTCAACAGATGGGACTACCGTCGAGGCAGGGGCGACTTTACCCCTAAAGCCACATCCCATCAGCCTCATCTCATTAGATCGCCATCTAATGAGATGAGGCTGATGGGATGAGTTCACGGATTTGGACATTCCAAGAAAAATGGTTAGAGGAGAGTGGTTAAGACTAATAGGTGAAAATAAATTATTTCTCAAATAAATATCTTCTTTCAAGCCTGAATACAACAACTAAGTATAATGTCTATATATCCAAAGTAATCAAGCTAAAGAATTTATATTACATTGACTCTCTGTCTATGAGCAACTCTAGCTTTCATAATAAAGCAAAGAGTTACAATGAAAGATCGTCAGTTCCAATAGTGAGCCATCAACGATTGCAAATTATTAGGAACATGTGGGCGAAGCTTTGCGAGTGATCCATCCATGTTCCACGTCAAAATAAGCAACTCTGCAGATTCGACGTTTGTGAAAAGCATATACTATTTATACGCCTACGAGAGCCGATAAGTTATTTTGGAAAAACCACGGCCATCCAATGGTTTCTGCACAAGGCAACCCTCCTTGGCTGAATACAACAACTAAGTATATTGTCTATATATCCAAAGTAATCAAGCTAAAGAATTTATATTACATTGACTCTCTGTCTATGAGTAACTCTAGCTTTCATAATAAAGCAAAGAGTTACAATGAAAGATCGTCAGTTCCAATAGTGAGCCATCAACGATTGCAAATTATTAGGAAAATGTGGGCGAAGCTTTGCGAGTGATCCATCCATGTTCCACGTCAAAATAAGCAACTCTGCAGATTCGACGTTTGTGAAAAGCATATACTATTTATACGCCTACGAGAGCCGATAAGTTATTTTGGAAAAACCACGGCCATCCAATGGTTTCTGCACAAGGCAACCGCCTTGGCTGGCACCGTATGGAAGAACTGCAAGAATACAAAGTTAAAACTGGTAAAACGTCTGTAATTTTCAAAAATAGAACAAGGCAGCTTCAGAAAAGTAGTCAAGGAATTGCAGACATTTCTGTAAAATAACTGAGAATCGATAATTACCATCTAAATAAGTACCTCCGGTTAGAACAATTTAAAGGGAGTATTAGGCCTTGCACCGGATGTTTCTGCCAAAAGAAGTGACCAACTCACTGAAAAAAAGTCTTCTAAGTTGGGTGGGTAGTAAAGCTTCCTCACTTTTGTAACATAGACGTATAGAATCAGTGAGTGAACAAACTAGGTAGAATAGTTCCAGAGTTATGCCTATGACAATAAATTTAAATTGACCACAGACCGACAGACGGACAGACAGACACGGAACCAAAATTGTTCAGAAATCTATGCAACTTGAAAAGAAATTTTGATTTTGGAGAACAAAATTTTTTTCTCTTTTTTTCACGAATACATAGCTTCCTACCTTCGGTAGTGAGCAAGCCAAAACTGAGAGAGATAGGCCTGGACAGGTTTATGTGACCTAAATGTAATATATAAACTGTTTATAAATAAATGTTATAACTTTCCTTGTTTATAAAAAAAAGTTATAACTGTCCTCGTTTATGAATAAATAAATAAAATGCTTCGACATTTTTATGCTACGAGTAGATTCGTCATGTAGGTAAGTATTCGTACCTATTTTTAAATCCAAATTTAATTAGTTTTTTCAAGAACATGTGTGTATTTATTCATTCCTTTTTTGTTTTCTTGAATTTTTTCGTTTCCAAGTCTACTTGATGAAACTTTCCGAGTCTTGGGTTTGTGATTTATTTTTGCTACTATTACATTATCATGTTTCGCAAGCTTTGCAATATTTTAGTGAGACTGCTGCCCGCATATCCTTGATTCCAGTCGAGAGAGTCGTCCTCCTTGCTCTTCTTAGTCTGATCCTTACTGCGCTTGAATTCTTTTAGTTTCTTCTTGAACTTCACCAGCACGTATTACGGAGTTTTACAGCGCCTCATTGTGTATGAGCTCCTTATGAAGAGATCTCCTTGCTAACTGAAATTTTTATCAATCCCCCATTCGGTTATGATGAACTATGCTATATTCCTACAGGGCATTTGGAGCTGATTATACCCCGTGTTCATATAGGTACTGCAAAGGCACTTTCAGCGAATGTTCGAAGAAAATGAAGCTCCTGCAATGGCTTCAAAATTCTTGTAATCCAAATTTTTGAAAAT
>JAEMON010000002.1:10511328-10535711 GCA_030264115.1 Lygus lineolaris | reverse complement strand
CCCCCCCCCCCCCCCCCCAAATCCAAATCCCCCTATCGAAGGAAGATTATTTATTCGAAGGAGAAGTAAGAATCTTCGAATCAAGAATTTTCACTTTCTTTTTGCGTTTTTTTTTAGCTTTTCAAAAATATTTCTGACTCGATTCCAAAAGGTTGGGTAGGTACCTAGAAGGTATTGAAAAAGTTCCATTCATGCAGCTTGAGTTGATAAGCGAATTGGCAACTCTAAATTTTCAAAATCTGACCCCTTGGAGTACTCCAAAAATTCTGGCCAACGAACTCCTCCTTTCTTTTGATATTATTGACATTTACATTTTTTTTTGGATTTTATATCCCGATTCCAGGGTCAGATATCGTCTGGAGTGACACACACACACCCACACATTCATATTTCATAATCGTTGTAGAATGGTCTGAAATGGATTTTGATGAGGAAAATTTTCAAAAATTTGCATTACAACGAGAAAGTTGCGAAAAATCATGTTTGTGGTGTCTACTTACTACGCTCTTACTACACTAATAGTGATAATCACTATGCGAGCGGTTGACGTCGTTTTATGATTAGACTGGATTAGATTTTTATTTCATTACTACATAGGTACAAGATATATTTATCTGCATTCGTCGGTACAAGCACAATGGTATGTTCTACTGTGTTTGAATGTGGTTATGGTATGTTTTATATGACAGCTATCAATAGGAATTTAGATGTTCGCCACAGATAGAAAGGTATTAAGTCTACAACGAACGTGTAGGGTAGTTAAAGCGGTCGGTCGATTGAAACAACCTGTTCCGGCAAAAGTCAATATTCCATATCCAACAAGCCAGTTGTATATGGACACTTCGCAACTCATAGAAAATACATGTGGTTTCCGACGAAAGCAATCCTGTAAAATTGAGTCTCAACTATAATCAACGTACCGATCAAGGTAATCCAATTACCCGAGACATTATTGAAAATGGACGTTGCTGGTGACAAGGGATGCACTATGCGCAATTTAATATTGAACTGGGTTCGTTCGTTTTATTAGCATTTTGTGGTCTAGACTGGCCGAGATTGTCTGATTCTGACGCTTCTGGAACAAAGTGCCGATTATATAGAATCCACCACCGGTTGGAAATTCAATCTGAAACTAATTAACCTCTGATTACAATGCACCGCGCTGCTAGGATGAAATAGAAGCGCTACAGCTCGCGGGCACAAGATGTCCCAGGGGTACGAATCTCTGTCAACTTCACCCCGTGTAATCGGTTTCGATTGTGGAGGATTCGATATTGGTTTGAACGTCGGTTCTACCTCGTTAATGGAACACAATGTGCTATACAGTTGTAGTGAGGTACGGAGTGCGTATTTGCATGTTCCAGATGGATTTGTCTAGCTTTGAGACGTACGATTGGATGATATTGTATATTATGTATATATGTTTACGCGAAGGTAGAACTTAGCAAGTCCCTTAGAGTTGCTTTGCAGTGCAAAATGTTGCTGATTTTTTTAAATTGTAATCGTAGGTATCTAGATTATATAATTACCTAATCGTATCGTAATGATAAATTCCGTGTAACTGCACATTGGTTATAAACATAAAATTTCATGTTTCCTTCCCGTTCTAAACTTTGAAGCTGATTGACACGATCATTTAAATTTTTGCTTCCGAACCTACCAAGGTAGCGGAAGCACTGTGTTCAATTTTGAGGAAAAACAATTTTATCATAACTAATAACTTACCTAGGCTGACGTATTTTACCTACATGTTTATACTAGGCTGGAGAGACGAAACATACCTACATAACGAAGAAATAAACACATGACTCCAAAATAAGATTTTTTTTTTTGCCACACGATACTATTGGTCCAACAGCCATAAAGTTCATACCACCACATAATACCCGAAAATGTCATCAACATTGAATAAATTGTTTCGGAGTTTCAAAGTTTGTGACTGTTTATTGAATTTCCTCAAACAGGAGGGAACCCGGGGAGGGGGGGGTTCCTGCCCGGATATACCTCACTTATCCTCGTTGCATAGCAAAAATGGGTCGGTGGTGTACATATGTCCAAAAAATGCTGTATTTGTGTCAGAAAATCAATTTTTCATAAGTCGAATTGAATTTTGGGTGTTACCATTAAAGTCAGCATGAACAAGTACGTGGAAAACGATACTTAACTCCTCCAGTCATGGCCTGGTCCTCAACACCCTAAAAAACTCGATTACCTTGAAAAACCCACAGTTTTGTGCATATAAACGCAATTTTATTCTTTCATTAATTTAATATCATAAATTAAAATGTTATATAAATGAAATAAATTTTAATAATGAAAAAGCGATGCGGAGAAAATGTCGCATCTTTGAGTGTGAGGGAAACCAGGTGGTTGTATTTGTTTGTATTTGATGTTAAGATGAAATGTTCGTTGTTACGCTTTGGAGTTGAATGGCATAAAATTTATCATTATTAAAAATGATCTGTCTGTAGAACCGTAGGTCCACCGTCTGTTTTTTTAAATTTTACAATTTAAGTTGAGGGAGTCATCAGTCATGGTTGTTAAAGTGATCAAAGAAAAAAACAAAATCCTAAAGTTGAAAAAACTCACGGAAATAAGTGGTTAAAACAAGGAGACTCTTTTTGTTGGAAATTACCCGTAGAATTGATTCCTGGCGTTCGCCCCAACTGTAGACACCCAATAGATCCTGCTAAGATCGTTTGGAGATCAGCTAAGTCGAAAATTGAGTTCATGGTTCGCTAATAAGTAGTTGAGTACACTTCATATTTTCTTACCGAAGAGGGAAGGGAGGAACCAAATAATACAAGAAAATAAATTATTTATTATAAATTATAAAGAAAATAAATAAATCCAGAATTCTGACATTTCAAATCTTTTCCGAAACTATTTGAACCAATGAATTAAAACAAATTTTTCATCAACATTCTTTTGTAATTAAAATTGAGAAATTACATCGATGGAAATTATTAGAATTAGAATTACCTATATAATATTTATTTTTCAGGTTTATTTTATTATTATAATTATTTTAATAATAATTAGGTACCTATTCCCTATATTTTTATTTATATGTCATTTTTTATAAACTTTTTTAAAATTGTTTTTTAATTTTACGTTCTTACCTTGACAACAACATTGATCAACCAACATTGATCTCGAAACTACTTGATATTATACTCAACATGGGTCGCCCTTGGCTCCTCTCAGCGTGCCCTTTAGCGTAACTTCTTTTACTTGCAGTATTTTACAACCAACGACTCTGCTCCTAATTGAGGATGCACAGAACGAACGCATATTTTTAAGCGCGTCACACAAGTTTAAATAAAAAAGTAGGTCTCGTCGATTAAAGCCCTCCATCTCGACGATGAGTTCTCAGAATCATTAGCAACGCCCTCTGCTATCCCCCTGAAAAACACACGCCCTGGAATACTTAATTGCGACTAGCAATTACCGCTAATAAACTTCTATTGTTTCGATTTGTATTCCACATCCAGCGTTTTTCTCAGTCCCATGCCGTGAGCCTAAAGATTTAAAGATTTTCCAATTACGAATCTTACCTATTGTTTTCAAACCTAGAGGAGATACTTCACTGTGGACTAAATAACGTGTTTATTTAGATTTATATCGTTGTGAGATGGTCATAATTTATTGTTTGAGTTATTGTTGCGGCAATAAAAACGACAGCCAAGTGGATGTGCACTCACTGTAGGGTGTCCAACGAATGGATGTGTACCTATTTTCATTTCCTTATTTTAGGGGTTTTCGAAAACGCATGAACACCTTATCTTCGTATATGAACGGCGCAACGCACATCAACTTCGTTTTCCAAAATGGAAACCCCATTTTAGCTAATTTTCGAAGAAAATGAAGTTATTGCAATGGCTCCAAAATTTGAATAGCGAAAATTTTTGAAATTTTCCTTCATGGAAATCCGTTTTAGACCATTCTAAATAGATTCCTACATTTTAACATTTTTCATATAAATACAGGGTGTATCTTAAGTAGTTGACCACCATCCCGATTTTCCTTATTTCGCTACGTAACAAAACGTGACCAACAGTGATCTTCATGATTCTTCGTAAGGAATTCAACCATAACATTTCCGCGCACCTCGCAATTGCGCTACCATGCTCAATCAATACCGACTTTGTTTTTTCAAATAGAAACCCCATTACCGATTCGGATTCTACGCGAAATTTCATGAATTTAGGACTTCTTACTCGAAAATTTGAGTGCGCAATTACTCTCCAAATGTGCCCTGAAAGCATGAAATCGATTTTTGTGGGTGTAGTAAACTATCAAGTATGATACATGGTTTATGTGTTTTTTCAAGCTGAATACGTGGTAGGTATTGTTGATTTTCCAATTTAAGCCTCAAAATCCCAAAATTCACGGAAAAAAACTAAAAACGAAAATTCTGAGTTTCTAAATTTTTTTGACAAACTAAAAAAATAATATCATCACGTTATTTAGCGTGAAAAAACTCATTAAAATCATGTATCATGCTTGATAGCTCACAAAACTCGATTTCATGCTTTTAGGGCATATTTGGAGTTTAATTGCACGGTAAGTTTTTGCGAACTCACTTTTTCGAGTGAAGGTCATAAATTCATGAAATGCTACGTAGGACACGAATCAGTGATACAAAAATGGTGGTTCCGATTAGAAAAAACAAAGTTGGTGTTGATTGCGCGTAGTTGCGCAATTGCAATGTGATGATTCGATTGGATTCTTCGCAAAAAATCATGAAGATCACCGTTGATATCGTTTCTCTACGTAGCGAAATAAGAAAATGCGGGAGGGTGGTCAGCAACTTACGACACACCCTGATTATTATATTTATGTACACGTCATTCCAGACGATATCTGACCCAGGAATCTATACAAAAAATCCACTAAAAATTGAAAAAATCAAAACAAAATTTCTAAATGACAATAATAATAATCGAGGAAAGGCTGAGTTCGTTGTCCAGAATTTTGGGAGTACTCCAAGGGGTCAAATTTTAAAAATAAATTTAAAAAACTTGTTTTTTGAGAGTTTTTGCGAGTTCATTGCCATCTTAAATATAGGAACATAAATATATTCATCGAATATATTCGGAATCAGCGTAATATTTCCTTTAAAAAATTATTCTTTGAAAATTCGCTCATCAACTCATGCTGCACGCGCGGATGGAACTTTTTTATTTATTTATTCAAGATTTGGATTCTACAAGAAATTTCTTGAAAAAATGACCCCTCACTCGAAATTTGGAGTGCTAAAAAACAGCGCGTGCCTGCAAGAAATCGTGTTTTTGTATTTTGTAAACTCTACCAAGTATGATACATTATTTTCAATTTGTTTCTTTACGCGGAATAACGTGGTGATGTCGATTTCCGGTTTGTCAAAAAAATTGAGCATCCCAGAAATTTCGTGAAAATTTGAAACGTTGAGGATTTTGGGGGTTGCGCACGTTATTTCGCACTCGAGATGTCGAGTAAGGGTTCTTATTTTCACGAATTTCCTCGTAGAATTCGACATGAAAAAAATGAGGTTTCCATTTGGAAAAACGACGTTAGTGTGCGTTGAAAAAAAAAGGAATCAAATTAAAAAACAATCTAAAAAAAATGGCTCACAGTGAAGTTAGATGTAGGATGAAAATAGGTGTTTTTTCAAAAACCCCTACTATAAGGAAATCAAATTATATCCATTCATTACCGCACACTGTGTAGAGCTCCTGACATTGTAATACATGAGCAATGGATTGTAAGATGTTTCGTTATCACCAGACTGGTGTGTTTCAATTACCATAATAACAGCCTGAAAGGGCACAATTATATTTCGTCATATTATTTTTAACAGGAACTTAACGAACATTTTTTTTTATCGAGGGGAAAAAAATGAACCCCACCTCAAAATTCTGTTTTACCAGACTTCAAGATACGTAGAATCCGAAAATGGAAGTTAATAAAATCACCAGGTAGATAATAGGAGTTGAAATTTCCTAATCGAACTAGCTCGAGAACTTTCAGAAGAAGGGTATAGTTAGCAAATTTTCGAAGGAAATGAAGCTATTGCAAATGTTTCAAAATTCTAGTTATGCAAATTTTCGGACATTTTCTTAATGGGAATCCGTTTCAGACCATTCTAAAACGATTCCGACGAGTCTTGCAGCATGAGTTAATGAGCAAATTTGCAAAGAATTATTTTAACTGATTTTCGAACTACGGAAAATTTTTATATCGTGTGGGCCATTCTCACAGGAAATTTCGCGCTGATTCAGAACATATTTATATTACATAAAATATAATATAAACCTCATTTATGTTCCTAGAGGGACTATATATGGTTTTTTTTTTTTGTATCACCATGAGTTGAATTTTCAAAAGCATGGAGAAGCCTGATTGTCGTTCCACAGACGGGAGTTGGCTACCTAGTCTCAATAAGAAGCGGGCCTTTTAACTACTTAGCTTGGATTCATTATCTTCAGAAAAAAATCAGAACGCCCTCCCGAGTGCAAAAGCATGTCCCATAATCTAATACACTGCCTTCGTCTACCATTTTCGACGCTTTAATTTGCTATTTCTTCTCTGTTCGGGTTGTATATGAACGCCTTTTTTCGACGATTTTTCAAAGATTCCCGAATCCGCCGATTTCTTTATTTCTGGACTAAATGATTCGGAACTTTCGAATTTAAGGGATATAACTTGTTCGTGAAAAAGGTGTTTAATGGGCAATGCCGGCCATTCAATTTTATTCGTTGAACTGAAAGATTTCAATTAGCTTTCCAAAAAGATGCTATCTATGTGTGGTATCTGATGAATCGAAAACGGGTCTATGACCTTAGGGCCACAATCAATATTAGGAAGCATTGTAATGTTACCTATATCGTCGCTTAAGAAGCGACACGCCCTATCGACCATTTTCACGAAATTGTGGTTTTGACTAATTCTTATTCGACTTCTCACGTTGCATCGACTGGTTAGCTCAAAATTGCTTCAACTAGACCACAAAATCGAGAAACACTCGAAAAACATAACACCCCCTATCGACCCCAATTACCTCTCAGGACAACACCCCGTATCAACCTCAATTTCCTATATTATTTAATTGTTGCTTTTTTCAGTATTGGCGACTACTGGAAGGCAAGAAGTGACTGAATAATGGAAAACAAAGGGACAGGTGATAAAACTTGATCAGGATTCAGTTTTTTCCTTCTCCTGAAAAGTTGGGATTTGGTTCATAGGGCATGTTGCTTCTTAAGCAACGATATTAATGCTGGTATTACCCAATATGTTTGTGTTGTAACAATATGTATGTATATAAATAAATAAATACTTATTGTTACTTAAGGTGACAAAATAGAGGAGTCTTTGTTGAGTATGGAAATTGATAAAATCTTGTTATTTTCGAAATTTTTCTGATCCCGGGATTACGGGTTTGAACCATTCTAATCCTTCAAATAGCAATCCCTAGTCTTCTTCCATCAGGGGACTTGGGAGACTGATCCATCGAGTACGAGGTTTTTCCGATGGTAACTCACCGCCGCCGGCAGGGTCCCGTTATTCCGCGGGTCGATACAGCCAGACGAGACAGACGGTGTAATCCCCGCTAGCTGCCCCCGACCACCCTCAGATGGTACACTTCCCCTCCCGCCGTTGGTACGGCCCTGATGGTACACTCGACTCCCCGCTAGGCAGGTATTAACTTCCCTCTTCGGGTCGCCTTTCATCCCGACAAAAATTTCCCGACTTCTCCCCTAAATTTCCCCCTTCTCCTCCTCGAATTTCCCGCCGCCTCCCTGAATTTCCTCCTTCTCCTCCCCACCTTCCAGCTCGATCGCGTCATCCGCTCCACTTTAGACCCGTCATCCGGGATTCACTCTTTCATCCACCTCCAGGCACTAATCAAGCTCTACAGTTTTTGACTTGTTCAATTTTGATCAAAACTGAATATTTGGAAGGTCAAAATCGATGAATTCTATAAACCGGATTTATTTTAGATATTTACACACCTGAACTTTCGAACAATTTTTTCTTGCCTATCGATTTCAACTGTTAATTATTGAAAATAATAAATCAAAACTGTCATTTTGCACTACTGTGTGCGGATCCCTGGGGTATTCATTCCTGAAAATCTTGGGTACGACTCAAATGCTGATGAAAACGTCTGCCAAGTTGGGTGGGCAGTATAGCTTCCTCACTTTTAACATGGACGTATCAATTAGTGAACATTACAGCGAAAATTTTTAGAATAGTTCCGAAGTTATCTCTATGACAACAAATTTAATGTTTGCGCTTCGGCAGTAGCTATTACTGATCCAACCGGTGTGATAATATTCATAGGTTTTGTGTCAGCCCTCAACTACCCTCCGACTTTAAGCGAAATCGGTCCATTGTCCATTAGGAACTGAGATATGGTAGTTTCAGGAAATTCACTTTTGCACATGCGCACATTCTACTAGTGGTCCGGTGGCTATAACATAACAGGGGACTGTCTAGGGGCTACCGCGTACAATCTCTGAAAATATCACCGAAGTTAGTTGAGTATTTCCGTCTAGTAGTCCATTTCAAAATTGCGCATGCGCAGTAGGGATTACTGATACAATAGGGTCTAAATTAAAAGGTAATTGTCAGCTCTCAACACTGTTTTCTACTTTTGGGAGGTGAAACAATTGTTGCCTCCGAAATCAAAATTTCAACTCCCTTTTTACGTTTTTGACCTTCCTGAAAAATTTGGTTTCGTGTTTGTTTGTCGGTCTGTCTGTCTGTGTGCCCGGGAATCCATGCAAGGCGCATAACATCCACTATTTCCATCCGATTTTGATGAAATTTTCAGGGATTACGCGGGTTAGGCCCTAGATGGTCCTCTATGAAATTCATTACCAGCCGACCAACGGTAGCCTCTGCGCATGCGTAAACATTAAATCTGATTAAGCTATGTGCCACACCCAACTTGGCAGACTTTTTTTAATAGATCCCTTCTCTGTATGATCGCCCATATACAAATATCCTAATTGTAGGCTTTAATATAGTGAATGCCTGATAGCTCAACTATAAATCGCTAGGTTCATAATCATTTCTCGGGGACGATGAGTAGATGCCTGCTTGTAATTATTATTATCCGATATTTCTTGATACCATTGCCTTCGTTAGGACTCAGGCTTTCGACTTGCATTAAATTTCCCTAGTTTTCTCCATATTGGAGCAGAGCAATGAGCATAATGCGTTGCAACCTCGGATTTGGATTTTTGACCCAACAGTGTTAGGGATGTTTGACCCGTACATTTTGAGGATAGTTTTCAAACAATGGCCGAAATCAGCCGAATTTTAAGCTATTAAAGTAATATTCCTGTCAGAAACACGATAATACTTTACCGATTCGTTTGTCTTTTCGGTAGAATTATTATAAAGAAGCAGCCGGGATGCCCCAAAAATATGGAAGAAAGGAGGGAGTAACGTCTCAGGAACCCGTCCCTGCAGGCATAATGAAGGCAGCTGTACAAAGCGTCCTCAAGCGTGCGATTGATCGTGTTACCAGTTTCACTTTTATAAATCATTTTCAAACGATTCATTCACGTTTTATAATTTTTTTACTGCTGCTAGTTCTTATAAGCAAGTTACCTACCTAAAAAGTACCTAAAAAGTTTATTGGGTTAGGTAAATATTAGTCAATTACCTGCCTAAAACTGTGTGTGAGATCTAATGGGGAGTTGTGCGATACATAAAGAAAATTGTGTGATACTTAGATTAAAGTACAGACGAAAATCTCACGTATACCTTTACTTACTTTCATTTTTATTTTCATAATTAATATGATCGACTTCACGTTCCTCGTTCGAATGAAAAATACTGATTTTATTTGTATGATTAATTATTCTTCAGAAAAACGTCAAATCAACAGCACTTGGGATGTTTGACCCACCAAACGAGAACAGGGGGCTCAACGATCCCAGGGGTAGGGTCGAAGATCCCTTACATGAGGGATCCTTTTACCATCGTTTGGGGAAAACGTTATCATCTCATCCCGTTTATGTTTTGCACAAATTTCGTAAGCCCAAAATGTGTGACACAAAAATTTCTGCTCAATTCCTACGGTTTATTTTGAAAAAGAGTAGACAAAAACGAGTTTCAAACAAGGATTACAATACCGCACAGTAAATTGCTAATTTTGCGCAGGTAGGGTCCATTTTATGAGCTCATTACTTTAGTTGCAGATCTATAGGTGACCGTTTAGTTTCCGTTCGGGAGCATTATGCCCTTATTTTCAAGACGGTGGAACATAAATAGAATAGAATAAAGTTTATTCACAAATGATTTTACAATGACACAAGACAAATGTGTAACAAATACAATGGTACTTAGGCACTAAACATTTAATTGATTCTGCCTAACGATAGGCTATGCCCGTGTTGTTAGGCAATCAGTTGCCAATTGCATAGTATTCTATCAATCATCGATAAAAGTTCAAAAATCAACCGTTCAATAAAAGCTTGAGTTTCATGATCACAAAGTTACATGAAGTTACATGATCAACAGCATACACCTGCCAACATTTTTATAATAAGTAGGTATCCAAAATAAGTAGGTATCCAACTCGGTCTCCAAGGTCCAATCCAAGGTATCCAAAATAAGTAGGTATCCAATAAATTATTTCTGCTGGTGGCAGCATCAGGGCATATTGAAGCAAATCGGATCCCTCACCGTTCGGGAGGCAAAACTGCCTTGTTTCCGAGCAGAGCAAACTTCCCTTTCAGAGGCGGCTCAACATCAAAGACAAAAGTTCGCCCACCTTTCAGTACACACGTGAGCCCTCAAGTACCTCAAGTGTTGTAATCACTTCCAACTCGTGTCCGAGTAATCACCGGTAAGAACCCCGCGTTTTTCTCATGCAACAAACCCGAAGAAAAATCTCGAAAAAAAACTACAACTGTTCCAGGATTTTATCAGTTTCCCCGAACCGGATTCATGGTAGTTAGCAACGTAGTCTGCCTTGTTCTTTTGTAGACTTATCCCCGACGAAATCTGATATTTCAACGCATCAGATAAAATAGATTCTAATTGTGTGTATGCGTGCTAAGGTAAGAGGACGAGGTCTACTCAAGACTTGTAGGTGATTTCTTCTACCGTGTTTTTCTTGTCAGGCTTGAAAGGGGATTCAACGAGCCTACTTGGTACAAAGAATTATTTAGGATTCAGTGCGAACGGATTCATTCTTGCGATTAGTTCTCTCTGTTGTTCTCTCCCAGGCTACTTAATTGGTGAAGCTGAAGGTTCAACATTTTTTATTTTTTGCCGAAAGATAGGAGGAGTAAATCGGTTGGCTCTCAATCTGATATTTTGAAATTCCCCAACTGTTCCCCGACTGTTTCCTTACTCATGCAAATCCCAAATTTCCCTGACCAATTTAGATCAAATTAGGCAGAAAAATAGAAGTTTACCCAACCCAGACACATTATTTAAAAAAAGTTTGTTAAGCGAGTGTGGCACATAGCTTCCTCGTGTTCAGTAACATGCACTTATTGAAAAAAGAACGCCTCACTCCTCATTTTTCGATCATTTTTTTTAACCCAACCCCGGATCGAAATGCCTCAGGTATCACTAATTTTTTTTTAAATAATTTTATTTTAAGATCTCAATCATCTAATCCGATCTTCATCTAATCCAATTGAGCTTCCATCAATTTACCACCAATTCGTTGGGTCGTTTGAGTGATGTGGAGTGAAGTTATTGCGAAGTTCTTAATGGAAAACTTTGGAGCTGATAATTGGAGATCAGAATTTTACCGACAACGTTCCATTAGGGACTGAGAAACCGGAGTTTTGGACTATGAAATTGATAGGTAGTCCACACAATCCCTGAAGATTTCATCGTAATGGGACCATTATTCATAACTTTTCTTGATGGGACAAGGAATTTACAACAGACAAACAGACCAACCAAAATTGATCGGAAAGATTTGAAAACCCAGGGGGAATTTACATATTTTGAGGACATAATTTTCACTTTCTTCAGCCCACCAGCAAGGTGAAAGGAAAGTATTGCAATCATCAGAAAACCAAATGATTGAAACACCACCTTAAAATGGTCCTAGTCGATGTTTGATCATTTTTTGCTTCCTCTCCGACGAAGGTAAGAAGCTTATGTATTCGGGGACAAATCAATTCAGTCTGGTCTCCCACCCCCAATGTCTGAGGTCAGATCTCGAACCTCGAACACAATGGCTGCTGAATGGACACAGCAGTGGAGTCCTCAAAAGCCATGAAGTACCTTTGTGATTAAAACAAACCATCATTGTTATTCAGTATTTTTTTTTTCCAAATAAATATTGTTAATGCAAGAAATGAAATTAAAAAAGTCAATATTTCCACTTGCTTTTAGCGAATTTTCGAAGAAAATGAAGCTATTGCAATGGCTTAAAAATTTGTGTAATGCAAATTTTTGACAAATTTCTTCATGGAAATCCGTTCTATGGAGACCATTCTAAAACGATTCCTGAAATTTAACACTTCTTCATATGTATATATATATACCTATATATATATTTATATTTATTTATTCATATATGTGTCACTCCAGACGATATCTGCCCGAGGGATCGAGATTTAAAAAAAAAAAAAAAATTAAAATGCCAATAATATCAAAAGTAAGGATGAGTTCGTTGGAGTACTCCAAGGGGTCAAATTTTGAAAATTTAGTTTCAAAAGACGCTAAAAAAAAACGTATTTTTTTGAGGTTTTTGTTGTGAAATACCATCCTGAACATAGGAACATTATGGTATATTCGGAACCATTGTGAAATTTCCTATAAGAATCACCCGAAAAATCGGTTAAATTTTTCTTTGAAAATTCGCTCATCAACTTATGCTGCATGAATGGAACTTTTTCAGAGCTTCCTGAACAATTTTGGTTCCGTGTCTGTCTGTCCCTCTGTCTGTCTGTGGGTCTGTCTGTGGGTCTGTCTGTGATTAAATCCTTGTCCTAGGCAAAACTATATGCAGTTATGGTCCGATTTCAATGAAATTGTCGGGGATTGTGAGGGTTAGCCCCGTGACGGTCCCCTGTCAATTTTATCGCCGTCAGATCAATAGTAGTGAATTTCCTGAAACAACGATTTCTCACTTCCTTATGGGACGATTTCGCTCAAATTCGGAAGGTAGTTGGAGGATGACTCCAAGACAATAACCTATCAATTTCGTTACTATAGGATCAATAATAGCTACTGCGAATGCGCAAATGAAATACAGACCCCAACTACCCTCCAAATTTGAGCGGAATAGATCAATAAATTAGGAACTGAGAGACCGGGGTTTCCGGAAATTCACGTTTGCACTTGCGCTCACGCTACTAATAGTCACGGGGCTGACAACCCCTGAAAATTTTATTGAAATCGGATCAAAATTGTGGAAGTAGGTGGCTGTGGCAAAAAAATGTGGAAGGGCAGACAGACACGATACTAAATGTGTTCAGGTGGCCCTGAAACCCAAAATCCGAGTGGAAATTTTGATTTTGCAACAAAAATCTTTTTCATTTCGACAGTGAAAACAAAGCTTCCGCTGCCTTGGAGACTCGGAAGCAAAAATAAACAAACAGTTTTCCCTATTGCAGCGTAGAGATTATGGTATGTGCTGCAAATCCCTTGGCCCACATCTCAGGTAGGGCGGTCTCTCCGAGCAGACGGATCACAGGGAGGAGCGGTATAGATCGGCGAGAGATGAGGCGTGGGAGTGTTGACTCAGCTGCGTGGTGGCTGGGCAAGGTCGCGCACGCACTCCGCGCCGGTGTCACTCACCCCGCGACCCTCAATCCGAGGCCTCCGCGGCCGCTGACTCATTTTTTTCCTTCGAGACCTTTGCCTCTCGACGGAGGTGGGAGGAGGAGGAGGAGGATGAGGTGCCAGAGGGAGACTCCGGGTCACCAAACTTTACCTGGAGGTGGGAGGGTGCCGCGACTACGCATTCGCCTGGGTGCGCCGTGAAGGAGAGGCCCCCGTGTTTCTTGAGCGAACGTGAAATGAATTGGTTCCTCGGCCTCCCGGACGTGGGCTGGGAGAGAAAAAAAGGACCGTAGGAGACTCATTGCGCCGAAGAACATGACTCTTCAAAGTTGAACTATACCTTCCTACCCAGAAAGCGATTCGTAATCCCAACTTCGTGATAGCTCGAGTGCGCTGCCACTTTAGTCGAGTCTTTTTCGAAAGACGAGGTTTATTTATTTATTTATTACGGGCAGAGCCCAATCACATAGTTAATTTACAAATAGGAATTCATATAATAGCAAAAAACGCTGAAAATTATTACACAACGGTTTATTATTTTCCGTATCGATCGCCCATCTACGAAGATCCTATTGACATAAATACCCACCCACCGCGAGGTTCACAATAACCTCTTGGCCACAATAAGTAGGTACCTTCTTGTAATTATTATTATCGGAGAGTTGTATCATTCATTCATAATTAAATTCAGTAACTAAGGAAGCTTCTGAAAGTAAACAAAAAAGATGGTTCGGTGATATCGAAAGAAAGTTGCATTTTTTGAACAGCAAGCTGATATTTGAACGGAGATTTTGCCTACTCGGGAAGAATTGCGATTCACACTCGCGTTTCTGCTCTATTTTTCGTTCAACCCTTAAGTCTTTACAGGGAGCGAACGGTAGGTCCTAAAACCCTCCACAAGGTCTCAGTCGACGCTAAAAATTGTGTTCTATTTTTAATCGATGGAAAAATATACCTTCCTATTTGAAATTTTCGAGGTAGGGCGTCTTGAAAATTTCATCCCCTATTTTCTAACCCTTACAGAAGACTGACGGTAACGCCAAGCTTCGCGGCACAATTACACCCCGAATAGGGCCGGTATACCAAATTTCATTAATTTTGGACGATGGTAACTGAGGAAAGTGCCGCGTACGGCGTACGGCGGACGGGCGGATTTTTTTCAATTCGATTTTTGGATTCAACGTATCTTGAAACGTAAAACCTCAAATTTTGAGGGGGGTTAACATTTTTTTTTCGTGCTCGATTCATTATTGATAATAATAAACCAAAAGTTCGGTAGGCTGTATAGCTTCCTCAATTTGGTAACATGGACGTATAGAATTAGTCAGGAGGAATTTAAGCGAAATTGGTAGAGTAATTCTGTAATTATTCCCTATGACAACAAAATTCAAGATTGCGCATGTGTGATGAAATTAATGGGTGATTGTCTGGAATCAACCACCAACTACCCTTACAATCTGAGCGAAATCTGTCCATCAGAAACTGAGAAATAGTAGTTTCAGGAAATTCACGTTTGCGCATGCGCACAAGCTACTGCTGGTCCGGTGGCTATGAAATCATAAGGGACCCCCGAGGGGTTCCCCCTGAAAATTTCAACAAAATTAGTCGAGTAGTTCTGGAGTTATGGCTATGAATCACATTTCAAAATTTTTAGGTATTACTGATATATTCATGTCAAAATTCGAAGGTGATTGTCAACCTCCAACTACCCTCCGAATTTGCGAAAAATCGGACCATTAGGAACAGAGAAACCGTAGTTGCAGGAAATTCACGATCGCGCATGCGCACACGATACTAGTTGTCCGATTGCTATGAAATTCATGACGGTCCTTTAAGAGTATAATCCGCATAATCCCTGAAAATTTCACCGAAATCGGTCAAGTAGTTCCGGAGCTAGGTACGCCCATGACAACGAATTTCAAGTTTGCGCTTGCGCAGCAGCTATCACTGATCCAATCGTGACGAAATTCATAGATCATTGTCTTAGAGTCAGTCCACAGCTACACTGCTAATTTGAGCGAAATAGGTCAGTCAGGAACTGAGATATAAGGGTTTCGGGAAGTTCACGTTTGCGCATGCGCTCACGCTACAAGTGGTCCGATGGGGATACAATGTATAGGGGACCGTCACGGGACTAGCCCGCACAATCTCATCGAATTTGGACCATAACTTCACATAGTTTTATTTATTTATTTATTTATACGGGCGAACCAGATTACATTATTACATTGTTTTGCTTGGGACAAGGAATTGACCACATACCGACAGACAGACGGACAGACACGGAACCAAATTTGTTCAGAAAGCTCAGAAACGTAAAAAGCAAGTGGACATTTTGATTATGGAGGACAAACATTTTTTTAATTTCTTCCAGGAATACGAAGCTTCCTACCTTCGGAAGTGAGGAAGCAAAACAGTATAACACAACTTGAGTTAGACAAATAACAAGAAGAGATAAGAAGACAATAAAAACAATGGAATAATCAACGATAAGATTAAAAAAAACAATAAAACAAAACAAAACAAAAAACAAACAAGTTAGGGCCTGAGAAAGTGTAAAGGAATGCATTTTTCTTTAAAAATTTTTCTTTCCCTCTGAATCAAACGCAATTTCACAATTTTACATTTTTAAAGAAAAATGCATTCCTTTACACTTTCTCAGGCCCTATTACAGGACATAACGACCTACTTTAAGCTCTCTTGACGAAAAGCCCACCCCTTGACCGAAATGATTACCGACCGAACAGCGGACCAGCCCGCACAAGTATTTTTAGGAAGTCCCTGATGAGGCAGATTTCTGCGAAACATGTTGGACAAATGAAAGAATAAACGGATCTTTAACATAAGGAAGAAGCCAGTTTACTTCCGCCCTCAACCCAGAAAGTGTACCAAATGGCTACCAACAAACAAAACAAACAAGTTAGGCACACGATTCAGATACAGTTAATTAATTGGTTTTGACAATATCCCGAATATAAGACTTGAAGGTTGTGGAACTGGTTGAGAATAATTCCAAAGATGTTCCGCAGGACAGCCGATTGAGCTCTTTCTGAATTCGAAGCATCGGGTTATTCCTGAGGCAATTCGTAGGAGAAGGTTTGGTATAAAGTGATGGTAGTAGAATGATGGTGGTAATTTGGTACAAAAATGATGGTAGAAGTGTGTTTATTGGCTACCAAAACAATCTTATATCCAGTGCCGAGCAGCTGGATCATGAAAAAATACGCAAAAACTAATGAAATTTCGATGAAATTAAAGTTGAGAACAATACTGTATTCACTCATTCTATACTCCCTGAGATGGTCCAAATATATTTTGTATGACTTACGTATTAGAGTAGAAAGAGAAATAATCAGTTGGCAACATCGGATGTTTTTTTCTGAAATTTAACAGCAAATTTTGAGTGTCAATTATTTTCATTTCACTGTAGGTATAGATTTTGCGCATCTTAATTTGTGCGGTTTACAGTTACCTACCTACACATGTCTAGAAACACCATTAACGACATTTAGGTGCAGCCGATTGCAACCTTGAACTCCAGAGCCATTATTTACCGTGTCATTATTACCTGTCAGTAAACAAGCGATTGGAGTGGGCACTGCGAAAACAAGGATGAGTCGAGGGAGCCTCATAATCATAACTGATTCAAGTGTGCAAAAAATTACAAAATGACAAAAATTACAAAATGAAAAAAATGACAAAATTACAAAAATTGGCAAAATTAGAAAAAAATTGAAAAAAATTACAAAATTGACAAAATTACAAAAATTACAATATTCAATGCGAAAAATCACAAAACGAAAGGTAATTAGCGGTTCAGGGCGAAATTGCCAGCGTATACTACTCGTACATTTTGTTGTTTCAAAACTCTGGTTTTTGAGCTCGTTTTTAACTTTTACTACTTAAAGTAATAGTGGTCAAATCGATTCGAAAATTGTTTCATTCGCTTTGCGTTAAAAAATACCCTCAGCGTTCTTAACTTTAGATTTCTTAAGTTAATCAAGGAGGAGCCGTGTTACAAGTCCGGAACAGTGTGGATATCGCTTGGTTGAGCTGCCTATAGAATCTACTCAGTTAATAAATTACCTACAAAACCCGAAACATTTATTGAATTTACAAAGATCGGAGATAAATTATGCACTGCGATGTATGTGACGTGCCGAGAGCTCCGGCAGGACTGACTGAGGGTGCTGGGTGGTGTGGCCTTATATAAGAAAATACTGCTTGATCAGCAGATTGACACTGATAGTCGTAAATTATTATGTAAAATAATATTATGTGAAACTAATAGCCGTAGTGGTGTGAGCTTTATTAAAATTAGATTATATATTATGATTGGTTGCATATTTGAGCCATTTTTGAAATAGAAACGAATAATTTTAAAATAAAAAATCATCCAGACTTGTAGTACATACTAAATGGAGCCAGTTGAAGTTTGATGTTAATATGATGCTTTCCTTAAAATATCCACCCTTGTAGGTATTACGATCTTGCAGAATTGTTCGACCTTTCTAAATGGTTACCTACTGAGAAATTTTTTCCAACGCCTGACAGAAATTGCTTTTGATGAAAACGTAGCAAGAAAAATAATGATTTTAAATACCGAAATGTCCTCTTCTTATAGTTTTTCAAGAAATGTCAAGGTTTAACTACGTTTGATGCATCTCCCTTGAAGAACAAAGTTGCTCCGGCCTCCTAGTTAAATATGTACCGTCGGACCTCCTCATGGGCTTCGGGTCGGTCCTAAATACATTTAATTAACTTAAAAGGGCCATGAATGATAAGAGTAAGCACAACGTGGGACGGATTTCATCTAGAAACGTGCCTGATCATCTGAGCCAGGCATGCACCAAGTTAATAAGTCACGCAGTGCAGCGCTATGGGTCTCCCACGAGAGTAGGTACAATTTATTCCGAACGACCGCAGGCCAAGAATCGAACCTTCTTTTTAGTTTCAGGTTTCAGAACTACTTCCGCTTTTGAAACCTTTGAATAAGTAACAATGATTGATGTTGAATAAATTAATAAAATGGAATGATATCAGCCAGACCCATTATTCCCACCGAACTGGAGAGGAATGACATTTTAATTAGATGGCTATTCCTACTATATTTATCACCAATTTTGAAATACATAGGTACCTTATGATTAAGCTGAAAATAAGTTTTGAGCATATTTTGTTTCTTCGTTGCTTAATATTTTCAAACCACATCTTAGCAAATTTTCGAAGAAGACAAATCTAGTGAAATGGGCCCAAAATATTTGGTAGGTGCCTTTGTAGTATCCTGTGCACAATGTTGAGAATGTTCTCCATGGAAATTCATTCAGACCATTCTGGAACAAATCCTAAAGTTTAACATTTTTTCATTTCGAATATCTATACGTAGGTCCTACCTATGTACTCTAGACGACAACTGACGCTAGGTAAGGGTCTAAAAAATACATTTTAAACAAATGGCAAAATAACAAAAGAAAGGATGATTTCTTCGGCAAGAATTCTTGGAGTAAGGAAAATTAAGGGTCAGACAGTGTTTTCTGAGGTTTTTGGTATAAATTGCCTATTAAACGTAGGGAACATCATGGTAAATTCGGAATCAGCTCAAAACATCCTAAGAACCTCGGCCAAATTCAAAAACTCTTCGTTCAAAATCAATTAAAATTGGTTAAAATGATTCTTTGAACATTCGCTCATCAACTCATGCTGCACGACTTGAACTTATGTATACGACTCAAACGACTCAAATAATATGTACACATAGGTGCTTAAATATTTATGTAGTGTCACTCCAGATTATAAGTGTATAATGAGTAAATTTAAAACAGCAAAAATAATAAAATATCAAAAGAAAGTGAGAGTTAATTGACCAGAGTTTTTGAAGTACTCAAAGATCAAATTCTCAACATTTATGGTCCTAAATCGCTATAAAAACATATTTTTTGAGTTTTTTATTACAATTACCATCTTAAACATTAGAACATGATATGGCATAAATTTGGATTCAGTGCAAAATTTCCTTTACCTAAGAATATCCCTCCAAATATAAAAAATGTTCGTAGTTCAAAAATCGAGGAATTTTGGATTCAGCGCAAAATGTCCTATTATAAGAATATCCCACCAAGTATAGAAAATGTAGGTACCTAGTTAAAAAACTGCTGAAAATCGATCAAAAAATGTCTTTGAATCATGTGTGTGAGTTGATACTCTTAGTGCATGACTGGATTTCTTAATGTTGTATCCTTACTCCTCATCAGTAAAATAAAGCATGAATGAAAGCTCTTACTTGCTGATACATGAAACTTACACAGATACAACTCGTATATTCATCATTCCAAGTATTTGTGCAAGTACCTACAAGTACTATTTGTACAAGTATGTGTCATCACAGCAAGGATGACTAAGATGTGTTTCACTACCTACCTCCTCGACCCGTCAAACAACATTACAGCTTTCCTCACAGAAGCCCACGTGACGGTATCGCCTCTCCAAATCGCTATCTATCCCGCTGCTCATTGCGGATTCATCATTCACACAGTAATATCTGTTATTATCAGGGTAATTGCCGACTCCCGATGATAATGTTGCATGCATCGGGGTATTTCGACCGATATTTATACAGTTTCCGAACGATATGCATGCCCGTGACGCGATTCTCCGATTCCCAGGTGTAAAGAAATGCTAGGTTGGCGAACTTACTCTTGCGTGTGATGTGGAGCTGGTGCTGCTTGGCCACGCTATGTCTACGCACCAATGTCGTTATTTATTTCAACTTTCGTCGTTTCTTTCTGCGCTGAAAACTTCGTTTCACACGCTCAACACGAATCAAACCGCAGCAATTCAATCCATAATCTAAAAGAACCATTTTATCGCTCGGCACAACCAAAGTTCCGTGAACCGAAACTGGAACTCATAAAAATATGATATTTCCAATATTAGTCGGAACGAATAGTGGTGAACATTTTAAGTAAGTATGAGTAATTAAGATTCACAATATTGTGATTATAATGACCCAATTGATTGGGTTGTGGGTAATTTACCTACGAACCATGTAATATTTTTCTCAAAATAAGTAAACATTAAAGGGCGTAGACTTAAAAATTTAAAATGTAGTAACCACTGATTGTACAAGAAGACTTCAAGACATTGCAGAATCTATTCGAAGAAAATGAAGCTATTGCTATTGCTTAAAAATTTAAATAATGAAAATATATGTACTTATGTGGGTATGTATTTATATATATGTATATATTGTAGTGATTTCAACAAGAAGATGTTCAAGAAACGATTTATTAATCGTAAACACAGAAAATAGTTTCTGACAAGAACCGCGAACACCAACACAAAACCTTGAATCGTCTTTTTTAAGTAATCCTTTTTCCTAGCAACCCAACCTCACATGACTGCCATAGGTGCTAAATGTAGTAACCGCTCTACAATATCATTCCAGACGATATCTGACCCTGGAATCTATCTCAAAAATCCAAATTTAAAATGTCAATAATAATAAAAGGCTAAGTTTGTTGGCCAGAACTTTTGGAGTACTCCAAGGGGTCAAATTTTGAAAAATAAGAGTGTCAAAAAAGTAAAAGGCTCTTCTGGCATTAATTGGTTTTATTGCCAATCGTCAATCGTGCAGCTGAGCGTTTTCGCCCATATGGTGGGCCTCTTTAGAGCTTATTATTTTGCTATGCTTTATTTTGCCACCCTCGCGTCTTCCCTCGCCATACTTCACCACCGCTTCATTGATCTGGTCGGTTTTTGGAGAATGCAGAAACCTTGTTGGTACAGCTATGAGTGTCGAATTCCTGCTGTTAATGGGTGGTACATAAGGTGCTGAAGGCATACAACATACGACGTCTCTCCAACCTTGCTTTAGTTTTAATTTTGGTCGGGTTTTCAGTTCTTTAAAGACGTAATGGTGTTTTTGGGGGGCGTCCATCAGAGGCAGTCGTCCAGCAACCCAGCAACACTTCGCCAAGTGGTGATGATTGCTGTCCCATAATGGTGCCCGTCCTAATGCAAGTCATCTTTACTCGTAGTTTTAACTCTTTGAAATTAATATATTTTCCCACCCCTCACACATTGAGGTACCACCCCTCAATGTGGTAACCGGCTAGTTCTGTTTACAACTCAAAGAATGCACAGGGCTATTCAAAACACACTTCATACTGACTCAGGAGAGATCTTATTGCCGTAATAACATCAGGTATTCGAAAAACTCTTTAAAACTTCGTTCAAACTAAAACTTGAAGTACCTAACCTTGAAATTAGGACTAAGGAGATAAGGAAATTATTCGAGTTCCTAGTAAGGACCTGATCCCGATAAACGCAATTACTGGATCTATAGTATCGAGATAGGACGCCTCGCAGGGCCGGTCTTTATATTTATGGGGCCCCCCGTGACCCGCGTACTGCACGCTACGCTATCGAACGGCTTTTCTTCGTTCGACTCAGAGCTTGGAAAACTCGGCTTCTCGTCAAAGCGAAGATCTCTGGAAAATACTTTGAGCTACACCGAGAGTGTTAGTCAAGTGCCAGATCCACATTAGAAAAAAGGTTCCATACATGCACTATGCTTAATTTTTGATACAATTGCCATTCAGTCAGTTCAGAGAATGAATAACTAATTGCTGGAATTTCTAACATTAATTTCTAGTTGGTAACTTCAACTGATTTTTCGCGATTTTGTTTCTTATTACCTTCCTTACCACGTTCATAATTTATTGTCAAGTAAGTGTGTGTGTCGGTTTGTGTGTGTATGACTCAGTCACGGCGCACAATGATGGCTAAATGGCTTTTCCGGAAGAAATTTAGCGTCTCTCCATATTAATGTGAAATTTTTTTTCCTATAACTAAAAAACTAACAAGCTTCCTAATAATATTATTTTTAAACCCTGGAAAATCAACGTTTTGGACCATTGGAACCGCCCAAAATTGTATTTTTATGGAAGAAAAGTTTTAGACCTGTGAATCCGGCGTCGAATGAGACCATTGCCAAGTCCATCGTCATGATTTTTTGGTGATTTTTCAAAATTCTCCGTTTTTTGCCGTTTTCAGTCATGAACGGGAGAAACTAAAAAATGGAAAACTGAAAAATCACAAAAGAATCTGGCTACTGTGTAGGTAGGCGAGCTGGTATTGGTCTCATTCTTTCATACAAATACATTGGGTGGTTCCAATGGTAGAAAAAGTTCCATTCATGCAGCATGAGTTGATGAGCGAATTTTCAAAGAATAGTTTTAACCGAATAATTTCAACCGGTGATTCTTATAGGAAATTTCACGCTGATTCCGAATATACCCTAATAGAATACATGTTCCTATATATTTTGTTCCTATTTTGAAATGTTAATTCACACCAAAAAGCTCAAAAAACACGTTTCTTTTTAACGATTTTTGACTCTAAATTTTCAAAATTTGACCCCTTGGAGTACTTCAAATATTCTGGCCAACGGACTCATCCCTTCTTTTGATATTAATGACATTTTGAAATTTTTTTGGATTTTTTATCTCGAGCCCTCGGGCAGATATCGTCTGGAGTGACAGGCATATATATATGCAGGCATATAACATATAATATATTTATATATTATATAAATACTATATATAAATATAAAATACATGTTAAATTTCAGGAATCGTTTTAGAACGGTCTGAAACGGATTTCCATGAACAAAATTGTCAAAAATTTGTGTTATTTAAATTTTGAAACCATTGCAATAGCCTTATTTTCTTCGAAAATTCGCTAAAAGTTAATTTTTGAGGTTTTATTTAAATGGTTAGGCAGCTGATAGCTTATTAGCTATTTCTTACCTATTAGTAATGGGTAAGTGTGCTAAGTAAGTGTGTCTATCTTATAGGGACGTATTCGGAATCAGCGCAAAATTGCATGAATAAGGTGTGACGCACACATTCTCCCATTCAGGCCTCACTGTGCAGCGCTCAAAGGGAAACAACCATAATCAATTAGGGCAAAGTTCTTGGTCAGTTTAAAGGCTTTAGCGAAAAATGGTCATGTTCTTTCATGTTGAATTGACAGTCGAATCGCGATCGATCCTTGGTTAATACTTCGTGACTAGAGATCAAATTTTAGTGTCACCATTGACTTCACAAGAACATGAAGCATTAAGATTCTAAGACTAGCCGTCCAATGTACCGGAAAATTCGATAGCAGATTTTGATGGAATCGTTAGGGATTGTGTGCGGGGCAACCTCTGGACGGTGCCCTATGAATTCCAACGCCTTTCAGAGTATGCTCATGCGCAAAACCAAATGTATGGAACCACTATTTTCCAGATCCTAATGGATCGATTTCGCTCCAATTCGGAGGTTAGTTGGAGGCGGACTCCAAGACGAGTGCTTCTGCAGTTCATCGCGATTGAATCAGAAATTTGTTCTCATCGGGATAACTGCTGAACTATTTTACCAATTTCGGTGAAATATTCACTAAGTGATTTTATACGTCCATGTTACGAAAGTGAGGAATCTATACTGTCCACCCAACTTGACAGATTGGTTTGTGCATCAGGTACCTCCCTAGGTATTGCCCAGGTTTTTTTTGCTTCCTCACTACCGAAGGTAGAAAGCAAAATTCGTGCAAGAAATAAAAAAAAATTTGTGTCCTCCAAAATC
>JAEMON010000002.1:10479315-10495057 GCA_030264115.1 Lygus lineolaris | reverse complement strand
AGCAAAATATACCTTCGTATTTGAAGTTTCCGAGGTAGGGCGTTTTGGAAATTTCCATCCCCTATTTTCTACCCCTCAGTTAAGACTGACGGTCTTGCCCAAACTTCTGGGCACAACCATTGGGCCCCAATAACTAAATTAATTAATTAACGCACGTTAATTTTGGTAGGTAGATACAGGTCACTAAAACAAGTGCCAAAGACGGCAAACGGACGGATTTTTTTTCTCGATATTAGAATGGGTAATAGGGTGTGCGTATGGGTGGAAATTTTGCGTTTTTGACCTCAAATTCGGGTTCAGCGCTCTCAAAAACCCCCATTTGCCAATTTTCAACTGAACATTCCGATTGGTTTAGCCGGACAATAGCTGGGAAGAGGCGCGTGACGTCAGAATTATTTATGTGCTTAGGGTCTTCCCCAGGCGGGAGGGGGGTCGGTGACGTCATCATTATTAATTTCAAGACCCTTTTCCGCTCATAGGAGACCCCTCATGTGGCACCTTTTCGGAAAGCTTTCACTGAGATCTATAATTTGGAAAGGTAAAAAATAACCATGCGCACACCCCATTATCATCAATTTTTTTAATATTATTTTTTAAAAGGTAATGGTTCAGAAGAAACAATATTGAAGTCGAAGGGCAAATATAGTGTATCTGTAATTATAGAAAATTCATTGAAATTTTCATCATTGTACCATGGCGGGAAAGTGACTTTGAAAAGGGTCATCTGTCATTGCCGAACCCTTCCAAGATGCCAACCAAACGAAACGAAAAACAACACAGTTCGAGCTCCTGATTAGTGCTGAGAATCAAATTAGCTTAATTAAATAATTGATTGAATTAAATAATTATTAATTATTACCTGTTAATTTATTATTTAAATTAATTATTTTTTCACTTCTCCCGGATGCAATCTCAGCATAATATTCTTTTGATCTTTTAGTGTGACTTATGAAATGATTTCTCAGGGGGCCCTCGGAATTTCGCGTATTATTCAAATAGCTGGGACTTTACTCCAAATTTTCTCCACAACAGAACAGTGAACTATTTTTTCCTTCATATTAACAGCGTTATTTTATTCCAAATAACGATACAAAAGCAGAAAAAATATGATTTTCTCATACACGATAATTCCGCATTTTATTTGCCTATCTTGAAACGTAAAACATCAAATTTTTAAAGGGGGTTTGCATTTTTTTGCGTGATTGATTCTAAAGTTTCATTATTGACAATAATAAACCAAAATAAGTGAGTTGGTCAACACTGAAACCTGCAAGACTCAACTGTTGGGCAGTTTAGTATCACGGAGAAAGAAACCCTGGGGCGCTCTTCAAAAATAAGTCCAAAAAATGTTTGATATTTATTTAACTGGCAGGTGTCTTACGGGTCAATCGAGCAATATGTGACTGTAGGGGGGGGGGGGGGGGGGGGGGGGGGTATGAAAAATTCAAACATTTAAAAGATAATAGGTTCCAAAATAAAGGTTGCGCACTCCGGTGATTTTGGGTGAAATTAATATTTTCAGGCGTGAAAATCTACATATTTGAGCAAAATCGAACTGACGTTTGAAGAATTTCACGCATGCGCATGCGCAGGGGCTAACTCTGATCCGCCACGAATGAATTTCTTCGGGGACCACCTTGCACTCCCCCACCGGTAATCGCTAAATTCATAGGAAGTCCTCGAGTTTCAAGGAGAAACTCGTCTATGATTCCCACTCTTTAACTTGGAATACGATTGAAAATTTTGATTTGGGGGAAGAAATTTCACCTCCCAAAAGTTAACACAATGCTTCCGCTAACATAGTAAAACTCGGTACCAACAACATCAAAATTATACAATACGATTCATTCAGCATGAGTTGATAAGCGAATTTTGAAATAATGATTTTAACCGATTCGGTGCGTGATTCTTATAGGAAATTTCACGCTGATTCCGAATATACCATATCATGTTCCTATGTTCACGATGGTAATTTACACCAAAAACCTCAAAAAACGATTTTTTTAAGCGATTTTTTACTCTTAATGTTCAAAGTTTGAACCCTTGGAGTACTCCGAAAATTCTGGCCAACGAACTTAACCTTTCCTTCGACATTATTGACATTTTCACATTTTTCAGATTTTTAGCTTATTTTTAGCTCGATTCCTCGGTCAGATATTCGTCTGGAATCACACATATATGAACATATAAATATATATTATGGAAATCACTTGCTAAACATCACCAGTATCGTGCTAGATATCCTGACCGACGGGTTCCAGATTCTCGGGTATTCACGGCAACTCATCAATGGTCATTGGATAGGGGTTATTTTGTAGCACAGCGAGCTGAAGTTGGACAGCGTCCAAAAAAACAAAAGTGGAAGACTATGTGCTCGATAGGGTGAGTGAGGTCGGTCAGGATATCTAGCACGATACTGGTGCTGTGCAGCAAGTGCATTTCCATCGCACAACCCGTACAGGATATCGGCGTACTCGCGGTTGCTGAACCGTCCATTTCTAACACATCAAACTGCATTGGGAATAACCATCTTCCACCTTCCACCTACCTCCCCCGACCAGGTTCACTACCCCCACTGATGACAAGACAACTTAAAATCGCCTACGGTTTCCTGCACTTAAACGTGCTTTCTTAATTACCTACGCTTATACTTATTTTACTTTTTCAAATCCGGCTATGTTTCAGCTGCTGTTATGGTCTTTAGATATTACTTTTCGAGAATGGCAGTACACCATACGTATAGAAAATTTAAAGCTAACTCCAAAAATGTGTTCAAAAATTAAAATGAAATGAAGGAAAGTGGAGAAATGTGAGTTCAAAAGGGGGAAAAAACACGGGTTTCCTAAAAACCCTTTTAAAAATGATGTCTCAGGAACGGATTGAGATACAAATAAGCGGTTGGCGGCATTTCACTCCGTTTTTGATGTAGTTTTACGCGTTTTTTTTTTTTGCATCTACGAGTGGATCACCCTGTATATATACATATAAAAAAGTGTTAAATTTCAGGAATTGTTTTAGAATGGTCTGAAACGGATTAAATTTTGAAGCTGCAATATCTTCATTTTCTTCGAAAATTCTTTAAAATCATCATAATTATTAATCTATAGTGGTTAGTATAAAATATTTTTGTGTTCTTTGTAGAACATTTGGTTGAGAATATGATTTATTACCTATTAAAAACTTTTTTGTATGCACTGATACTCTATTTCACTGAATACAATTTCATTACATTTTATCCAATAGTGCACAATACATTAGGTATGCAATGTGAGGAGAGGGTGCCGGGTTCGGTGTCACAATCATAATATCTAGTGTAAGCTACTACTTTCCCTCATCAAATTCAACGTTTTGATAATCAATCAATTTCAACGTTTTCCCAATCAAATTCAACATTTTCCCAATTAAATTCAACACTTTCTGAATAAACAAAAATGGAAATGTTGAATTTGATTGGGAAAAGCTCTACACCTTCCTGGGGGACTCCACTTGATCCGCTAATGGATACTGTACAATTATTACTTTGGTAGATCGAGTAAATAATTAATTATAGAATCGACTCTACTTAACTACTGCTGTCTACAACCGAGCTCATGATATATGGGTTTTATTATCAATTTATTTCATTAGAAATTGTATAATGCTGAGAGTAGGGATATATTATGAAAGAGCTTGTTGGTTATAAACGGGAATAGGTACATCCTGCCTAAACAAACATTAACGACCGCCCCCGCCAATCCTTAACATCATGCGTTGTAATTTGCTGAGCTTTGAATTAGTAATTTCATCAAACGTTACTAATAGTGTGATATTCCTCCAAACGAGAGGCACTAATGGAACTGTAATTTATTAAAAATATTCATACATCAAATTAGGTTGCTGTTGAATCCTCCTGTCTAATAAGTTTTTGATTTTGATACTCTACAATAAACTTTGGGTTCGAATAAGGAGAAAAGTTAACCTTCTGGTATTTTCGATATAACTTAGACCTCTTACGTACCTACCATAATAATAGTAAGAGTAAAATTATTATTTCCACTCCATCTAATGAAATTTAGAAACATCGCTGTAGCTCGATTGAGTACAAAGCTTCATGAAGGGAGGAGTTACGTTTCATAAGGATCAAAAATAGCTAATACTCAGTTGAAATTGCGAAAAATAATTAAAAGATGTTTTCCCCCTGGAATCGTGAAAATTACACGACCACCACTTTTGCGGACCCGGCTAAGCCTTATTTTTAAGCGACTGCACAAAGGAGGGTAAGTTATGCAATTCAGCCGGTTTGTGAGTGACTGCCTGCCTGCCTCTATGTTACTGTTTGTAGAAAAAACGGCTGATGACCCATTATAGGTAGTGGAAGACTGATACGTCAAGTGTTAGCACTCGCACATAACCTACAGTTACTGTTAAATTCTATTTCACTAGAAAATACTATCCATCTGTACGAGTATATACCATTTCTTCAAGAAACCTATTTGGTTTATTGTTTTCAACAATGAACCTTTGGAATGGTGCACAAAAATTTATTGTTACCCCCCTCTCCACCCAATCTCCCTGCAGAAAACGTAGAAACCCACAGGTAGAATAAAATAATCGAATTTGAAAAAACAATTCGTCCGTTCGCAGTACGCGGCACTTTGCTTAGTTACCATGGACCAACATCAATTAAATTTGGTACATAGGTCCCAGTTGTGCCCAGAAGCATGGCATTACCAAATTTCAGGGGTTGAAAGTGGAGGATGTAATTTTCAAAACGCCCTCGCTTGAAAACTTTCAGAAGGAAGCTGTAGTTGTTTCCTCGATTTCCAATAGATCAAATTTTTTAGCACCATGCGGAGCACTGAAGGACCAATCTTAGGACTTGAGGATTAAATAAAAAAATTATTATTATTTTCTTCTTCCACCCATGTTTTTCATTATCCCTGGGACTACTAATGTATTATTCCCCTACGATTGGTGCAAGCATAAGAGGAGTTTCCAAGTTGTACAGCAAAATAGTTTAAGGCAAGACCTACCCAATGAGCCAAAAATCAGTCAGGATAGCCTTAGCATGGCAGACCTACTTTAGTGTCTGTTCGCTTAATATGGTATTCTAGTGTCTTTAGTTGGATAGGTAATATTTCATATTATGAAAGGTACGTTTCCTAGGTACTCATTGATTGATTTGTATAGAAAAACATTGAACTTGTGAAACAGTTTTCAGCTGTATTCGATGTGCTTGTACTGGTTGGGAAAAGTTGAGTGAAAAGGTTTTGAGCTGAATTTACTGCTACTTGTCAAAACCGACATCAAACTAAGGTCTCCTCGAGTTTTAAGGAGACCTTGAGATGGTGTCCTCAAAATTTGAAGACCATCTCAAGGTCTCCTTGAAACTTGAGGACCGTATATAAATCCAGTCCTCAAACTCGAAGGACCCAAAAAACGGGGGTCATCAAGTTTCACCCAATTTTTTCCGATAAGAGGTTTTCTCCGTTTTTAGCGGGTTCTGTAGCCCTTGGCGGCGCCTCGGATCCTCGCTGGTTCTTCATCAGCCATGTAGGCTATGAACCTCGCGGACGAACAGGGCGGTGGCTGGGAACGCACGACCGCTCAGGGCGCCTCCGAACCGCTCACGCACACGAACCTCTCAGGAACGCCACGATAGAACCTCTCTCTATCTCTCTCCCACCCTCCCCCCTTCATTCTTCCACCACCATTATGAGATCACCCCTCTCTTCTTCCACCCTCATGAGATCGCTCCCCACGGATATTTGTCGGGTCTTCACGACTCCAAACACACTACTGTCTCACGACCGTTTATCGAAGAAGATGGAATTCGATCGGACGTAAAAATCCCCTCACGATTATTTCCTGTAAGTTTTTTTTTCCTCTCCCGCGTTTTGCGCTCAGCCGAGTAGGTTGTTTGGATTTCTCTGAAATCGGGGTCTCCGGTCAAGATTACCGTCTGCTCACTAGATGATCTCGACTTGGGGGCAAATTTCAGATCACGGAAACTGGATTCACTTCAGTCGGATCAAGAATTCTCACACTCTTTTCCGCTCGAAGATGAGCCGTTAGTTCCGTTCGTGATTTAGAAAAGCGGTGACTAGTATCGCCACATCTTTACGGCCTCTACCTCACGGTCTGATCACTTCAACAGTTTTGCCAGCAACCCAGAACAAACCGCACAACAAATCCAAGTCGATGACATCAGTGGGTAAGTATAGTGACATCAGTATTAGTCACATAACACTAATGGACCTTCTATTTGTTGCTTCCGAGACTACCAAGTTAGCGAAAGCCAATGCGGGCAACAAGGACTCGCACACAGACAGACACGAAACAATAATTGCGGAAGGACTGAAACGGAAAATGAGAGGCAAATTTTCAATATAGAAGGAAAAAAATAGTGAAACAATTTTCACTATTTTTTCTCCTCTATATTGAAATTTTGCCTCTCAGTTTCCATTTTAATCCTTCAACAATATTGTTTTGTGTCTTTTAGTCGAATCCTTGTCGCCAGCATAGCTCCAATTTTGATGAATGAATATAATAACAACAATGAATATAATAACAATATTGTTTTGTGTCAACAATGAATATAATAACAATATTGTTTTGTGTCTTTTAGTCGAATCCTTGTCGCCAGCATAGCTCCAATTTTGATGATTTGCCGGAATGAGGTCAGTTAACAAGGTCCGGATGGCCTCCTGAGAATGTCAGCCCAGTTGGATCAGTACTGGCCTCAGATCATGCGCAAAATCCTCCAAACATCAATTTATCGCGACCTAATGGTCCGATTCCGCCGAAATTTGGGGAATAGTTTAGGATCAATCGTTAGGGGAGGACATTTTATGCATTTCATCTAGACCGGATCAGTGAGAGCCACTGAGCATGGGGAAACGTGAAATACCTGCCACAGGCACACCTTCTACAAAAGTTTCATCAGATTTCGATGAGCAGCGATAATAATAACACATTTTAATGTTCTAGGTATACAATAATGTTATGTAGGTATACGAGGAAGCTCTGTGTGATACCCATTCGACAGATCTTTTTCAGTTAGTTCAAAGTATAGAATCCATACCTATCTACTGATAATTTTGACGCCAACCGCAATCTCCTACGATAAGTGGTTTCTTTAGGTATACCTAAGCCTAATTGTCATTGAGTATGTTAGTGACTCATCAAACTCGAACGGTAAGTAACACTGGTTTTGATGAGATTCTTTTGCAAAATGATGGCATACTTCCTGGCCGGATTTTACCATATAGCAAAATACTCTCATCCTCTTCCTTCACCTTGAACCGACGTCCATCACGACCGACACACGTTGATGGTCACTATGGAGCAGGTTATCCATCACCAATGAGGAAATTTGTCTCGAGACTTATACGTCGTATACCAGCTCGATATATCGGCGAATTGTTTATAATTTTGTTAAACTTTTTCTTTTAATTTTTGGAGATTGTGCTTCCTCATTAGTAATTGGCGGCATAAAGCTTAGAGGGCTTAGGGAAGAATATTATAATAGGGAAGCTTAGGGAAGAATATTATAATTTTGTTGCCAAAATCATCGATTACCTATATTCTTAGGGTCGGGCTGGCCGCAGGGTGCACCCGTTAATGCCCTCGGGGGCCCAGTCCCACCAGAGGGCCCCCGGCCACCTCGATTAAATAAAATAAAACAATCGAAATCGAAAAAATTAGAATAAATTAAAATATTGGCATAGCTACCTACGTAGTAAGGAGTGGCTGGGCAGACCCTATTAATATATTATCTACTAGCACACGTCACAGAATTTTCTTCTAGGTATGCCCCTAAAATCGGCAGAATAGTTGGCCAAAATGAGTGAGTTCCAAAATAATTTGGAATAGTTGGCAATGGTGACGTTTTGATACCTCCATTGAGCAAATCAGGGTAGGTTTCACCCAAGTGTGAATAATCAACGCTCAGTAAACCAAAGATCTTAGATGATGTTGATTTGAAGCGGCAGGAGGATGATTTGCCACTCCGCCATATTACCAGTTCTACCGTTTTCATGAGAATTATTGATTTGTATGTACTATAATTTTGTTCTTGATACTTATAATTAGGTATTGTAGGTTTCTATTTATATTCTTCTTCGTCCTTAAAAATGAGTGGGGGATTGATTCTATATTATTCAAATAGGAGGATACTGTTATACACCAATTTTTATGATGCAGAGGCTTATGTAACTATTGAAGCCTCTCACGTTGCCCTGAACTATGGTCGCCCCTGAACCTGGTAGTCTGCCCAGACGGTCTTCCGTGAGCTATTGGTTGGGTCACTGCCCTGTCGGCTCAGCCCTCATCTTCCAAGGAATGTCTAATCACAAGCTTGCCAATCGGCTCACAACAATGATTCTGGCTTAGCTATCTTTGGAGGGCAGAACAACGAATTAAGCACTGAATCATGTTCATGAATGAATCCATACGTCTCCTCAGAGGGTTCTCATATATTTTAAAATCTGCCAATCCTAAGGATCCATTCAACAACTAAAATACCCACCTAATTTGATTCTGATAGTAACTACTTACCAGAAAGCTCCGTGCTACCGGGGGTAGTGCCAAAATTGTTTGGTCTTGTTTCACTAAAAGGGCCACACTTTCATTTGTAGCTAAACTAATCATAACTAAAGTTAACGGTACCATGGAAATAACTGAAGATATTTAAAAAATATTTGAGGTTGGCTCGTGTACCTACGGGATTTATCCGATATTATTGCCCGGATTGACCGAAAGTAGAACTTGCAAAGCGAAACCGAAACGAATGTGAAGGAATGATGAAGGTGTGGAGAATCAAGATGAACGATTTGAAATCAGTACACACATCAACTTCGCTTACCGAAAAAGAGTTGAAATAAATTAAACTGGTAAGTAGTAAATTAATAACACATGGGCATATAATAAAGCAGTACGTCATGTACCTCTTTGGGCTTACATTTCCATACTCCATATTAAACGGGGAAACCCCGTAGCGACAAGAAGGAGGAAATCAAGAAGTATGACTGTATTGGTTCATTTTTCTCTTCACAACAAGTTGCTCATTACAAAAGCATAGTTATTGCAGATTCTTCGCTCTACCTGGACCTGTGGCGTACTAGGTACAGTAGAGCGTCGAAAATCCGAACGTCAAAAATCCGAACACCCAAGGATTTTTTTGAATAGTATTTAGTTAGAGCGGAATATATATTTTTGCGGGCCAAACTGTGGTCGGAGGGATGAGTAAGCGCGCTGTGACCGGCCTACAGTGATTCTTTTTGTGTACTGTAACTGTTCAGTGCTCTGTTCGTTTCCATTGTAGTATACATACATACGTATGTACATATTGTACATCATGTATGTACTCTACATATTTCTTCAAGAAACTAACTACAGTAATGTACATAATATACATACATACATATGAACTACATAAAAACTATTGTTTTTATTCCCTGTACTGTATTCCAGAACTGTATTTTTAATTATGGGTCTAAGTGGCATTCCTAGGTTATGTTCGCACATCCGAACAAATCGATAATCTGAACTGCCTATGGTCCCCATTGGTTCGGATTTTCGACGTTCCACGGTACTGACTATGGGGCTGAGCCAAAAAATACCTATCAGAAAAAATCACTGACAAGTATTATATAGGGTTGCCGTCCCAATGTACATGAGAAGTGGACTGAATTCATCTAGATGGAGAATGTCAATGAAACTATTGTTAAATACACATAGAGCATGAAAAAAAGGTCCATTCATTCAGCATGAGTTGATGAGCGAATTTTCAAAGAATAATTTCAACCGATTTGCTGGGTGATTCTTATAGGAAATTCCACGCTGATCCCGAATATACCATTATATTCCTATGTTTAAGATGGTAATTTACACCAAAAATAACGTTTTTTTTTAGCGATTTCTGAAACTAAATTTTAAAAATTTGACCCCTTGGAGTACTCCAAAAATTCTGGCCAACGAACTCATATTTTCTTTTGATATTATTGAAATTTTAACTTTTTTTTAAATTTTTAATCTCTATTCTAGGGTCTGCAACGGGTTTCCATGAAGAAAATTTTCAAAAACTTGCATTACTAATTTTGAAGCCATTGAAATCCATTTTTTTCGAAAATTCGCTAGTAAGAACAGAGATGCTCAACATTCTGTGGCCAACTGAAACTGTAATGAAATATTGCTGAAGAATAAATCACAACAAACCATTAAACCGTTTTTTACTGCAGTTCAGTAAAAATCCATTATTGCACCACCAGCCAGGAGATGAGTACGGGACCGGATCCGATGACCGACCGGACGAAATGGAGGGATCACGTAGGGCTGAAATGAGAGGTCCCACCAGCTCTACTAAGAAATAGCTGTACCGGAGGAGACGTTTTGATTTCCAAGTGATTTACTTCTTTGGAGACTGGAGAGCAGCCACAGGCTGCGGGACCCGCCGAGACAATCCCCAGACGTTTCCGCTTGATAGGCACGACGGATCCGTGCAGCTGCGGTGGTTTTTTTTCCCCTTCGACTGGAACTGCGAGTAGAAAGTAAAATAGCGAGGTGATTCGGGTTGAGTAGGTGGTCTGCAAAGGGTTGTTGAACACTGCTACTTTTCCCGAACTCCAAATAACTATCCTCTTTAATTATGATCGGGGGACATCTACGTCGAGGCACTTGCCGAAAAGAGTCTGGGTACTTAATTGCACAGGTGAATACCATGAATATGGGAACTAATATAATAGTGAAAACACTACTTGTCATCGTCGTTTTTTGCGTGATCAAAGAGGATGTTGAGGCTCACTTCACTTCACACTTCCAGCTGAGTATATTTTAGTTATCTCAGATTATGTTTCCCTCCTTAAGTGCCGTTAATGAAACGTATGGACAGTAGATAACGCGTGAAATCATCAGTTAACTGAACTAGAATTGCTGGTAAATTCATCAGTAAAAGCCTCAAAGGAAGGATACAAAAACGGGTGCTACGGATCATCATGAACGCACCCTGGATTGTCCGTAACTCTTCCTTTCATTCTGATCTACAAGTCCGTACTAACGCGGCTAGTAGACAAAGTACTAGAGATAGATATCTTCACAAAGCTATTAAAGATAGGGGTGAGTAGATTTTAGTTTTACTCTTGTGAAGAAAAACTCGTCAATATGCCCTTCTGTCATAATAGTGGGAAGAGTCAGGATTAATGACATCATCTTTCTTCTGTTTATAAACTTCTATTTGTAACATTTGAAAAAAATACTTCTTTTATTCATTTGGTTAACCTTATTACAACTACATAAAACATTGAAAGGTAGGGGTGAAAAGCTAGAAACACCCTGCGCTCACGTCACGTGCTCTCATGTGATGTCATGTGCAGTTTCACATCACGTGGTATCATGCGTATATGCCCACTGGTATCACGACCAACCATCAGTTGTCAAGGGAGGGAGCGGACCGAAGAAAAATGTAGATCACAGAAACCTCAAAGCACGGGAACCCCTGCCCTCACATCACGCCAAGATGTAGTTGTCCACACTTTGTATCACGTGATATCACGCACGCGCCCCATGGCATGAGCGTGAGAGCGTGACGTGCGGTCAGCGTAACTGGTCGTGAATGAATCACCTGCTTTCTTATGGGAGAACTTTGAACCACACTTTAGTGGCGTGACATGACTCCCCATGACAGCACATGAGAGCACGTGACGTGAGCGCAGTGTGTTTCTAGCTTAAAATTGACTCACAATGTTTTTGTACTTACATTGTATACTAATTACCATTATGAAAAGGTAAAGCTGAGTAAAACTGACTCACAATGTTTTTGTACTACTTCCATTGTGAGACAATCCTCAAGGGCGGCCTTCACACTGACTCGCCAACCAGCTACTGCCTACTGAGTGAATAGATAGGGCCAAGAGCCACTCCACTCGGGTCTAGGGAAAACCAACGGATGCTTATCCTAGTCAGTAAGATTTACTCACGCCTATCTGTGTAGGGTTAAGACTCCTTATTTCACAATAAGTCAATCATAGATACCGGGAACCCTCGCACATAAATAGCAATATTTAATATTATTGACAGATAAATGCTGACGAGATAAATAGATCTAAAAGGCACAGCTACAAACAGGACAAACTGACCAGGTACCTACACAGCCTGCAGTCGTACTCAAACTTACATTTTATAGCATATAAAGTTCAACAGATGAAACGAGATTCTATACGCAATTGTGCATGTTACACGGCCGTCTAGAACGTTTCCATTAAACTGCAGGAGGAAGGTGCGTGCATACGGGAAGCCAGAGATTTCCAGTGAACTGGAGGTGGTCATTACGCAGATATAGGCACGTTGCAATTGCGGTGCACATGCAAAAAAATACGCCGGATCTAAATGTTTAGCGAAATAATTTGCCCAGTCGTATGTAATTAGGAACGCTTGGAAGAACAGTGGTGGATGGGAATCACAAAGATAGTGGCACAAGTGAACAAGATGGCAAAAAATCATTCCTGAGGAGGAAAAATTGTTTCTCTTAGGACATGCTAATTTTTTCATCAAATCATGACTGCGGGTTCGATTTCTTGGAACATTATTATCATGTGTAGTGGATTCAGCCTAGACGTTAATTGCCAAGTTTGTTTGTATGTTTTGTTTGTTTGTATGATTTGTGACTCAACTCTGCTCGAAAGGCAACGCCGATATTATAATGGTGTTTTCGGCAAAATTATGGTCCTGGCATGGTCATGGGCTGTAGCAGATGTCGTACAACCTCTTCCTTCGTCTTAAAATCGGCCATCCTTAGTGGAGTTGATTGAATGAAAACGATCGTAAACAGGGAAATGTCTTGCAATTCTACAACTTTCCACAACGTTCTATGTGACGAATTTAGAGATAGGAGAATCATTTTAGGGAGTTAAGCCGTTCAGACTTCATAAATCTCCACATAAGATTCTCAATCAATTGCCTGGTATCGTGGATGTTCACGATACACTTCTACAGTTGTGTTTGAGAAGAATTCAAAAGATTCATGTTATGTTGTATATTTCAAGGCTTCATCTGTTCTCCTAAAAGTCCCATTCTCTATTTTGTCTATCGAACAATGTAGTTTTTCTAATTTATTTTCATCCACAGTGTTATTGTTCTCCTATCGATTCCACTACCTACTCTGCTCTACTCTGCTATATTTTATCGATTTATTTATCGAATCAATGGTGATAGGCCCATCTACGGATAAGCAAATTTTTGATTCGAGAAAATCTATGAACTAGCGGTAGACGAGAAAAACTGGCCGACATGCATTGAAGCACAGTCTTGAAGCACAAGAGTTGTTCGGGATTATAAATGGTGATTCAGTAAGACCTACCGTGGCTGATGGAGCAGGAGATGCTACAACTCAGGAAGAGCGAAAATCGGATAAATCAGCACAATCTCGTCCTCATCACGAACATCTGAGGATACGTGGGAAAAATTAGCCATAATAATATATAATGAACAGAAATCTGAAAGTACAGTCTCTTCAGCTTACAAGATCAATTTTTCAAGTACAGGCACCAGAAAACCTGAATATTCAATTGCCAAGCTATCTTAATACAATCAAGTGTATGCGTTGTTGGAATTAAAAAAAAAAAAAAAAAACTGATGAAGTCTGACGAAATCAGTTACTTTCCCTCCCGTTCATCCTGTGGTCGTGAAATTTTGTAAACGAGGAAATTTTTGAAAACGAGGTTGAGACGAGATTAGATCAGCGTTATGAGCGTTAAAGCTAACTCCTCTTCGGTTCACTACTGCAATAGAATTTGGTTTACAGCCATCTGGTAACACTTGAATGAGGTTGAGACGAGATTGGATCAGCGTTATGAGCGTTAAAGCTAACTCCTCTTCGGTTCACTACTGCAATAGAATTTGGTTTACAGCCATCTGGTAACACTTGAATGAGGTTGAGAAGAAATTAGATCAGGTGGATGAGTGGTAGGCGGGTAAACCTAACTCCTATCCTGTTCATCCTGGCATGATGAAACGTCAAATATTATACCATAGTTTCCTACGATGATGAAATTTGGACAGGTGCAACATGAAGGACAGAATTCAATACGTTCTGTAGAATAAGTTGTAATATTTTGGTTTTTATAAATGAAAACCCCTTTGGAGAATATAAATTAAAAAAAGTTAACCCCTGATTAAAATTTGATGTTTCACTTAGAACCAGAAAATCGAATAATAGCAAAAATTTTAGCAATACATGCATTTCAGGGGAAGTCCCTTTAGAAAGAAAATTGTCTCGAAACTGAACAGTGACCCAAAATAGATGGTCAACGGTACCCAATGATGAATCCGTGTGGCTCTACAACAATTTTTGTTGTACCTGCATATGTGCAAGGATCAGAGGAAATTTTGAAAATTTGACAAGAATCATGATGAATGAGTTCAAAAAGTAATGCGCAGACTCTCTATAGAAAAGGAACGTCCAATGAGCTCATAAATGGGAGCGCTGATTCTACGCGCATTAAGTTTTATACACAACACAATGAAATAACTGAACATGTTTATAATTTAATGTGAGTTTTTTGGTACTGAGTACCTAAACTATGCAGGTAAGTGAGTAGTAAAATTGATAGACCTACCTGCAGTTTCTGATTGATTTTCTCATCGGCAAAGCGGAGAGGTGTAACAATGGACTATTTAAATTATTCATTTCATAGCAATGAGCTATCAAAACCGTGACGATTGCCGACTGTGTGCGAACTCTAAAGAATTATCTGAATATATCTGCATGTGAACGATGCGAACGCAGATACCTACCTACTAAAAAACTACCCGAACAAGTAAATTCGCATGGCACTGACAGTTTGACTGATTAGACCACGAGAGGTTAGAACGGAAGAAAAACGAGCTTTTCATAGTTTCTCCGTGAGAAAAGCGTTCATTAGAACAGAAACGCGAACGTCAAAAATGTAAATTCTTGATGGATGACACCGTGGAACTAGGATGATAACGGAAACTCTGAACAAATATCCAACTTGGTGCATCAAATTAGACCGTAGCTCACGTGGTATTAGTGTTGGCTTGAAGAGTAGTTAGTGTAGGGACGGGCATTATGATTAAACGGCCTAAGAGCGCAATGTTCGACTCAGATGGTCTGGGAGCTCAATTTTCCCAAACAGCTGATCTGGGAGCTCAATTATCATTTAGATCATCAACAAACTCCATTTTCAACTCGATTTGTTATGAATTAGAGTGCTCTGACCAAGCTTACAAAATATTTTAACCCGCCATGGGTGTTACCAAACAGCCTTGTTGACGCAATTGTTTTACAGAGTTCATGTTAGCAATTGCGTGGAGGCAGCTATTCATCCGAAAGGTCTCAACACTTATTGGAAACCATTTAGAGTCCAAACCTCGCAATCTTCGTAAATTTTATCAAAATCGGATTATACCTAGGTTTTGGAGTTTTGCCTGGGACTAGGAATTATTGGCAACAGAAACGCGTACACCCTCTGGTACTCACAGACAAACTCGGAGCGAAATTTGTTTCGGAAACTTATGATCTGGTTCTGATGAAATATTCATGGATTCAGCGGTGGACCCTCTCTCGATTCCCTAAGAATAGTATTATGAATAGCGTCGGTTCAATTAATGAGTATCGTTTTTCGAACGCCTGCACGAACATGAGGCCTCCCAACTTTCCGTCCAAACCCTCCTTGCAGTAGGGAAGCACAAACTAAAATGCAAGTGAGAATTTTGATTTCCGGGAAGAAAAGATTTTTGACATTTC
>JAEMON010000002.1:10432722-10464942 GCA_030264115.1 Lygus lineolaris | reverse complement strand
CACTTTACGGTATATAAGTACATTTATGTGAAGGTAAGTCATTTATTTAAAGTACATTTATTTGAAGATAGGTACATTTATTTATAGGTAAGTACACTATTATTTTAAATTTTGGTTAGTAACAAGTGGTACGTAATTACGCGCGAATAAACAATTAAAAATAAGCATACATATGTTTGCAAAGTACGTGCACTAATCCGTTCTTCCAAACATGTGCGCCTGTTCGAAAATCGTGGCACTCGACGCGTCGCTTCAACATCAGCATGCACCTAGAAAACTCCAGTTTACACAAACATAATATATTTATGTGAGTATTGATACACGTGCATGTAATTACACACCGCTTGTTACTAACCACAATTTAAAATAATAATGTACTTAACTTTAAATGTATGTACTTACCTCTAAATAGATGTACTCTCCTTAAAATAAATGTACTTACCTTTAGATAAATGTACTTACGTTTAAAGAGAAAGTAAAAAGTGGGACGACATAATTTATATGTCTTACCTTGATGGGGAGTTGAGTTCAGCGTTCTGAAAGGTTTTCCATATTTTTGAGGGTGCGATACGGGAATCCTATGATTTTACATTGATACGTTACCCCCTCTTTTTTTCCGTATCATTTAGCTACTGTCATGTGTAAATCACAATCCTAATATTCTCCGCACTGTTCCGTTATTTGATACCAATAACCTTTAACGAATTGATCGAATTTCGGTGATAGGTACTTCTTTGAGTTGACATCTCTAGTTCAAGTATATAAACTTCGTATAGCAGATGTTGAAGTGGGAAATATGGTGTATGAAAGAAGGCATGTTCAAAGCTTTTTCTGTTTTAAGAGCCCGTTTTTTCTGCCTGAAAAAAAAAAAAAAAACTTTGCGCCTCGGTGTACTCCTTATGAAATTACAAATACACAGAGTGTGTTTTTGCGTTTTGATTGTTAATTTTATCTCATTATATACCTAATAAGAATTCTAAAATACGAATGCCCGATCCTTCAAATTAGCTGTAAAAGCCATTCAGGTGATCCGGGCCCTAAGCACTGTCAAGTAGGTGAACTCCATTTGGAATTAGAGAACTCCTTGGGGAACTACCGTAAATTTATTGTAATATCTCATTAGCTTCAGGAGCCACTCAGCTGATCTGGAGCCTAGGCGTCGTCAACAATAAGTACTGAAGAGTCTAGATACCTAGTAAATTACACCTTCATAGAGTAAATAGCGTAGAAATTAGCTGAAGGAGCCACTTATCTGATCGGGAGCCTAGGCATCGTCAACAATAAGTACTGAAGAGTCTGGATAGTAAATTACACCTTCATTGGGTGAATATCGTAGAAATTAGCTTTAGGAGCCACTTATCTGATCCAAAGCCTAGGCATCGTCAACTTATTGACAGCAACCATGTCATCTGTGTTATCAGGTGTTATCAGGTTTCTTACGAAGAATCAAAATGGCGGCATACGCCTGTTTGTATTATTGAAATACGCCGAGTTTGACGTTTTTGTAGAATTTTTTTAGTAGGTACTCGTAGTTTGAAGTGTTTTAGAGTTTTTATTTCGTTGTGACCCGTTTGACGGATGGAAGAGGAGTCAGGAGGAGAGATAAGTCGTCAAATAATTATAACCAAACGTCGAATAATTATAAATTATAACCTAGGCGGGAAGGTAGCAAAATACCGAGGAAGCTGTTGTTGTTTTTTACATTTTATCTACATTTTATGTCATCTCCTTCTTCTTCACATTTCACCCGTAGATTCGTGATAACACGTTAACATGTTAACACGTTAGCAAGGGCCAGCGTAGGGTGCCTCATGATTTTTCTGAGGACGGAGTTAACAACTTTGCACCTTCAACTCGGCAAGCTCAACCGTGAATACCCCTAATAAGTAGGTACTGAAGAGTCTAGATACTAACTTACGTCTTCATAGGGTAAATACTCATAGCGTAGAAATTAGCATCAGGAGCAACTATAGTTACAAACGAACGTAGTTACCATCAATGCTAGTCATATCCTACTTAAGCAAACCGGATTGTTTATCGGTATCGCATATCGTTTTTTCGTGACATAATTTCATGTCGGTTTTTAACCGGTTGGTGATCACAGGAACACATGATGTGTTAAAACTCCGATTCACTGGATTCTAAGTATTCTGAAGAATGGCATTTCGACTGAAGGATTTCCTGACATCCTACCTATCACGATGCCAAAGAAATGAGTTTCCAAGTTTTGTTTCTTATTGTGTGGGAAAGTCATCCTGGCACTTCCAAGATTTTTTTACAGGAAATTGTTTTTTTTTTTTTTTTTTCAGGACTATGAGCTACATAAACGGAGTGTGAACTCATTTTTACTATGTTTTAACCTTGAAACTGGTTATAGTCCTGGGTACAAGCGACTAAAGGAGACATTCTTACCCTACCCACTGCGAATCAAACATAAATATTTATACACATTTAACACGACCACGATTAGGCATGTGGTTCAGAGTCAAATCATCGGGAGAATCAACAGGCCTCTTTCCTTGAGAAACTCTATTTGAATGGAATACAATACTTGCGTTTAGGTACACTTGATAATTCGAAGTTCTAGTTTTACGACAAGCCACCAGTGAAAACGCCATGATTTGAAGTCATTAGCTTTCTTGTCTCGGTATTTCGAAATTGCCGTATTTCTACAAAAGCCTCCAAGCCATTTCAGTCGCTTTGCTCGTCATTCCCCTTTCACCTACCCACTTTTCCAAAATTCCTAACCCTTTTGTTATTGTAAATTTACTATAATATTTTCTATATACAACCAAACAAAATGTAGTATTTGATGTTTTATTTCGATTTTTCCATAATTAAAGTACTTAGGTAAGTTCGTATTGAAATGTTTGATCTTTCTAGAAATCGAATGCTTTATCCACCGCTCTCGTTAATTCAAACTACTCGATGAATCTCTCAGTTATTTGACCTTGTTTCAATGTCCCTTGAGTTTAGAGTTATCGAAAGTCGATGGTATAATACATTAAATATTAAAAGTACCTACCTAAATAGAATCAGTAGTTCAAAACAATTTAATCTCCATTACTGTGTAATCAAGAATCCATCAATAAATGGAGTCAGGTACCTTGACATAGCAATTTCAATATTCATTTCCAGGAATGCCTATTAATTTTCTGTTTTTTAATCAAAACCTCAAAACTGTAATATTCATCAACAAATCTAATAAATATTTAATTTGCGCCTTTTGACCTAATCTGCCTTCATTCCCAAAATTACGAATGCACCGCCGAATAACCTGCAATATTCAAAAGGGAATAGAAATCGGGTGGCGAAGGGTCGGGATGCATGATTCAGTAGGCAGTGGGTGACCGACGACGGGATGCCCAGGCTGTCATTCTAACACCAGTCATATTACTCCAATCAATCCTCTGAATATTTAGCTAAGCAGGTTTAGCAGCAACCAATCTTGCGAATCTGTTCAACTTCCCTCTTTATGACCCTACTTGCTCTTGTCACTTTCCTTACTTGACGAGAAGGGTTGAAGTAAAATATTGCAATCAGCCTGACATGTAAATTTCCTGGAACTCTGGCGAGAAATGGATTTGTACTGAAACTAAAACCATATTTCACTCATAATAATAAAATATCCGTGAAGCCGTATGATAGCTCGTATAGCCGTATAGCTTATAATATTAAAATAGCCGTGAAAGAGTTAGCTAAGCCGTCGACGTGAAATCCCGCGTGTCCACATTCTCGGGCTGACACTATCGCTAATACGTACTAGTCCTAAGCAACAAAACCAACCACAAAGAGAACTTCAATATTGCTCTTTGCTCAATCCATCGGTTCTTTTTGGTAGTAAACGCCCCCAAAATGGGTACCCCCTTCAAAGAACGTAGGTGCTTACCACCTATTTTCATTATTCGCTGTTTTCTGTTAGGTACTGCAAAGTTATTATACATCACTGGAATTTCAACTTGGAATATACAGAAATAATTGAATTTAAAAAAATAAATAAAAACCAGAACCAGCACATTTATGTGTGGTTGTCTTTTTGTTCGACTCAGGTATCAACCTAGTTGAACACTCAAGTTTGTTTAGGTATTATTTATACCTATTACAACGGGATTTGTTTAAAAAATGTTTTTCTGAGCATAACTTCGACAATTTTCATCCAACTTTGATGGAATTTTCAGGGATTGTGCAGGAAGTAATCCCTTTGGTGATTTTGTTCTATATACATGTTATGTATATTATATCATGTTATGGATACGAGGAAGCTATGTGCCACGCCCAACTTGGCTTTTTTTGTGTTGGACGGAGGGGCACATTTTAATGAATACCTAGCCTGCCCATAGTCATTATGAATGATAAAATCAGATCAATTGTCAAAAAGGAAGTAGATCAGTAGCCAAAAAACAAGTCTTTTAGCGAATTTTCGAAGAAAATGAAGCTATTGCAATGGCTTCAAAATTTTTGTAATGCAAATTTTTGACAATTTTCTTCGTGGAAATCCGTTTCAGACCATTCTAAAACGATTCCTGAAATTTAACACTTTTTCATATGTATATATATATTTATATATATATATTTATATATGTGTCACTCCAGACGATATCTGCCCGTGGGATCGAGATAAAAAATCCACAAAAAAATTTAAAATGTCAATAATATCAAAAGTAAGGCTGAGTTCGTTGGCCAGAATTTTTGGAGTACTCCAAGGGGTCAAATTTTGAAAATTTAGTTTCAAAAATCGCCAAAAAACGTATTAGTTGAGGTTTTTGGTGTGAAATACCATCCTAAACATAAGAACATATTATGGTATATTCGGAATCAGCGTGAAATTTCCTATAAGAATCACCCATAAAATTGGTTAAAATTATACTTTGAAAATTCGCTCACCAACTCATGCTGCATGAATGGAACTTTTTTTACTTTTTTATACAACCTCCGAAACGGACCGAAAGATTCCGATGAAAAGAGGTTTGGGAGAGGGGTCAGCTGGAGTATATTTTATACCCTAAGCGTGTCGCGCTATGGGTTAATGTTGATTGTTTTATTTTATTTCGGAGGATTGAGAGAAAGGGATAGGGAGTCGATTGGCTGTTCCTTGAGAATGATATATATTTCAGAAAACGGTGAACATATATTATGAAGGGCACGTCTTCAATACACGGCAGCGTCGTGAGACGGACAGGGTGACTGAGTACATGAGTTGATGGCTGCGGGCTACCAGGCAGAGCACAGGACCAGACACCCGCCAGACGGACCATTTGTCAGCCGCCCGCTCTTCAATATCTCCTCACTCTATCAGTCTCCTTTCTTCTCCCCAAAAGAAAAAAATTCATGTTCTCCGATAAATCACTGGTGAATATCGCGTAGACATTCACACATGTCAATCGAGGATGACGAATCCATCAAGGAAAATGTTGTCAAATGAATAATAGGTATACATGAGGTTCTTGTTATTGTGTAAATATCTTCTTATGGGTAAATACTGCGCTAGGTCTGTCTGTTTGTCCCTTTGTGACGGTTTGTGCCTCGAACAGCTGAACCGGTTTCCATGATGTTTTTTTTTTTTCTTGCAAAACGGCGGGCAAGTTCCAGCACAGGTTATAGTATAAAGATGAAGTACACCCTACTCCTTCATCGTGAAATCGGCTTTCCTTACCTACATTGAATACAGGTTTGTTTCCAGGGGAAGATCGTGCTATTTCTCGTCGTCACGTAATGGAATCCAACGAAAATAATTTCTGTGACGCTTCCAGCGGTACCAAAACTATTTCTGTTGAGTTTTCTGTGTGCCATTCTGATTTAAATGATCGGAATATATCGTTTATGTCGTATGGAAATGTCGTAATTATAGCCTCCTTTCATTTTTAAGTAAAATATTGTTGATGGGTACGATCATATAACTACTATTAATATAGTACATATTATGTTTGCATCGTTTGGAGTTCATTTTTGTCGAATAACATCACTGGTAAGCTTTTGGTATCCGATTTTGACGCCGCGCGATTTTTGTATCCTATCTGTGCTCGACGATTTACGATTTTTGACTCTAAATTTTCGAACTTTGACCCCTTGGAGTAAGTACTCCAAAAATTCTGGCCTACGAACTCATCCTTTGTTTTGATATCATTGACATTTAATTTTTTTTGGGATTCCTTATCTCGATTCCAGGGTCATAATATCGTCTTGAGTGGTTTATTATAACCTACAAAAAGTAGGTTCTATTGGTTATGCACATAATGAAGGAATGAATATTTGAAAAAGAGGATTTGAAACGCCTGAGTTTTGTATGTTGTTACCTTAGGCTTTATTTTTAAGAACTTGTTTTGATAGGTAACCATCCAACCCGTAACCATTACTTTTCAGGAGGGCAAGAAACAGGAATCGGGCAACATGATAAGTTATTGCAGTATAAATAAGGTCAAATGTTCTATAAATTAAGAGCTTTCAAATACCTAGTGGATAACGATTTTCGTGAGCTGAAAAATGATAGCGTGACACTTCCTATATGATTGGGAAATTCTTAGAAAAATTTCGTTACTTTCTTTATGACTGCTATCATTGGTGCCATATTCGTGATCAGCGTGAATTTTACTATAAAACATCAGTTTTTTTTTCCATGAAAAAATGAAGCGTGAAATTGTACAGGACTGTTAACCTGCGAGTTTGTTAACACCGGAGCTGAAAGATGAATCGAGGCATTATTTGGTTGTTGTGAAAATCAGGGATATACCCCTAGCAAAATACAGACAGAGTGATTCGGGTACAGTAAGGGAGGGTGAAATGCAGACACTCGCTAGACGGGATCATTTATCATTGTCAACCCCCCCACCTAAACAGCCTTGAATATCATTTCTATCTCCATTTCTCTTCAGCCCTCATCAAACCAGGGTGAGTGAGTTCACTAAGTAGTTCACATATTTGTCACCAACCTGCTGCTGGCTTTTCTAAGGAGCGTTACCAGCGTATTTTTTAATTTGTTCTATTAGACAGTTGGGACTGCGATGAGATGATACCTATTTTGCCTTAGCGCAAGACATGCGTAGTTGGTTTTCAATTATTCACGGTAGTTTTTATGACGTCATCGTTGCAAGGTCCGTGCAAGATCGTATCAGTGTAAATGATCCATGACTCCTTGTAAGCTTCCTTATCAGTGCGCATGTTCATTTGTTATCACTCTCAATGGGGAAAAGAGTGAAACTGAAAAAAAAAACAGTGTTGCCGCTCTGCGGAGTAGCGCCACCGTTGATTTTTGAACAGAATTTTCATGCTGACGGTAAACTTTCCAAGCTGTGACGTGGAGGACTATGTTTAAAAAGTGACGTCACTAGTGAAATGTGAACACCGCTCTCTGATAGATCTCTGAGCCGGAACAATTTCGGTTTCCTCATCCAATATCAACTCAAACAACGATTTCAGGCAAAAACCGCCATGCTAGTTGTAGTTTGGTTTTACCGTGCTGCGGTATATGATTCATCATGCGTCCCAAAGCCACAATATTGATATCCTTCTCGGGCGGGCTTCGATAACAATCCCTTATTAATCCAACCCATCCCCTACCCGGAATGTAGAAAAAAATACAGATTGCGCCTAATGACTTAACTGTGCCTTTAACGCGCATAATACTATAATTTATCATTGTGAGTTCGCATCTTGATTTTCGAAGCGTTTCAAGATTGCTCTTACTACTACACACTTTGTGATTATACTTCATGTTTTCAAATCGAATTTTAACATTTTCTAAAAGTTTTCAAAACCAAATTCATCACCTCCGTATTCAAATTAATAAATTATTATCGAACTCGATTTCAATAATAATTCAATTTATTGGATTGTACTGTCTATTTTTTTAATTCATGCCTTGTTGAATTGCACTAAGACAATTCTGAATGTCATCGGTTGATCCTACATCTATCAGTAGGCTTTATCATCCTGCTGTTGATTTAGCAGCCTATATAGATAAGTGTGGTGTAGTAAAATTCCTGTGGCTGGATATATTGTCGTCCGTGACTTAGGTAACAATTTCTGGGATTGATAGCAAATGAAATGACGAGAACGGCTCAAGTCGTATTCTTCGGACCTCAGTAACCTCTATTGTCAACTCAAGATCATGTCTTGCAGTCCTAGATGAGTATGGATGTTATACACCTGAAATGGCTGCTTACACCACTCTGTATAGTGACAAGACTCCATCAGCAATGATTTCAATATCCTTCATGCTAATGATGCAGTAACATCGTAATGTAATTTATTATGTTGGACCAACACCCACTGACTTTACTATTCAATTATTCTCTTCACATCCATTGATTTCCTCTGTAAAAGCCCTATCGCCGGATCTGGACGGCTTCTCCTTTTCATGTCCTCCCCCACCCTCTCTCCCTTGCAGCCTTCCAAAAACGTTGAGAAATCCAACTATTTACAGTTGCAGCTCTGCACCCTAATCCGGAAACCGCTGGCCGAAGTAAACGATTGGAGAAGAGCCAACATTGGATGGCCAATCTTGATAAAAGGAAGACCCTTGGGTGCCCCGATCCTTGCAGACATTTTAATTGAGATTTGCTGGAGCGGTTCAAACTCCCGGGGCGCATGATAAGCGTCCTACCACCAAGAACTGGGTGGGAAATACCCTCAAAGGTCTTAACTTGATGCTTTTATCTTGAAAGGTGATGCGAACATCAGGGGATCCTCATGACTCCAAGTATAATTCCTTCCTACAATAAATTGATGATTATTTTAGGCAAACATTCGTAAACCATTCTATTTAGCCTATTGATAACCAACTCGTATTCGATTTCTATTATAGGCACAATGCCAAGTACCAACATTTATTGAGAGGCTACCCTTACTAATTAAAATCCAACAACATTATGAATTCCCCGTTGATGTTCCAACCGACTCATCTATATTAATGTTGCGTACCGTAACACACCGGATACCATCTGTCTGTCCGCTTGCAATTAGGTTATTACTCTCTTCAGCCCATCTGGAGGTTGAAAAGAAAATTATTTGTTGTATCTTAATTACTTAATTAAGGTACCTACATGTGTAGAAATCCAAGTACCCAGTCAACCACGTGAAGAGTTTATCCGCTCCTCCTCTGATTTTGTTCAAGATGCTATATGAATTTTGAGTCTGGACTCTGTATAACTTTTTCAAATTTCGTAACTCGAGTTTATATTATGTCATACAATTTTATGTTAACGTATTAATTTCAATCATTTGTGGATATTTCATGATTACCTACTAAAATCAAGATAAAAATATCATACCTTTGCAGCCAACAACCGGTTTTCCTTAAACTCATCTTTAAACAATTCTAACGAATCTTTAAGGTGTCTACATCATCTAAGGAGTGGAATTTGAATTTCTCTTGTCACTAGCAGCCAAAAAGTTTAGTCCACAATGGGGACTTGAGGATCATTCATTGTTAGTCTTAGTTGGTTAGAATTCATCCAGATAAAATATTTGTATTTTCCCATTATTGTATTCATATAACGTTAGTGGCTTTCAACTGGGCCAATCATCAGCATTACCAGTACCTGCTTGAAATTCCTTTCAGAAGAAAGTACGAGTGCAATGCAGACAGTCAAAATATGTGCATGAGTATTGCTTGGATCTATAAAACCCTATGAAATTCACGGAGACATTCCCAAAATCTAAGATTTATGATATCATCATCACGCAGGACACGGTTTCAGACGCCATGGCGCCGCAGGAAATGAAATACCACGTAGTTGACACCTAAAATAATGGTCCATCATAATACTCCGAATTTAAAGTAAAAAAAAGATGCAAAAGTAGTTTGCACGAGAAATAATGGAAATTGGATATTTTTCAATTGCTCCCCTCGCTATATCACACTTGTCTGAAGCACTGGGGGATGAGGGAAAATCGGAGACCATAATGTTTTTATTATTCCCGGAAATTGTTAGGTATTCTTTGCAGTATATGGATTTGGGAGTAGCTATGTGGATGTAGATGGATGTGTGTGTATGTGCAAGTATATGTTTGGGTCGCTAATCATTTTGAAAGTAACCATTAAAATTTCAACAAACCGAGCAGTTTACTCGTATTATCCTGACACAAACACTGACAGACTTGCAGATTATATTCATTCGAGGAACCTAACGATTCGACAAGCGCGACAAGGGGGCCAAACCGCAGACATGTTGGAAATATAATATATTATATAAATTTATTTGATAGATTGGATCATGTACAAGTATTAGGTATCAATGTATTCGTACTCTCGACTCTTTAATCAATGTACGTGTTGTTAATAAGATTGCTAAATTACCAGCCGGGTATCTACCTACGTAGGTACTACACAAGAGCTGAGGTTTCATCTCTGGTTTTGATAGGTTACAGGCACAAAGGATTTGATATCCTACCCCATCCAAAGCCATTCACATCTGTCAGAACAAAACGCTCACTCCCTTGACGAGTGGTGAACCTGAACTCCAAAGAAGCAAAGAACCTTGACAGACTTGGTTATTATACCCTACCACGAAACATTTCTCTTCTACATTCCACTAGTTCATTCCAAAATTAACGCAGCTGAAATTGGTTAACTGATTTCCTGATTAATTATGCTCCCAATAAAATAAGGATTGTTTGGGAGATGATTTTGCATTACCTACTTCAGTTGCTCACTTCATCCATGGGACACCACGATGAAGTTGCCTCCCAAAAATATTGTCCTCAATCTGAAGAAGTCAATCGTATGCAGGTTCCACCATGGATGGAGCGCCAACACGGAGAGGTAGATTACTATGTAACCATGTTCCTCTCGGGCCATGGCTACTACAGCAAGTATCTCCACACTATGGGGAAGGTTAGGAGCCCAGGATGCCGTTACTGCGGAATACAGAGTGATGACGCAAGAAACACCTTCTTTGAGTGTCCCAGGTGGCAGGAGTCAAGAGCAAAGCTGGATCAGGAGGTGGGAGGCGTGTCCCCCGAAAACATGGTATCTATAATATTATCGGGCAAGGAGAAATGAGACGCGTGTGCCACTTACATAACAGAGGTGCTGAAAAAAAAAAAAAAAAATGGAGGAACACGGAGGTGATTGATAGATGGAAAGAGGTCTGAAAAAAAGAAAAGAGATTCAACAATGAGAGAGAAGAGCTTGACAGCTTAGATATGGCGACTGCCCCGAAGCAATACTGAATAAGTGGTCCCGGGGCTGTCCGTCTAAAGGAGAAATGGAGTGGGGTTTTAGTCGGTATGCCACTACGGAGAGTCCGACACTACCAGCGAGAAGGAACCAGGTGTCAACTCCAAACGAAAAAAAAAAAAAAAAAAAAAAAATCGTATGCAGTACTTGTCAACTCAATGATAATATACTGTCGATTTCCTTCGACTATCAAAATTATAAATGAATTGCTTCACTCCATATTACTTTGATATAATCACCTATCTCATTTTATAATAGTAAAATCGTGATTCCGTTTGTCCACATACATTGATTAGAATCATGAAACTGTAAATTCATGCTACTTGAAAACCGTCATACTCAATCTTTTTCTTTGTCTGTACGTCTGTTTCTTCAGTTTTTACAGCCACAATGACCAAATGGGGTATTGCGGTACGTCGTAATTTAGTATTTTTGTCTTCAAATACGGATTCAGCACCCTTGAAAACCGGTGAGTTCAAATTGTCAGGTTGAAATGTTCATTAGGCTGTAAAATTGGTGAGAAGATGATACGTGACGCCATATGTTCTGAGGAGTTGAGGGTGGCCCCCAGGCGGGCCCGGGGTGGGTGATGACGTCACTTGCATATTTTAAACAGCACTCGTTCTCGCTCACTTCCAATCATCGGATACCCGAAAAATAACACCTTTTTCGAAAGCTTTCAATGGAATATCTCAGTTAAACCAATAAATGGAGTAGCCGGAATTGCCCATTGTTGTTCGAGGGAGAGTATCTTTGGATAAGTCTAGCTTCAATTAAGAATTAAGTAGTAGATTAGGTACTAGGTTCTATTTCTAGGTACATTTTTGGAATTATTCAAATCTAACGCGGAGGGAGAGTATAATTTTTGAGGGTTTTGTGGGGTAAACTGGGCTGTATCCACATTTGAGTTCGAAACTTCAATATTCTGACAAAGTGGATTACACCCCATTCCCATCTTTGAACAGGAAGGTGAGTTTTAGGTTAGAGGGATGGAGTAAATTCGGGGTTTCATGTAATTTCACCCCGATGCACGATCCAAACAGTGGGAAACCTGGGAAAAATCGTTGAAACACTTCAACCTGATTGGTGGACGCTCAAAAATTATCATCAAGAGTGGGAGGGATTCGACATCCGGATTTCCTCTCCATCGCTCCTGATTCCATGGAGACCAATTTCATTATGGGAAGGGGACTGGATTTTGTTGATTTCAGCCTTCAGATCACATTTATACGCATGTGTTCGCAGAGATACAACGTACAACAAATTATTCTCCAGAATGCACGGAGTAACCATCATTTTGAGCCTTTGGAACTATGGGAGAATATTTTCGTAGATTCTGCGTTGCATCATTATGAGCCATCCCATGATATTGACGAGGCTGAGGACCACGGTTCATGGACGACAGAATTACTGACAGCAGCCTTACCACTTCCGTTTATATGGGTGATAACAGGAGGTTAAAACAGGAGGTTCCTGGCCAGTTTTCAACGATTCATTAGTCCGCACCCCTAAAATTGAAGACTGGGCTTCAGAAATATCCTTCCTTCTTGTAATAATTACAGTTCTGGCACTCATTTAGATTTTTTAAACTGATGTAGATGAGGCAAGATCCTATTGAACAGCAACCTGTACGTAAACTTTATTTTACTAGGTAAGTAATATAAATATGGAAGTGGTAGAGCAATGATGGAGATTCATAATCGTGTTATTGATTGATCGTATTATTAATTTAGAAATCGAAGTGTGCAAGGAATCCATATGAGAGTGATGTAATGGGGAACTTGCATGGTTATTTTTTACTTTGTAATTTGAAAGATCTTAGTGAGGGCTTTCCAAAAAAGGTGCTGTATGAGAGGTATCCGACGATTGGAACATTCCGAAAATTGGTTTTGTAATTTTAACCTAACTAACGTCACCGACCCCTTGCCTGGGCGGTCCCACAACTCCTAACTTTCGCAAAACCTAAATGACATCTCGCGCTCCGTTTCAACTCGTTTTCCGGTCAAACCAGTCGCAATTCCGAGCTTAAAATTGGCATCATGGTTTTTTAAGGGGCAATAAATCAGATTTTGAAATTCAAAATGCAAAATTCCTACCCATGTTGGTTCCCCATTCAGTTTTTCTCATTTTTATCAGCCAATTTTCGACCGATTTTGATGCGGTTTCCGGCATTCTTCTTGTTATTCAAATCTAATGGAATCAGTTTCATAGCACGTCTTTTCTTCTATGGCAGAGTAGTTTTTGGACGTTTTTGATGTGAGAACAGTTCTCATAGTTTCACGAATTTTGAAGATTATACTTTCATTATCTACAGATGAATACTTATATGCTGTTTGGATCCACGCTCCTTACTTATTATTCAACGTTACCTGCTTCATTGAATTTTTTTTAAAGTAACTGTTTGTTTCGCTGCAAAGACTTTTACAATTCAATCTGTCAAGACGTCGTTCTGGTAGACGAAAGTCCGCCTACCCGAAGAAGTGATCGTATTCAGTTTCGCATGCAGAACAAAAGCCCTGGTAAGAACTCCCTTCGAAACATTTTCGGGTTGTCCCGACTAAATATGATCCTCGCAGCTTCTCTTCAACGCGGACTGAGGTGTCCATTACAAACAAAACCAGGAGAACAATGGAACCTCGGCCCACGCCAAGGCCCGACGAGCGGCCCTGAACCTCACGGTCCGGCCGGGGCGCTGGCCTACTGTTCTCGTATCAGCCATCACATCTCTGAGTTGTCCCTTCTTCTCCCGTCACTGGACTCTTCCTGACTGACGATACGGGAGCACCTTAGGGCGCTAATATTGACTTTGTGCATTTGAGGGCGTAATCGACCAACCTTGCGAAATGCTGCGTTGATGGAAGCACTCGATTCTCTAGTTTAAAACTGCCGATCATAAACGGTCTTCAGCCTCATCTGGCCGTCTTGCGTCAGAGACTCTTATACATCATTCTTAGATGGTTGGCGGTGATAGGCACGATGTCTTTGAGGTGTACCTACGTCTCCCAGAGTCGGTCTAAATATCGAGTCATTTACCGCCTAAGGTTCTTGCAGGTCAATTGTGTGAAGTTTTCAAGCGTTATACCTAATAATTATTTTTTGTAGGTGGGTAGATAACTCATAAGCATACATAAGTTGAGTAAATATTTTATCCTTATACCTATAAATCAGAGAAAGTATTTTCCTAATTCTTGAATCTGTGTAGTAGAGAACGTGAGGAACCCATTGATGTTGGGAGTACATGGTTCAAATGCATAACTTAGGAACACATACCTGTAAGGTGTTCGCCTTATCGTTGGTAGTCTTGTACAGTTGACCTGGAAGGTAAAGGGAAAGTATTGCAGTCTGCCTTAAATTAAAATTTTTGAACAGCCAGGTACTGGATTGATACCCTAACTGAAACCATTCACAGAGGTATCGTGTGGGTATCAAGTACCCAACCCACCACCACCGATCTCAGAATACAACAACCATACATTAATTATTTAATGTGTTGCAACTTATGAGTTCGAGAAAATCCGAAGGTCCAGATTTCGGCCAAACGAATAGCAATAGAGTCTTGTTTTCCCCGATGAAAATGTTGATGGAAAAAGAAAATTTAAAGCGGGTTTTCCACCTTAAAAGCCATTGCATCACGAAGGAACGAGCACAAAGGGTGGTAGTTAATCTTTTCAACCCGCCTGCTTCCGTGGCAAATAAGTAACAGCTGTTTCACACGCTAATGTGCCACGCTAAATTCGTTTCATCCAACCAACTGAGAACCCCAAAAGACTTCAAGTGAATCAGTAACAGTTAGATCTTTGAGGAGTATGACTTTTTAAAGTTAATTGCTTGGTGGCACAAATCACCATCAACGTTAACTTACTGATTTAATGCTTTGAGGGTCAATGGGTACCCATCTAAAATAGCCAATCTTTTGTTGAATGTTGCTATAGAATGTTTTGTTGATTCATGCTTTATTATTTCCGGTATTTATCTAATAAAATTCCATAGCAGAGTATCTATTATCTTCTATCTATTATCTATAGTATGTATTTATTATCTATTATCTATCTAGTATCTATTTATTATCTATTATCTATCTACTATCTAGTATTTAGTATCTATTATCTATAGTATGTATTTATCTAATAAAATTCCATAGCAGAGTATCTTAACGTTAACTTACTGATTTAATGCTTTGAGGGTCAATGGGTACCCATCTATAATAGCCATTCTAGTGTTGTTGCTATAGAATGTTTTGTTGATTCATGCTTTATTATTTCCGGTATTTATCTAATAAAATTCCATAGCAGAGCATCTATCCGTGTGGGATCGAATAATACGCAATGTGCTACACACATTTCTAACGAATCGCATTCTTTCGGTCTGACAATCATGGTTTGATAAATTTGTCTTCATGGAGAGGTACCTATTTGAAATAAGAGAAGTCTACCACAATTTAAGGTTTTACTTCAGGAATTACAGGGAGTCTACCCATACAGTTTGAGGATTTTCTGCCTCAATTAATGAAAGGAGCTTTGTGGTTGGAAGGCTATGAGCTTCTTTGTTGGTAGAAGTTCAGATTCTCAAATCTGCAGGTCGGTGATCTACCTATGCAGAAGGTACCAAGTATCTAAGGGATATTATCATATAGTATCCATACCCGTAGAAGTATTGATTCTTGTGGATGTAGCCATTCCTGAAAACTATTGGCTCCTCAATGTTTGTGCAGACGTTAAATCCGAATCTTAGGTACTACATATTTCAGCCACAAGCTATAAGACAATCTCTGGTCTCAAAAATCTGCCAAATTCAAATTTCGATTTCTTAATTATCAAAACGCATGATGGATTTAAGTATCATGGTATGAATGATTACAATCTAATGGATCTATAAGTAAGGGTTCTAGCAAGGAAACCGCTCCATTCCACAGTCATCTCCTGAGACTGAGAGCATCTTCATGTCTGGCGGTCACTATCGAGACCTATCACTCCATCAGCTACGTCTCCCAGGCAGCTAATCACTATAAATGTGCCTCTTCAGCTCTGATCACGGAGTCAAGATTAGAAACCTACGCCCTATTATTCAGGTCAAAGTTCGCGTGCCCTGCGTGAGCCCTTCCAACGCCGTTCTTGCGTGGACGGATTTATTTGTCAGCCGTTTCCCCTTCCCACAGCCCGACCTTTCGCTACACACAATCTTGTGATTATACTTCCTCTAGGAAGTAGGGCTGTAGGCCTAGGTATAAATTGCCTGTCCATTTGTTAGTTGGTAGACACAAGAAGGTCAAAGAAGTGGGGTTGACCTGTTTGGTATTAATGTTTTTTTTTTCTCGTAGGCCCGCTATTTGTAGCAGGCAATTGCAGAGCCTTGAACAAGGTGTCCATTTTTCTTAGTGAGTAATCACAACAATAAGGTCAAATAAATTTTGGAGCAGCGTACTTTTGCCCTGTTTGGAACTATGGCCGGCTATTTATATATAAATAACTACAGTGACTAATCGGGACCTTGAACATGGTGAACATTATTCAAAATGCAGTGTAAAATCGACCTTCAGAATTCGAGGAGACTGTAGTCGATCCAACAACAGCATGCATAGTGATGTGATAGCAAAGGAATATTTGCTAGTAAGAATAATATTGTAGTTTACCCGATGAAAGTGACTCTGGTGATGGGATTCTTCGAATGAATGAAGAATACACACGTTGGAGCCCAATAGTTATATTGGGCTCACAGTTGTAGCTACAAGTTTCCTCGGCTAACTCGCCAAATTCATCAGGCCTGGTTTGTTGTGTTGATATGCCACTTTTGCTGCACCATTGGTGGTGGTTCATCTTCATTTGAGTGGAAGGAGTGTCCTGCCCAGACGACACAAGAGTTAATAAGGTTTGTGCTCTGTGCCTTGGGGGGGGCTTTGTTTCTCTCCTGTTAGTGGTTATATTTTTCAAGTGCTGTAAACAATCATCGGTTGTAGATAGTCGGGATTCAACCAAAAAAAGGGTTGGTAAGGAATTACATAAATCCTCTATATTTCGACGTTGCGAGTCGCACCGGACCCATCTTCAGGAACAACCTGTAAGCAGGAGTAAGCATACAAGGTTACACCTGTCCGGTGCGACCCGAAACGTAGAAATATAGTGGATTTATGTAATTCCTTACCAACCCTTTTTTTTCTGAATCTCGACTATCTACAACCAATAGCAACTATGCAGCAGACTAAATCTACCTCGTATAAACAATCATCATCATAGTACCTATTTTTAGTATTTCATGTCATTGTTCCAACTATAAGAACTTCCTTAATGGAATGTTTTTCTTTGTAGCCTGATGCGAGTTGGCCGAGGAAACTTTGTAGCTACAGCTGTGTGCCCAATATAACTATTGAGCTCCAACGTGTGCATTCTTCATTCATTCAAAGAATCCCACCAGAGTCGCTTTCGACCAGTAAACTACAATTTACTACGCCTGACTCCGAAGACATCGCAAGAATAATATTATTATGAGTGCACTTCTTGTACACCGAAGGTTGAGTGTTGAGAAACCTCATCAAATCCTACCGATTAATTTCAAACATCCCATAAACTGTCGGAAATTACTGTGAGTATAGAATATTTAAAGTTGTAGAATAAAATAATAATGACTCAAGTCTTTACCGATTGGTTCTAATCGATAAGTGAAATAGTGGTTGGCTATTAAACAAAGCGCCATAACGTGAAGTAACATAAGGTTCAGGCAGGTATGTGTTTTTCTAGAAGATGGAAGTCTTGGTAATGTACCAATACTTCAATCTTGAGGCCAGACAAAAAATTAATAGAAAGAGTTTTTTCCCTGAAGTTTTCGGAAGGAATAATTGATTGGATGGTCATTGGTCTTCCACCATCAACAAGTTCATGAATATCTTTTGAAAGTTCTTTAGGACTTTCATCAGTTTTTATGACCCTATACCGTGTCATTTTCGTGTAGGTATCTAAATGGTAATGACGAAATGATGACGCGGGTATTGGTATCTCAGCCGAGTCAACAGAAGCTGTCATTCTGGCCCACCCTAAGAGTGGCCAAGCCTTCTTCATCCTCGTCCATATGAATCGAACCACTCGCAATGAAATGTATAATGTGAACAATTTAGAATAGAATGAAGTTTCATTTACACAATAAGTATACAAATAAAATAAATTTAATTGAATGCACGGTGTACATCGATCTTACCAATACATCAACGATGCCTATCGACAGTCGAAGCCCACAGGTACTATTCGGTAGCAACAAACATAGTTAATATATTATATCGGACCGCATTCCTATATATTATCTTATATATTGTAATACTTATTTTCCTATTGTCATATTATGTTTGGTGAACACCCTACGAATCCAATATAATAATTAATTATGAAAATCCAATAAAAAGTAAAAAGTTACATTATTCTACAAATTAGTTCAGGTATATGACGTTGATTAGATTATCAATAATTCCAATACCTCTCCGAACTATCCATTACAATATTCAAGTTCTATAGTTAATTTTCGTTTAGTCCAACAGGAGATTTCATATTAGTGTTTAGATTCCTGTGGACTTATTACTATATAGTAGGTACCTACGTTTGAAGACAATGATTAGTAAGAACCAGTTGGAGTCCAGCGTGTAAAGTATATTCGTGTCCTTGTCTCGTTTAATGTTCGGATGTTTATGTTGAAATATGAGCAAAATCTACAGGTAGAGTTGATGAATATATTGAAGACAATACATTGAAGACCTTCACAAGATCAAAAACCTCTTCGACTGGAGTTAGACGAGAAAGGGACACATAGTTTTCATAATAGTTTGTTTTGTTTCAAATAATATAGGTCGTTTATATGAGTGGTAAAGGTGTTGACACTCGGAGTTGGTTCGTTATTCTGAGGAAGCTTCAACCCGACAGAAGAACCGAGTTTTCAAAGACACTCAACTTGGAGGAGAGAAATAGAGCAGAGTCTGTTGACATTCGACATGTACCACGTGTCATGTGTATCATGTGATCAAGTTGTGTTCATGTTGTTCACTTTGAATATTGAATAACAGTTTTGTGATGTCGCGATAACTTAGGTGGTAACAAAAATATGTTTTATAACAAAACGTACGTAATATTTCCATTTTATTTCTATTTCAAATATTCCTTACATTTCCCAATTGATATCGAAAACGAATAGTACACTCGTTGAGTAGTCTGTATGTTTCCATGGAAATTATTATTTAGAATGTGGAATGGCTATCTACGGTTAGCACGTGGTACCGGGAACATTCTTTCTCTAGTTCGATGAGTAAGGACATCATCAGTATCGAACAAAAACCCATGTTTGTTGAGAAGTTTTAGTTTGCATAACAAGCTCCATAGAAGTACGACGCTGGAGGTGCGAGCTGGTGAGGGTCAGATTTTCTCTCCAAAGGAGATAATATTATGATGGAATTCACATGAGTTATACGTTTATACTTTTAACATGGAATCATGTTTAAGCGATGGATCCCCCGCCGAAAAGTGAGACTATAAAGTGACATGAAAGTAGCGCCGAATTGATCATTATCGCTTTCAACGAATCCGTTGCTAAGTAAGGAAAAGTAACTTCCTCAATTTCCAACCCATGAAAATCGTTCACCACTCGTTGGAAAGCTCTTAATTTATCGAATATTTCCATGCCCTTTACACGACCGTGGATGTACGGAAAGCTGAGTTAAACAGAAAACAATGTAGGATACTTGTTTACAATTACCGTATTAGTAATACCAATAAACTGAAAAATCTTCACTCGAAAAGTGAGAGCGAGGAGCTAAAACATGCTTCCATGTTTCTTACATTTTAGCAGTCAAGCTCAAAGCAATAACATCCGGGGGGGCGCAGGGGGGAGCAGCCAAGCGCCGAGTTTTTTGTAGGTATGAATGCTACTCCCAGTCAAATACTGGGAGGCAATTATTTTGTGGGGTAAATTTTTGAATAAGAAATGATATTTTCGGATATTTTCTTCAAACTCGCTAAAAACTTCTGTAAAGTTGGGTGGGAAGTATGTAATGCTTCTTCACTCTCGTAACGTGATAGAATACGTAGTCCCGGAGTTACGCCTGTGACAAAAAAGATTTTGTTTGCGCGTGCGCAATAGTTATTGCTGATCCAGTTGCCACGAAGCGTTAGTCTTGTAGTCAGCCCCAGACTACCTTCCGAATTGGAGCAAAATCGGTTCATATAAGGAACTGAAAAAATCGTAGTTTCAGGAAATCAACATTAATTTGTGCATGCGGGCATGCTACAGGTGGTTCGATGGAGATGAAATTAGCAGAGAGCCGTCTAGGGTCTGCTCTGAACGAACCGTGGAAATTTCTTCAAAAACGGACTATAATTTTGTACAGCGTTATTCCTGGGACCGGGAACTGACCAAAGACAGACACGGAACCATAGGCAATTTTTATTCTTTAAACTGGAAGATTTCAGTGACAGCTTTCCAAAAAAAAGTTCCATTCAAGCAGCACGAGTTGATGAGCGAATTTTCAAAGAATAATTTTAACCGATTTGGTGGATGATTCTTATGGGCAATTTTACGCTGATTCAAATATTTACCATATATTTATGTTCCTATGCTTAAGATGGTAATTTACACCAAAAACCTCAAAAAACAAGTTTTGTAGCTATTTTTGACTAAATTTTTTATTCGAGTACTACATATTATTAGATTATATGTGAGGTCTGACCAGTCTGAAGTCAAGTTGTGTTTTGTGTTGGTTTTGTCAGTCAGCAGTCAATTGTATTAAATCAATTTTATTGTACCCAATGTAGCCCCGTATGATTGGCAGCCACAATAGAAACATCATGATAATGGGCAATCCCGGCTACTCCATTTTATTCGTTCAACTGGAAGATTTCAGTGAGAGCTTTCCGAAAAGGTGCTATATAAGGAGTATCCGATGATTGGAAGTGAGCGAAAATGAACGCCGTTATAAAGATACAGATGACGTCACCCACCCTCAGCTCCTCAGAACAGATGACGTAACGGGTGATCTTCTAAACCGTTTTACAGCCAAGCAAATGCACAAGCTGAAGTAGGACTAAGGGGGTTTCAAGGGTACTGAATCCGAATTTTAAGTCGAAGAGGCAAAATTCTGACCCACCGGAATTCCCCATTGTTCAGAAAGCTTCGAAACGTAAAAAGCAAGCGGAAACTTCGATTTTGGAGAAACATTTTTGTCTTTACTTCTCGCATGAATACATACTTACCTAATATAGTTTCCGACTTTTGCTAGAGAGCCATCATGCACAATTTCTGAAAATGTCACCTAAATTGTTCGAGTAGTTCCGGATTTATAGCTATGAAACACATTTCAAAATCGCGCATGCGAAGTTAGTAGGTATTAGTGGTACGGTTATGTCAAAACCCGAATATAATTTTATCAACATCCATCTACCCTCCGAATTTGAGCGAAATAGGTCAATTACGAACTGAGAAATCGTAGTTTCAGGGAATTCACGTTTGCCCACGTGCACACGCTACTGGTGGTCGGATATCGCTCTGGGGGTTTAACTCGCGCAATCCTTGAAAATTTCACCGCAATTGGTCGAGTGGTTCCGGAGCTGCGCCCATGCCAACAAATTTCAAGTTTGCTCTTGCGCAGTAGATATCACTCATCCAATCGTGACGAAATTCATAAGTGAGTGTCTTGGAGTTAGACCTCCAACTACCCTCCAAATTTGAGCGAAAGAGATTCATTAGGAACTGAGATACCGGGGTTTCAGGAAATTCAAGTTTGCGCATGCGCTCACGTTACTAGTGGTTTTATGGCAATTGAATTCATAGGGGAACGTCACGGGGCTAACCCGCAAAATTCCTGAAAATTTCATCAAATTTGGACTTTAACTTCATATAGTTTTGCCTGGGACAAGTAATTGTCCACATATCGACAGACAGGCAGACACGGAACCAAAACTGTTCAAAAAGCTGTGAAACCTACGTACATTACTCGCCCATTTGAACTACCTGGCGCAATCATGGTCACGTGACACGATACCTGAGGAGCTTGTCACTGTGACTTTAATCTGTTCTCATATACCTATATTAAATACCTATTCATTAAGCAGTACTAACTGCCATGAATGCACTTACATCTCCTCCTGACACGTGGGAACGATTTACCTACAGTATTGACACGTCAGCTTTGATAAAGCACGTTTTAGCCGAAAAATTTGTGTTTCTCAACCGGTGCGAATGTTTGAATAGAGCTTCGAGCGACCGTTATCTCCCGTTGACGACTCCCCTAAATGCGATTTTCACGGGCTATCAAGAAACAGGAAAAAAAAAACCTAAGGAGTTCTTCTATGCTCATGAGGGCGAGCGGTAATCTGTGTGGAAGGTAACTGCTCCATGTTTCTTACCTAATAGGTAACTGGAGTTGGACGTTGTTGAGTGCATGATGCGCTGCACGTACTAGCCTCAGTGACTCAGCCGCAAAAGTAACCTTCAATTTGCCGTAAACGTTGCAGATGGGAACTTGATTTGATGTGGAACAAACAAATCTCCGAGACCGGAACATAATCATTCAAATTCAATATAGAGTGCCGCATTATACGAATTATATATGTATAATTCGTATAATTATACGCATTATACAATACTCGTACATATATATATATTTATAACGTTTACGTAAATAGCGTATTATCATTCAAAAATAATTCGCACGGATTTGTCAACCCCGTATTTTCCATAATTTATTTATTGTTCAAGAGTTTACCGACATACGCTTACATCATGTCCCTAGAGCAATACCGTTTTGCTCCCATTTATCCTAATGCTCCCACCCTATTCACTAACTAGTATAATGCTCCCACCTTATTTTGCTCTCATGTACGTTATTGCTCCCAAATACCTTAATGCTATCAACCTATTTCTCCCATTATGAATGAATGATCCCGCCCTATTTGCTCCCATATATACCATACTCCTGCCCTATTTTCTCCAATATACGTACCTTAATACTACCGACCTATTTTTTGTTCCCATATATTAATTAATACTTCTGCCCTATGGGATCCCATATTCATTGATATGCCTGTGCTATTTGCTCCCAAATACTCGTACCCTAATACCCCTTCCCTATTGGCTCTCAGATGCCTTCATACTCTCGCAATATTTGCTCCTATATACCTTTGCTACCGATCAATTGGCTCTCATATACCTCAATGATCCCGCCCTATTTTGCTCCCATATCATATTTTGAAATACTCCCGACCTATCTGCTCTCATATACTTTATTGCTCTCGCCCTATTAGCTCCCATATACCATATAATGCTCCCGACTTATTGCTTCCGTACCTTGCTACTCCAACCCTATTCGATCTCATATTATTCCTTATTGCACTCACCATATTTGCTTCAATATACCATCTAATGCTCCCACTAGCTGAAAGAGTTGGAAGATATTTATGTCGCCTCGCCTGGAAAACAAGGCCATTACACTCCCAAACGGAAACTTTGTATCTGGATCTCAAACTCATGAGTTGCACAGGGTAATTACCCATCAATTGGTTACGTTTTGTTAGTGATCCTGACAGCAGAAATCCGGTGGAATCCCGGTCCCAATTTCAATTTGAATTTACCAAAAGTGCTTATTGGGAGGAGTCCAAAAATGTTCTTAAAATGTAGTGTTGACCACCTCGCCAGATCAACCCGCTCCACAACGACCATCGCAAAGACCTCGACTTCTAGGAATTTCCCAGTTGATAATAAATAATATTAAGTACATCATCCCGACGAAAAAATGTTTTTTTCCAATACTTATATGCTAAAAAAAAAGGACTGCAGAGAGACAGAGTACAGGTACTTACAATTTCTGTTAAAAGATAAATACTGGTTCGTTATGGTTATTGCTAGAAAATTGTTTCGCAGAAACGCGACGAAGAACATGCTCGTTATAAAATACTATTATAATAATTTTGTTTATCCAAGTTTCTGCTTCAAATTTTATCATTTTCGGGATTGAAGTCACTTGAAACCACTCAGTCAAAATGGATTTTATCTCACTTGGATCCAGCGAAGTGTGTCAACGAACTCCGCCCAACGATACCTCCGCCTTTGATTTGAAAAGCTGTTCATCCTTTTCTGGATCCGACAAAGTAGTGACTCAAACCTCTTTTATACTTTCATCAGTAACGGGAGATCCGTCAGTTGAGATGGGGTTCAGGAGAGCTCCAATAATGTATTCTAACAGCTACATATACTGCCAATTACTGGGTCTCGCTCGACCTGACAAAGCGTACTTCAATTCAATTCGAACACAGGACAAACATCGATAGTCTGGAGCACCAATGATAGGCGCCGTCGCCAAAGATGGCCGTCCCGTCTTACTCAAGTTTTTATTCGGTTAGAGTCTGTCTGTTGTTTGTTATGTTGTCCCTACACCACGCCCAAACGCCTGAACCGTTTTCGATGAGATTTTAAGCAAAACGATGGCAAAGTTGCCGACCAGTTTAAATACGCGAGGTTGAATTAGTAGGTAGTTTATAGAAGAGTATTGTCGAGATTCAGCTATTGTTGAGGACCTGTCCTCAATTTGGTCCCGTATCGTCTCTTAACGATTGCTGATTGCATTTCTGCAGGATTTCTGATGTACAGGATTCACCTGACGATGGATCAAGTCAGACGTCGTGTGAGGAATGGAGAATGTAAGAGTGGCATTAACTCTGGCTGAATCCCGACAATACCTATCTATAAATGACCAATTTGTAGGTGAAATATTACAGCAGATGTCACAAGTTGGTACACTTTCTTCCTTCATGTCGAAACCGACCTTCCTTAAAATACCGACGTTGATTTGGTAACAGATACCAAACTCTTCTTGCCATGCATGGTCAAGTGGTAACACCCCAACACTCAAATTCCTCGAAGAAACCGACGTTTTGTTGTATCAAACTTCATTTTCTCCCATAATTTCTACAGTGAAATACGAGCTAAAAGCTCGTAAAAGTTAACCACACTATTGAAAAGCTGAGATTAAGAGATCGTGGGATGAATAAGGCTTCGCTGAAGAATCAGTGGAACAGTTTTTGATCATATTCACGGGCGACGACGATTCGGATGATGATTGGGAAATCAGAGAATCAGAAGATGAACTGTTGGATGGAAATTATGACTTTTTTATGCACTTTTTTATGGTAGAATGTATTTTTCTTCATTTATTGTTGCGTATTTATTCTATTGATTTTGAATAAATTATGATTACGTTCTATATTCAACTTCAATCACAGCATTTAATTTTATTTCGCAACAGATACTTACTCAGTTTGGAACCTAAATTAGTTTTCATTACAAAGAGAAGAAAGGAAAAACTGCTGCATGAAGTAAGTACCTACCTGACAAAAATTTTTACATTTCTTTTTGAGTGTTTATACTCATCTTTTTTAAATCTTTCGAAGGAATTCAAATTCGTCGATGAAAAAACTGTTGATGCAGAAATTAAACAGTTTTACATTCCAAGAGGGCGTTATGAGATATGAATTATGAGTTATGAATCAACCCCATTGAGAAAGTGGTGAAAAGGCTGAGCAAGGGGCTCTGGAGCTCAACGTTGCCAAGAAGTTCAGGGACCCCAGGTAGTCCAGAGCCGCTCCGGGCTTGGACAGACTGTACATCATCTTCTTCAGAAATCCCATATAGCTTGAAGGAAACTCTTCTTCTTGAATTTTTTTTAAAACTCGCACCAAGAAATCTCTCTCCACGAGAAATGGGAATGAACTGATGGTACGAGTCGTATAAACTATCATCAGTATGTATACATCTAATGAATTTAGGCCGAATTTTGTGCTGTTTACCTCTTTATAAGGACTTTGAAATGACCTATCTACCCCAGGCGGATGTTATTGTTTTTAATTTATCTCACTCAATACCTCAGTAATAAGTGGGAAAAGTCTGTTTTCCGGACGACTCCGGACACGTCGAGAAATCGCTGTTTTTGTAAAAACTACATTAAAAACAAAAATTTTCAGAAAAAAATGTTTGCTGTTTATTTAATGCTCTTTTAACCTCGAATGAGCAACTTTCTTATCCAAATTTACATTGGCCAAGACCCTCCAATTAATACAACACACCTTTCCCATGTTTACCGAAAAAAATCGGAAAAATGGATTATTTTGTGCTTGTTTGAAAATACCTCATAAACCTGAGTTATATACATGGAGCAAGATTATATAGTTTCACAAGTCAAAACAGAAATTTAAAAAATTCCCAATGTCGTGGTTTTTGGCCGTTTTTGTCCCACTGTGAGCCTGTGAAACTGTGGCCCGGCTTCGTAGGATCCCGCAGGTACGTACTGTCAAGCGTGGACTGAGTTATTCATAAGGGTTCGCTCCGCTAAACTGGAGAAAAGGCCCTGACCATTTGTATTACAATCGGATGTCGAAGATGGAACGGTTGTGAGATCTCGTTGTGAGATAGGTACCTATTTACCTTATTTGGTGTATTCTGCCATCATTAGGAAGAACGTCCTAAGCACATTTCTCAAGTTTCAAGAAAAACGCGTTTGAGTTTCGGTTGCTGCTCCATCCATACTGAAAATTGCAGTGAAATTGAAAAATTTACATAGGATAAATCGATTTTTGAAACGTGGGCTTGGGACGTTCATACCTAGCTCAAAAGTTGCGCCTGATCGAGTGCTACAAGACACTGTCCTTATCTCTAAAAGAGTAAAAGTCCCATTCATGCAGCATGAGTTGATGAGCGAATCTTCAAAGAATCATTTAAACCGATTTGGTGGGTGATTCTTATAGGAAATTTCACGCTGATTCCGAATATACCATATGTGTCCCTTTGTTTAAGATGGTAATTTACACAAAAAACCTCAAAAAACGCGTTTTTTTAAAGCGATTTTTGACTATAAATTTTCAAAATTTAATCACTTGGAGTAGGTACTCCAAAAATTCTGGCGAACGAACTTGACCTTTCTTTTGATATTATTGACATTTTAAAAACGTGTGTTTTTCAAGGAAATCAAGTGTTTTAGGGTGTTGACGACCTGACCATGACTTCAGGAGTTAGGTATCGTTTTCCAGGTAATTTTTCGCGCTGAATCGAACAGTGACATTCCCGATTCATTTTGACGAATAAAAAATTGATTTTTCAATTAAAATATTGAATTTTTGGACATACTAGCTTATTAAAACGATATTTTGTTGAGCTAGTGAACAATTGAGGTAAATCTGAGCAATAATCATTTGGAAAAATTCAATAAACTCACAGCATTACTAAAATATGAGTTGGATGTGCTGACATGTCCAACAATTCACTATTTTAATTGAAAAATCAATTTTTTTTTCGTCAAAATGAATCGGGAATATCACTGTTCGATTCAGTGTGAACAATTACCTGGAAAACGATACCCAACTCCTGAAGTCATGGTCAGGTCGTCAACACCCTAAAACACTCGATTTCCTTGAAAAACACACGTTTTTTCGTATAAAAACTCGATTTTCTCAAAACATTTTCCTCTAAACGATAAAAACTGACTTACCGTTGGAAAGCTGAGATTTTGGCGCAACTTTTAGGCTTACGGGCAAAAAATCACATGTATACGACTGAGACCTATAAGCGATTGAAAAAAGTGGTGATTTTCATTATTTGGCAATTTTTCCTCTTGGAGTTCGTTTTTCACCCGTCTCGTCCATTTGAAAAACTTTGGTTCTCCATCATGGATATAGAAGATTTAACGCTCTTTTCAATGGTATATTTATTTTCAACTTTAAACTGTAAATTAAGGGAGTTATGGTCGTTTTAGTGATTGAAAGTCGAAAGAAAACACAAAATCTTGAAATTGAAAAAATTCACAAAAATAGAGGGTTAAAAAAAACTCTAGGAGACACTTTTTGCTGGAAATTACCTGTAGAATCAGTACCCGGCCTGTGACCGTCGCGAAATGAAACACCCTGTATATACACAATCATTTTATGGATTCGAGGAAGCTATGTACCACACCCAACTTGGCAGACGTTTTGCTTCCGAGTCTACCAAGGTAGCGGAAGCATTGTTTTCACTTATGAAAAGTGAAAAATTTGTTGCCTCCAAAATCAAAATTTCAACTCGCTTTCTACGTTTTAGACCTTCCTGAACAATTTTGGTTTCGTGTCTGGCGGTCTGTCTGTCCGGGAATCCTTGCAACAGGCATAACTTCCACATTTTTTTAAAATTGAGTTCTCATGAACTTCCGACAATTTTCATCCGATTTCGATGGAATTTTCAGGGATTGTGCTGGTATTAAAAACCCTTTGATGATTTTTTAAAAATATACATAGGTATCTTATATATATACAATCATGTTATGGATACGATATGTACCACACCCAACTTGGCAGACGTGTTTTCGCTGCTCGGGACCTTTATCGGTGTCGGCCCTTCCTACACATAAAATACTCACATTTTGACCATTTGAACCACCCAATATTATTCTTGTATGGGAGGATTATTGGAGACCTGAGATTTCTGCGTCGAATGAGACCAACGACAGCTCACCAACGTAGTAGCCATGATTTTCGGTAATTTTTCAAATTTCCCCTTTTTTTGTGTGTTTCAGGTCGGGGTTTGTAGACGGTCCTCGAGTTTCAAGGAGACCTTGAGATGGTCTCTTCGAAATTTTGAATACTCGGCTTTTGAAATCCTCGAAAACCATCTCAAGGTCTCCTTGAAACTCGAGGGCCTTCTATATATCCTGCCCTAATTGTTTACGTTATTCCTTTACGAGGCAGAAGGGAACCGGTCGAACCGGTGAGGAGAAGAAGGTGAAGACGAATCACCGCAGAAAGCACCTCATTCGGGAGGCCGATTTCGGGGAGTTTTTCTTTCTCTCTTCATTCGCCGGCGGACGTCCCATTGAGAGAGCGGATGAGGGGTTTATGAGGAAGCCGAACCTCCGCAATACAAACTCGACGAAGGAGCCCCGAAAGAGTTACAGTTACATTCAGAGGAGTTACAGAGTTACAGTGTGATCGTCGCGTGAAAAGGAACGAGGAAGTCTCCGGAAGTGTCTTTTCCGAAGGGCTAGTGGGTAATAAACTTTTACAACGCATAAAAAAAAAACCTCCGCGGTGCTCTTTTCTCCACTTTTCACCGTCCCAGCGTTGCTATTCGTTGCCGCCTCACCCTTCAGCGTTGCTCTTCCGGAGAGCCAAACAGCTTGACCCGCTTTTCAAGTAATTCAATCCGTCTACTCTTCCCCCCACCGCCCTTCGGCGCCCGGTTTTCACTTCGGAGCTTTGATCGGAGGTTCAATCTCAGGCATTCCGCCCGGAACCCCGGAATACTTCCTTCTTTCAACTCCTTTTTGACTTCCTCCTCCCAGCCCCGGAACTCTCGACTTTTTTTGACGTGTCAAAACGTGACCCTTTTCGTGTGTATCCCACACATAGTGATCGTGTGAAGCCTGGAAGAGAGGGCTCGCAAAGTCCCGGCCGAGAGTTTGACTGGATTTCTCCAACTTGGAGTCAGAGACTCCACCTCCTCCAGTCTGAGAGAAAACTTTCAGACGTCTCCACTCCTGTCTGAAAGTCAGTTTCACGTTTCCTGACTTCACCGGATCGGTTCTTAAACTTACAACTTTCAATGCCTCGCCCGATCTAAATTGATTTTACTCCCTAACACTAAATAATTAGTAGTTTTCGAAAAATCCGATTTTTCGAAGACGTCTGCCAAGTTGGATGGGCAGTATTATAGCTTTCCCACTTTTGTAACATGGAACGAGAGAGAGGTGTTCCGGAGTTATCCCTTTGACAACAAATTTAATGTTTCCGCTTATGCAGTAGCTATTACTGATCCATCCGTGATAAAATTCATAGGTTTTGAGTCAGCCCCCAACTACCCTCCGATTTTGAGCGAAATCGATCAATTAGGGAACTGAGATACCGTAGTTCCAGGAAATTCACGTTTGAACATGCGCACACGCTACTAGAGGTCCGATGGCTATAACACTAATAGGGTACTGTCTAGGGGCTACTCCGTACAATCTTTGAAAATGTCACCGAAATTAGTCGAGTGTTTCCGGAGTTATGGCCATGATACACAGTTCAAGATTGCTCTCCACACCGAATTCGAGCGAAATAAGTCATTTCGACGAACGATTAACAATCGATTTTGAAAATTGTTTCTCAGTCGAAAGCTTAAAATCGATTGCACTAATTAATCGGGTGGAAAAATTCGATTTTTCAAAAAACTTATTTATTTGTCCTAATTTTAAAAAAAATAAATTTTGGTATTTCACCAATCAAAATTCGGTAGGTTTTTATTTATTTAAAATTCAATTTTTCTAACAATAATAATGGAATTTTCATGGCTGCGTAGAAAAATGAAATTACGGTGGGGTCGTTCAAGAATTTAAAAACATGCTTTGTTCAATATTTTAATAATTGAAAATGTCAAGGCCACAGACAAAACCAAGTTGCAAAGAACGTCTTATGATCTTGAGAAACTCGGCGCTCCGCGCCTCGCCCCCCGGTTACTTCTATTTATACATACTTCGGACGAAATTATTGAAACACAGAATGTTTTTAAGCTCACGCGTTCCACATAAACCCATCTTCAATTTTCGACTCAGCTGATCTGGGAGCTCCATTTTTGACTCAGCTGATCGGAGAGCTCCATTTTCGACTCAACTAATCTGAGAGCTCCATTTTCGACTCTGCTGATCTGAGAGCTCCATTTTCGACTCAGCTGATCTGAGAGCTCAATTTTCGATGCAGAGAGTAGTACCTCAAAACATTGCGCTAGTACCTCATTGATTTCTACCTACCATTCAGTTTCGAGTTAATAAAAATCTAAAGTGCCGGAGCGTTCCCGATTTCGTCACCGATTTCGTTACACAACTTTGGCAAGTTAGTCCATGGCTAAAACACATTCTGTGTTAAAATAACACATCACGAAGAACGTACAAAGTTTTGTATAAAAATCTTCATGCTCGGATTTACTGCAACAAATTTATGCGCTCTTACAGCAAGAAGCAGTCAAAATAGTTAAGTTCGGGGTCTGTTGTGACTGATTCTGGACAACAATATTGACAACAAGAACAACATTTATTTTTTCACACAAAAGACTTATTAATTTCGTTCGCATGAGCAACCGTATTGTAACCTACCGGAAATATATTTACAGTTACTGATCCTAAAATTTTTAGCACGTTTCTTTTCAAAAAATCCTCTCTCAAATTCGAGTTTATGTTAGTTGTAGTTACCTCGATATGTACTTTGTTTCTGTTTTTTTTTCTCTATTTTTGGATATACACTTATATGTTTTATGACGTAATGTGAATGTGTACAGTTTTAACTAATTATAACTAAATCCATGTATGATTAGATTAGATTTCTTAGATTTCTTTATTAATCGTGCTTTTGATACGGATACAGGATCTGGACCAGTAAATAAGGAAGTTTCTTTAGTCATAAGAATTTTGTGTTATACTGTAGCAGACTTAAGTCGAGTGTCATCAGCGCCGATTTTTTTTTTCTCAGTTATTTATTATTGCAATGTGAAATATTCTGTTTAATTGAAACCTCCGTAGAGTTGAAAAATGTACGTAACTGCGAAAAATATTTTCAGGAATATAATGTTAAATGGGTCCCGGCTACTAGTAAAAAAAAAAAATCCATACATCTGAAAGCCTTCAGTTTGATCGTAGGAAGGGTATTATTTCTTCAATGTGAAAATCAAGGATTATCTATTTTATATTATACCAGCGTATTGGAACTGTAACAAGTGGGAGGAAGATTTTGAGGTTTTTCGAAGTTTGTTTTCACGTTCAAGTGGGAAGAATTTGGTTATATGTTCTTGTGCACTGTGCACTAGTGTTTCTATTAAGTTCTTGTACAAACCGAATCCCGGCTCATAGCTCGATGCTACAGCCGTAGAATGTTTATTTATTTATTTTTTGAAAATGTATACTTTTTTTAATAAAGCATTTTGAAACTGAACTGATTATACACGTTATGAATTGATTTGTTGGTTTTTCCCGAATTCGAGGAGGTAGACTACTGTATAATTTTACTGCGTAACAGCTGTGGGAGTTATCCGATCTTTTT
>JAEMON010000002.1:10372405-10388680 GCA_030264115.1 Lygus lineolaris | reverse complement strand
ATAGTTCGAGTTCGAGTTCGTGGGTTCGAATGCACCCCTACGGGGAACCCTTCATTCTGCATGACGCTGATAGGTCCCAGTAAGTACGAGTACCTACTTTATCTTGGAAATCATCGTACGTTAGTTAAGTTCACCGAGGAAAAAACAGTACCTACCTGAGAGCACGCAAAACGACTTGAGCAGCGCTGAAAAATTTCATGGTACAGAATGATGTTCTGTAACTCTGTAGTTATCACATTTATTATTACAAACAACTGTTGACGGTCAGAACGACTGTTGTGACAAGACACGACGACTGTTATGAGCAATTATATCGAGTTAGTATTCGAGGTATGATTGTAAAAGTCACGGATAAAGAAAGAAGAGATGATAATAATTAATGGTTCAAATCAAAAAAATTAACACAACATTATATCACACTAATAACTCACGAACATAAGAACGCTAAAATTATCCAAGAAGAGTTGATTCAGTCACCTATCCTCATCTCGACAAATCTTCTCACCCCCTTTCCACCATGAATCACAACCTTCCTCCTGAAATCCCTGAAGTCGCTGATCCCTGATGTTGCTTCCTTACAGGACACCTCGCGGGCAAAACATGGTGGCGTTTATCACCATCTTAAGAACTCAACTGTAGTTGTTAGCAACAGTTGTTTAGCTGACAGAACACCCCCTTCCTTCAGGACAGGGAGGGGTAGCTTCCTGCCCGTGAAATCCCTTCCTGATTGCACACATACATCTACAGGGTTGCTTACATTGAAGTACTTAAGTAACAAAGTATTTCAGTGTTAACTTGATTCACCTAACATGTTCTTCTGAGGAATATGAAACATGGACCCGTCCTATGCAAGAGTGGTTGGCTAGTCATGAATTCAATAAGGAAGAGTTAGGGAACACGATAACAAAATTTACACACTACATACTATCAATCTTATAAAACTATTCCCAAGAGGCTGCTATCCAATATCATCATTCCAGCAGGATGACGTCACAGGTAAATACATCAGGTATTTAGTTAGGTAGATAGTATTAGCAATCAATCGCTTCAAAAGTAGTGATAGATATCGTTGTCTCATGGTGGTACCGAAAATGTAATTACGAAATTGCTGACATTCAACAAGGTGGTCGCTTGAGTATCAATGACTAGAGAAATGTGCGCAGAAGTCTAGTGTTCAAAATTTCGCACGAGCAATAGGGAGGTGCTTAAGGGACGTAGGTATAGATTCTTATTGACCACATAAAGAGATACCTACCTACAGAGATAACTAACCTAAAGAGATACCACAATACCTACATATCGTAGCGTATAAAGGGTGGGTATACAGACCGGAGACCAGGTTCACAATGTGGCCTTTAATAGTAAATTTTATTTTAAAAAACATAACTATATTATAGTAATACTACTTCTTGTAATACGTCTGTGTCTCAATTTAGACTAGTAACATTCATAATACAAATTAAATTATACCAGTCAGCTGATCAAACATAATTGTTTCAAACGCGTATCAATGCTTCACGCTGATAAATTGTGACATGAATAAGTCTTATTGCACTGAGTAGGTTTCCAAACGCCACGTCCATTTCACAATGTAACGTGTAAAGTACAGACGTTGTTTGGAAGAAAACGGGTTTTTCCAAAGGAAAAATTAAGTGTTAATAGAAACAAAGAAGCCATGTCACCTACCACATTTGATACTAGTAAACAAACAATCCCTATAAAAATAATACAGACTGTTCGAAGGGCAATCCATGTCAAACCCTCGTAACTAGGGAAATGTTGCTCAGTCGGTTTTTCACCTATAAAAATCGATATCCACTTGTTGGAAAGCTCTCGATTTATGCCGAAATTATGTATGCTGACTGCTCGGCCATAAAAACAATGAAACCATGTCAAACACGGTAACGCTTTTGACGGGACAAAATTTTGGATTGACCTCAGCGAAAACACATCATATTCATTTCAATTGAACACCACCCCTAGTGACGGACGAATTTACTCCTTTGTTCGATTTTACGATGAGCGGTAGGGTGCACTACATCCTACTATTACAGCCTATAACCTGTCCAGGAACTTTGCTATCAATAATTTCATTATTCAAAAAAAGTCATGGTAATCGATGCAGCCGTTATTGACAAAAACCTTCACGGCCAGACACACACTTGATAATAAATTATATTATATTTAAAAGGTATGTAGAGTAATTAAAGATTAGGTCAAGTCCTTCCACACCAAGATGTCTTCCACACACCGTTACGTGTAGTTAGGAAATGTCACTGGTTCTTCGGCAAGTTGCCCCAAGGTTCTTATAATTCATGGATTTCCACTTCTCAGGCATTGCATTGATTAGATTTCTTTTAGAACCGGTGTAAAAAATATATATTAAAAGTCTGAGTTGCTCGTTGGAAGGTCGTCATGATGACTTGTATTTACAATGTTCTCTGCCTTGCTTGCTGAGTTCCATGTAGAGGCAGAAACCCATTGATGATTATTCCCATTTCTTCTCTGATAATCTTAGGGTGGTAAATAGCATCATCAGTGATTGAGGCTGGAGGTGGAAAAGGGGCACATGGGCTTATGTGCCCTGTTATCCGTAAGAAGACATAAGCCCAAGTGCCCCTACAGCTACAGCTTTCCGTAGAAAAAATGTTGGGAATCACTGCCATCTTAGGGTGTTCCGGCCAGGGTGTGAACCATCATCAAAAATTCGAAAATCTCGGGAATTATAGAGTTCATATTAACTCTCACTACAAATTTTATTACTACTTCATGCCAACATGTTTAAAAAAAAAAAGTAACCGCCCCTTCCCCCGTCTCGTAACCATTTTACCGTTGAAACGTTTTCCCAACTTTTCTCAGCCAATAGTCAATCAATTTCAAATCTGTTTCCGGCATTCATTACATTTGTAATTCTGCAGCGCAACGCACTATCAACATTTCAAATCCTAAATTTTAAATCCATAACGAAATATGAAATTTTCGAAATTTAAAATTTTGATACTGTGATGCCCTACAGAATTAAAAAATTGAAAGAATGACAAAGACAAATTTGAAATTGATCTATTATTGGCTGAGAAAAGTTGGAAAAATTTTAACACCACTTGCGAAACTCCATTAATAATTATCCTGTGAAAATTTCAAGTACCTCAATCAATGGATATATCGATATTTTACTGCTGAGGAGTCTGCAAAGGAGGCTTTTTTGCCGTAGGCATCAAGCAAAATGATTGTTTATCTCGAAAAAGGCACATAACCCGAAAAGCGTGGTTCTCTCGAAAGATACATCTAACCAATTTTTTCCATTTATTGATATATTCCTTCTTTCAAATCCATAAAAATCCCCCCCCCCCGAAACATTGATAGGCTGTAAAAAGTAAGAAACTCTTTTGACTCATTTAAATAGAGAACCAGTTCAAAGTTAACAAAAATGAATTCATATAAAAACTGTAGTCATGTAAAAACTGTAATCATGTAAAAACTGTAGTCATGTAAAAACTGTAGTCATATAAAAACCGTAGTCACGTAAAAAAACAAATTAAGTTTTATCCAATCACACACTTGCCGTAGGTGCTCGTAGGTGTAACTGTAAATTCTTTAGCAGGAACCAACATCATTGGACCATAGCAACAAGACAGAGGAATTAACGTTCCTCGCCATCCTTCATACTGCCTATTCAAACAAGGTGTATCACAATTTTCATTCTACCTTGAGCTGCAAGTTCCTCAAAAGGTTAATGGTGCACTTTGAACATACCCGTGCCGACGTTTCACCCCTCCCTTCCCCTCTCATAGCTAGAGGGAGGCTTAAAACGGCACTTAAGCGCTGTTAGATGCAATACGGGCCTCTCCAACGTCACGAGAGCCGCCCCGCGATCTTTTGCAGGCCCTTTTCCACTGAGGTCCGAAGCGAAAAAACATTAAAACCGACCGTTCCGGCAACCTTCAATTATCAATTAATATGGCTTACAGAGTTTAGTAGGGGAGCCTCCTGTTTGTTTTGTCCAAAGTGGGGGAGGGCATCTCGAACGAGGTGGTTACGAGCGCGGTAATTCGTCGATTAGGTTTTATGGTGCAATTACCTATGGGAGCATCGTAGGCGGTAAATTGCACTTGGGAACGGGGTCTGAAGCAGATTCTCCCAGTACTATTGCGGGCCCTCGAATGAATGCACAGAATAGACCGCTGAGCTGGACGTATTGTTCTTTGGGGTAGCACCCCTTTGGATTCCGGTGCAGTAGCGAAGTACGGAATGGGTCGTAAGACCTTTAATGAGTAGGAAGGGATCGTCTTGAATACCACACCCAGTAACCAACAGTATCGTTAAACTTTACATGGCCAAAAATATCAACCAGGCTTGCCAGAAGTCCCGAACTGCCTGGGACAGTCCCTTTTCTTGATCATGTTGTCGTGTTCGGCAATTTCCTTCAATGAAACGATGCGTCTTGTAGTTCAGAATGTGACAAGATTGTGGTTTCACGACCCTTCTATATTCATTTCACTTCCATGAAATTGTAAGCAGAACGTGACCTGAGCTGGTCGTATTGCTCTATGGGGTAGCGCTCCTTTCGATTCCAGTGCAGCAGCGAAGTGCGAAATTGGCTGTAATGAGGGGGAATGGATCGTCTTGAACACCACATATGCTCACTGTGTATATTTACATGGCAAATTAATATTGAATTAAATTATCTTCCCAGAAACTCTGATTGCTAGGGTCAGTCCCTTTCCTTGACAACTTATCCCATGCTCCTTGGCTCTAATTCCCAGGACACGATGTGTCCGTTTCAGGGTACCACAGAATATTCCTAGATTGGTAATGATATACATTATCCATGTTGTTGATGCGATGAATGTTGATTTCAAATGTACTGTTTCATTTAAATACAAAGCTTTTTTTAAACAGTTTAAAGCGTTTTTTTCCTCTGTGAGACAAAGGTTTTTTACGCTGTTTAAAACTGTTTTAAAATGGTCTTAAACAAATTTTCAAAGATCGCCCATCAAGCATGCATCGTTCTCGATGGTGTCGACGAGAAAAACTGTCAGCTCTTTGCTGTCAATGACGCAAATGCAGACAACAGGGTCATTGTGGACGTTGTTCCACCCATCAATTGCCAAGCAGACATTTTCCCCGTTCACAGTAGCTTTTAGATTCTTTCTTTTTTTTTTTTTTATTCCTCGAATACCCGGTGTATTTTCCAGCTATTTGATGTGGGTTCGGAGGATTAGAACCAGGCATGCAGGCTGACAGCATTTTTATAGTGTGATAGTTGCAAACACACAAATTGAGGTACACCACGATCAATTACCGCCTCCTGAGATGCCGTTAACGTCACAACGAAGTTATCCAGAGTTTGCAATTTGGGCTTTTCTGGGACGACTTCGCTGTCTTGTTGACTCGTCGACGAGCCGATATGGTCCACACACTTTCCAATGTGTTTTTTCATTCAGGTTCCAGCCCCACAAGCTCCCCCACAAAGTGTTTGGTAAATCAAATACTATACTGACCCTCCACTTGGTAGGTAACTAATAAAATACCTACCTATAATACACTGCCTACCATCCTGGCAGCCATCACCTTGAATTGACATTATACAGCCCACCCCCTGGCAAAGTTTTAGGTAAATCAGATACTATACTGTCCCTCCACTTGGCAGGTAACTGATAAAATACGTACCTATAGTACACTGCCCACCATCCTGGCAGCCATAACCTTGAATTGACATGATACATCCCACACCCCTGGCAAAGTGTTTAGTAAATCAAATATACTATGGGAGTGAAGGAAGGCGAAGGAAGCAAGTGGTGGAGCGGACGCGCGGTAGGGGGAGCAGCTCGTACGTGAGAGGGGTGGGGTTCGGGGGGATCTTACGGAACAGACGCCTTCAAACCAGATAACCATCCGTAAAAACACGTTCTCTGTTAAAATCATGCGCAGACCCCATTATTCTAAATTGAGAGGTCCTTACTGACATTACAAGTATATGACATTTCGAGGGACGTGTGATTTGTTTTCAGTTGAAGCTCTTGATGGACGAGTATTTGATTATTATAATATATACGTAAACCAACTTCGCCCTTTCACGTATAGGAAGCTAAACCCAAGTATGTAGGTCCATAGTTTTCTCTTCTTCTCCTTCTTTCTTTAATAAAATAATACTCAACGTCTGTTTGTTTTTAATGGTTTGCAACTCAAAAACACATCGCTGCATCGATTTCCTAGGTTATTTTTAATAGATAGACAAGTTCTTGGCCAGGCTATATAGGCTCTGGCAGTAGTTGTCGTGCACCCTCTTCTTTCATAGAGTGAAATCGCCAAACACCCGTTACTGTCAAACCCAATGGTTTCAGGTGGTTACGATCACGATACAGCTTTGGGATAACCGATTTTGATGCGACATTGTGCTGACTAAGTTATTGTAAGAACCCACGAATGTTAGGCACGTGGTGGATGTGATGTCCTTCAATCTACCTACAGAACACATTTTTTTCACAACACAATAACGTGAGTCTGTATCTTTTTGAGCACTTATTACATTGTATTGAGCAATTTAGGTTAACTTGTGATTTTTAATAATTTATTGAATTTGTCCTTTTGATTAAATTAAATCGAGTAACTACCAACGCCATATTCTAATAGTCGTGAGAAATTCCTCTTCTCTCACATAAACGGACCTAATACCATTTAAGCGATTTTCCACTTCAGTTAGTGGTTTCTTACTAGTCGAAGAGACGAGCCATCAGTAATCGCAACGTTCCCCGTGATCAACAGAATTTCACGGTGTCTGCGCGTAATCAGAATTACCCGAGGGATTCCCAACTATCTGAAGTCTTCTTTACACTTCAAATTCTGTCTTCACAACTTTTCGAGGAATTGAGATACCTAGAAAAGACCTTCGTCTTTTTAACGAATTTGCGAAGATACTGGCTTCAGAATTTTTGTAATGCGAATTTTTGACAATTTTCTTCATGGAAATCCGTTTCATACCATTCTAAAACGATTCCTGAAATTTATTATTTTGTATATATATGTCACTCCAGACAATATCTGCCCAGGGATCGAGATAAAAAATCCAAAAAAAAATTAAAATGTCAATAATATCAAGAGAAAGGATGAGTTCGTTGGCCAAAATTTTGGAGTGCACATCCACATACATTCATCACACAGATCATCATCATCATACAAAGAAACAAATCATCATCAAGGTCAAGGTTTGTTTTCATTTTCATTTTGAAAATGTACAGCCAAAAATCGCTAAAAAACGTGTTTTTGGGGTTTTTGGTGTGAATCGCCATCCTAAACATAGGAACAAATGGTATATTCGGAATGAGCGTGAAATTTTCTATAAGAATCACCCACAAAATCGGTTAAAATTATTCTTTGAAAATTCGCTCATCAACTAATAAATGCTGCATGAATGGAACTTTTTTGTAATTACTTTTGAGCGTCAACCATTTTTCTTTTGCTTCTGACGCTTGAGGATAACAAACCTGAAAACAATCCAGTGTCGTATTTTGGAAGTATACGTATAGTTACCTACCTAAGATAGAATTGAAGCAGAAACGCTGAAAAAATGATTACTGCTACGCCCTCATGAACCTGATACTTATAACTTAATGTTATTCCTATCAAAAAACACGGTCCAGTTTGCGGTACCTCCCGGTTATTTTACAGACTAAAATTTTGTTATGGTGGCAAATTTTCAATATTCATTATGTCACAAATCGCAGGAGACAACGAATCTGAAAACTGCCCATAGCTCGCAAATAGGTTCATTTTGTAACGATGAACAGCTGATTAATTTTCAGTATTTTGATAGAGTTTTGAATCGTTCAAATAATTCCCGAAACGTTGCAAGTCTGAGTTTGTGAGGAGCTAGGGTTGTTGAAAAAACATTAATTTTTTCTTGCTCGGTTCAACGGATTATTTATTGAAAATAAAATGAAAACACAGAAGAATCAACGCATAACGCTGACACATTGTGACGTGAACACACTTTCATGTCTTTTAACACTAAGTAGGTGGTCCAAACGTAGCAAAGTAGAAGTGAGTGTCGCAAGCTGGAGAGAGAAAGGGTATTTTTTGGAGCGAAGAAAAACATGATGATCAAAGATCTAAGAGCTGTTCAGCTTTTCAGCCTCATCAATCCAGCTTTTTATTTTGGCGGCATCCCTATACCAAGCATCCCGATTTTCAAACACGTTTAACTCCGGAGTTTCACAACAGTGTTCCTGATTACCAAAAACAAAGATTAGACTAGCCAGGTTACCACATTAGACGTAAGTTGTCTAGTGAACAACTACGCGTTTTCCCGCTACCATACAGAACCCTTCATCAATTCCTCCAAACTAACTTTGATTATCGGTATTTGGGTAGCGTTTTTGGTGTCGAAATTTTCAGAAACACCCCCAGCCATGAAACATGGTATTCATGTCAATAAATGAACATAGCTCTGTCTGACTGTTACGCCCCTGCCCGTTACATCATTCCCCACTCGTACTGCCGTGTTAAAGAAAAACGACTCAACTCCAATGTTTACGAAAATTGGATATTCACGTACGTGTGTGATTTTTTCCAATATTTTAAATCGTAATTGAGTGAATTAAATTAATTCACGAAAGTGCTGCTCAACAAGTCGTAAGACATCTTTCTGGTTCTCCCTGGTTAGCCCGATTTGTTTTGGAAGCTCTCAGAGAGGCGGTAAATTCTCTTCATCTCTTCCTTTTTTGGTGATACTCCGAAATTGTTCCGTCGATGAGTCAAAGCGGTAATTAGGCAGACAGCGAACCTTTGACTGTATCTGCAATTTCTTTATTATCACCCTTTGTGCATCTCTGAAGCCCCCGATACACGGGTAAACATCCAACGAGTCCTTCAAGTCATAGACAACCCAATCGTCGAATAGGGTGCGAACAGAACCGAACTCCCTGTAGATAGAGAGCTCAATCTTTTTGAGCCGTTTCCCAACTCTGCCAAATGCTCTGTAAGCTGGCAGAAAGCTGTGTCCGCGTGTTAGGAATATCGATTGGATTTTCTGGACATGTTCGGGTGCTTCTTCCTTCAGTTAATAGCACAACACGTGTATCATGTAGGCGTTCTTATTTTGCCCACCATACCCATCACAAAATAACTGAATCGAGGTAAATCGATCCTCAAAGCCACAAACACTTATTGATATGAGCAAACACGAGAAGAGAAACAAAGAAAGAAACAACGTTTAAAAAGGGAGGTTGTCGTAAAGAAAAAGCTGTGTTTCAAAGAAATCGCGTTGCCGCAATGCTAGTCTGCGTGGCGTAATGAAATTCGGCTTGATCTAGCGGACGGACGACAAACCAATGTACGGAATGGTCCAAGGGAATGCTGCCATCTATTGAGAAGTTTGATAAATTAAATCAAAAACTGAATGTATTTCTCACAAGTTTAGAGATGATCAGTTTTTTAAAAAAACAGGTAACATTTTTAATATTAAATGTTGGGAGATGTTCAGTTTTGGTGTATACAAACGTTCTCTCGCCAGTGAATCTTGGGGGTGTGGAGATGTTCAGTTTTGACGAAAACACACGTTTTTATCGCACTATTTCAATGGAAAATAATAACTTTTGATAGGTGTGGTTTTGACTACTTGTGCAGACCTGGAATCTTAGCCGAAAACTGTAAAAAAAGTTTTTCGGCCAGGGCTGGAGATGTGCAGTTTTGATAAACCCTCCTCAATTGATGTCCTATCTATCAACCCTCAAAAAATTGGATCGCTAGAATGCACTTAAAGGAATCTATAGCTCAGTTTCTGCGGAGACTTTAAAGTTAATTTCTGCAATGTTTCGATTTTGGTAATGAGTCATTTTCCCTTCTCACGGCAGCGTAGAGCGGACAGGTTTACTAGTAATTTTGCCAGAGCCGCTATGAATAGCAAGCTTAGTTGGAAAGTGATGACTGGATAGGTGGTTTTCAACCGATTTTCCTTCTTTCGCGCCTCGTAACTGCCTCCGAAGGCTTTCCTTGCAGCCACGCTTCGACTGGCTCAAGTCGAAACGCGTGACGCCGAATCTTTTGCGTCAACCCTAAAAACGCTTTGCGGTCAGTCATGCGTCGCAAGGGCCTTCGGCGATCAGTTTTTCCACCCTGACAGACAGGCCTCGAGGACACAGGCGGCAACCCCGCTTCGTCCCGGGCGAGGCATTCAGGTGAACCAATGCCATCGCTGCCACTCAGGGCCAGCTCTTCCTGACGCAGTGTACTTCCCTTTAAAATTATAAACCTGCAAAATATAAGTAGTATTAGTACGCTTTCAACTACATTATAGTATTATAATCCTAGATACTACCTGCTAATAGGTATATTATCCAGAGTTGTTCCTTATTATACTCAAAGTTTTGAATTTATAGTGTAATAATATACCTATTCTTATCTTTATATGTAATTTCGTGGTCCGCCGAAATTGCGAAGCACTCCGTGGTCAGATTTAAGTGTTAGACGGCTCATTCGAACCAGCTCGACTATCATGTGGTAGATAAGAATTTTACTATTCCATTCGTAGATCAGGGCTGATTTGTACACGAAAATCATTGCCTGAACTTCAAATGGAGAAAATGGAGTTGATAGTAATGTTGTGTATTTTCACAAAAATAAGGAAATATTCAGAATGTTAAATTAATCTAAAATCCTTCATAATCAGCAACAAACAAGAGCTTCTTGTTCTTTGAGAAAAATCATCGTTCCATCACAACTTCATGGCATCCATGTCAGCGTTCTTAAGCTGGAAAATACAACAATTTATTCCTAACAACTGTGTCCATTGTCCATCCTGTGAAAAGTAACAACGAAGATTGGATGTGAAATGCAATCATCACTTTAGCTCTCTGTGTATGGTGGGATTTCAGGTAGAATTCATAACGGAATTATTTCGTTTTGACGTTTGCTGTTAGTGACACACCGCTGACCTGTGACGTTTGCTTGTTGGAAGAAAAATTCAATTTGAGCTTTTATGGTGGGAATTCCAGAGAAAATTGAAGTTGGAAACGCCGTTTTCTCTTCCCCACAGCTTGCCACAGCTCTCTCCAAGAGGCACCACCCCCTTTGTAAATAGGGTCCGTATTCCAATTGACGGCTCACGCGTTTCCGTGACGCTGCTTGCATCAAGAAGGTTTTTGCCGGGGATCGCAGGAGATTCCCTTCCCTTGATCAGTCGTGAAAAACCTTCTGGATGGAGATGCGATGGAGTTAACGGAGCCCGCTTCCCATAGCCTCCCCTGCGGCGTCTGATCCCTTGCTCGGCCTGCACGAGTTTTGTTTGGTTTGAAGCTTCTTATCATCCTGTTTGGAAACTTGGCGGGCCTCAAACCACCGTCCATCCCAAGTCTCGTGTTTTTTCCTTCGCTGACGCCCTGGAACTATCGATTTTTCAACAAACGTGGATGCAATCGAAACACATCGTTCCGTTATCAGGGTGTTTCCTTCAAAATCGAGGGACGATTATTATTATTATTTTTTATTTTTTTTTTTTTGTATCATGATTGTGTAGCCCAATTCGGGGTGAAAAATCTGGAACAGTAATATTGAAGATGGATGAATGAACTCTTCATTGCAGCAGATAGCTCAGAAGAGATAGCTATGATTGAGGGGACATTAAATGATCAGACCTCCAATGTTAGAATCCTTTTATCAAAAAGTAATAGCGAAATTATGAGGATTTAGAAGTTAGGTACAAGATAGATCCTCGTGTAACTCATGTACTCCCACTCCTAATGTATACACTGCATAACACACTACAAAAATGAACGTTTAAATTTGAATTCGATTGCAGAAGGATGTTTCCCACTAATTAGTTTGCTCGCGATTGGACGGCATTAAGCGAAAAGGACCCAATCCACAAAAAAGTCAATTGCAAAGAAAATAGTAGGTGTCAAATGATAGGCAAAGATATGTAATTGATAGGCAAAGATAGGCAAAGGTGTCAAAAGCAAATTATACCTGCTATTGGCTGACTAGTGTTCTAGTGTATGGAATAGGACCAATCGGAAAATTCCAAACGGAAGATATATAGTATGATTTGCTGAAATATAAGAGCAGTGCTTTGAGTCAGATTTATTCGATTCGTGGTGCCTGTGGATTGGGTTCAATTCACCATATAATTAGGATCTTTGATGATCCTAAATTTAACGCGAAGACTCGTGGAGTCCTCAGCATCCCTATTTGAATTTTTCTGATGGCTAATGAATTATTAAATCTCGCAAATAGGTAGGTATGTACTTCCAAGTGGTACTGGATTAAATAGATGACAGAGGAATCAGGTATAACATATTATAGAGTTGTTATTAAAATTAATACCTGATGGTATTCATATTCAAACAATTATTACAATTTGGCAAATATGGAAGATGGAATGGAATAGCAGTTGGAGAGAATTCGCTTTTCATTTCGTGCAATTTTATCAAAAATAAATAGTCCTCCAAAAAATGGGTGAATCCTTTAGTACGGTTTGACACATTTACCATGTACCTTTGTACCTACTTATGCCACGAATTTCCCTACGATTCTCATGAAAAAATAGGAATATCAACTGTATTATTTCGATTTTCAACTCAAATATGTAACACCTAGATCCGATTGAGATAGAAAGTGCAATAAGTTATTTAGATTGAAGGAAGAGAAAGGGAAGCGCAGTTGGAGGGTGGCTTTTGCAAGACCACTTTCGTTAGATTGCTCGAATGCACATCTATTTTTTTATGAAATAGAGAGCGTTTCAAACCTCTGACCGTGCAACTCCTTGATTACAGTATCTGGTAACGTTGAACCGCCAAGATTTATAGGGCAGACGTGATTCTTGAGTCCATTCTGGTCTTAGGATGTATGTCAAAGGGCACTGGAGCTTTGGTGTTGTTGTACTGGTGCACTACAATTTATTTATGCCGCCACTTACATGAACATTTTTCCAACTATGGCAGGTATGTATTCTATCATTCATAATGATTATGAGCAGGCTATTCATTGGAATCTGTCCAACCGTCCAACCGTCCGACACCAATGTTTTCTAATTTTTTTCAAGCACAATCAATCGTTGCTAGAAAAATATAGCTTCCTCATTTTCCGACCATTAAGAATCGTTCACCACTCGTTGGAATGCTCTGAATTTATTACACATGACACCACATCGCATCCTGCCAATTTCCCCCTCTTTCCACATTCTTCAGAGGACTACTGGTATGTAGGTAAACAAACAAAGTTGGTTGAAGTTTTTGGCATTGTGTTTTGATTGTGTATCAGTTAGGCACTTAGTAAGCAGGTTAGTAGAAGCATGTTCCCTGTTAATCTGTATATCAACACCAATGTGTTGTATAAATTCAAGAATATAATAATGAATAGTGTACTTTGATAATAATTTCATAATAATCATTATTACTCCCTTGGTGCCTTAAAACAGCCGGGTTTTCAAACCACTTATTATAAAGGGTCGGGATACTACTCGTATCTCATCAGTACCATTCACACCTATTCCCAGCTATCAAAATCAAGGCCTACAAAATTTTTAAAATACATCCAAAGCTCTGCTCATGCTGCTTTTCCTTCATGCTTTTCAGATCATACGTCCACATTTCATAAAACTTTTAACGTCGCGTGTTTATGCAATAAGCTCTTCATGCGTCTGAACAGCGTATCAAGCGGCCGTCTTCTTACGTTCAACATAATAGAGCAAACTATCTGTTCTTCATGCTGGGCTCAAAGTTGTCACGAATTTTCCGGGGGTTCGCTCCAAATTCCAAGAATTTCGTATGAGCTACTTCGGCAAAAGATCTCTAACTTAGGAAAGGGGCTTTGGGATTTCTGAACCGTGAACAGCAGTGGCTTTCGCTAGTCATGTTCTGTACAATTTATTGGCCGGCGATATAAGCAGGGAGTGCAACTGTCATATTACCTATTTCAACCGATGTACATACCCATAGCGACATTACACGTATACCTATTAGGTATTGATTTTGTAACAAATTGAATGCAAATAAGCCGATCCCGACCGTACTTCCCGTACGAAATATGGGTATAGTCCTGTAGTTGTGAATAAATATATCTAAGTATACGCACCCAATTATTAGTGACTACCTACTGTTAATTTTCCTAATTTATCATCAACTTACGTAGGTAGGTACCTATCTACTGCTTGCTAATTTCATTTTTATTGCAAAAATAAACCATGATTTCATAATCATCTCATACTTGAAAAATTTATTGAAGTTGAAGTTACTAACCTAATCAAATCCACCTTTGATAAAACATTTACCCCTCTATAATAGTAAAATGTCAAGTATTGAATTGAGAGAGAAAATGCCATCGTAAAAAACATCTTTGTTGGGTGAAGTGTAGTAGAAGTAATCTGCAGTAGGTAGTAAGTATGAATCTGGCCTTGAATCCTGATAGATGTTATACGCGGGATGCGGCCATACACAATACGGGTTCTGAGGTCGATTTTCCATTCTCTATTTCTAGGGGCTAAAAATAGTTGTTGAAAAGCGATATTATCAATCCCAGTGACACGCGATGCAGTTTTTCCCGGCGAAGGGTTTCCGAAATTATGCTACTCCCAGAAGAGGTTTTGCGTATAAATCAGTGATTCTGAGTGAAATTCCAGTGGAGAAGGAGTCAGGCATACTTCCACTTACATGGAAATACTGACTTAGGGACATTTTTTCAACACGAAGAAAGTTGATCATATGTCAATTATACCTAACCATTAAAATGCGGTGTATCAGGAAACGGCTTTTCTGCCTATGTGATTGGTACTTTCCTTTCACGTTTCTGATGTGCGAAATCGGACAGGTAGAAAACAAATTTTAACGGAGTTACATTTTTTTCCCCAATAGCTACTGGTTAATTGTCTGTGAAAACCATCAGAAATCATCATTCATATCAACCTATGGCAATTTTATCCCCGCGAAAAAAATTGTTAACCATCCTATTGCGCAAAACTAGTATTGGTTGAGACGTCTTTGGAAGATGATTTATGAGAGAACCTCTCTGACATGACACCCATAACCGGGGTTTCCTTTTTTCTGGATGTAATAAACTCGCAATAAATTATTATTATAAGTCAAGTATTAAAAAAAATATGTAGTTATGATTGAATAACATACGTAGGTGGGTTCATACGTTGAGGCATTTTCAAAATCACGCACATGAAAAAGAAACAATAAGCTTGCATTGGGGGCTTTCCGATCCCATCGTATAGGATCATAGGTCTATTTGAGTGATCACAGACTCCTATTTAATGTACATTCAGGAATCAGCGCAAAATTTCCTATGAATATAAAGGTGACCAGATGTTGGGATTCTCGAAACGGGAACCCCAATTCCGGAGAAGTTGGAGGCCCCCCTTTGATATATATATATAGACCTTGATTGTAGCCTTGATTGTTTTCCCCTGGATTTGTTTTTAGGATTAATAGCAAATTTGTAGCAGATTTTTAGCAACTTTAGAGAAGTTTTAAGCTTAACACCTATTAAGATTTCCTTTTTTATTTCCCTGCTAGAAAGGGTTGGTTATTTTAACTTCTGTGATTCTACACAGTCCTTTGTAATAGGGTTAGGAATCTATATATAAAATAAATTAAAACTTTAGTTAATCATAGTCAAACAGCTTACACCAATGAAATATAATATTTTATTCAGTACCTAACTTATTACTATCAGAACAATTATTAGACATAGTCTTGACCTAAAATAAGATATCCCTCCAGCGCCTTTGTGACATATTACGTCGTAAAAACTGAACTTTACTGATGAATGAATATTTTTCAAAATATCAGGCTTTTGTATGATGAAGTCTAAAAACTGTTCACAGCGCATAAAAGTGCAAAGGTACGGGACCAAATATTGGTTAAACGTCCTCCTCATTATAACTCCTTCTTTAAATTGTTTCTCCTCCTTCCTCCTCTTCACCCACACCGTGTCCCCCTCCTCGAATTCCTTCACTGCACTTACCCCTTTATCGTGATACAGTTTCTGTTTGAAAATGTTCTCTTCCACTTTACTCGTAAGGTCCGGTTTTAGGAGTGTTAGCTTCGTTTTGAGTTGTCGTCCCATCATCAATTCGGCTGGCGTCCTGTTCTTAGTCCTATGTACAGACGTCCTGTACGCATCAAATATCTACACAGCCTTGTGTGGGTATCCTCACCTCCCTTCTTGGATGATGAGAACCGCTGCTTAAACGTTCTCACTGCTCGCTCTGCAAGCCCGTTCGAACGTGGGTGATACGGTGTAGTTGTCACATGTCTTATATTATTTGAGGAGCAAAAC
>JAEMON010000002.1:10343967-10362162 GCA_030264115.1 Lygus lineolaris | reverse complement strand
GGCAACCACTTATCGCACAGCGCTGAAATTTTTAGACAATGTTTTCAGCATCCATAAGAAGATACCGTGCCAACGGTTTCTCCTCAAATTGTTTCTGGTGGGAAGGGCAATTTTTCAATGTAGAAAAAAAATCGGCGAATCAAGGAACCATGTTTGAAACAGTGTCAAAAATCAGCTAATCAATATTTCGCAAAACCACTGGCACGGAATCTTGAATATATATAATAAAGAACAATGTGTGAAAATTTCAAATATCTACGATGATTGCACACCGAGTTACATTGTACCAAAGTTGACATTTACACTCCAACTTTTCATTTTTAGCGAATTTTCGTTTTGGGATTGAGTAGTGGTGAGGCTAAGACTTACGTTCGTAATTCATTAATTACGAACGTAATTCTTAGATTCCCCCCCCCCCCCCCCCCCCCCCCCCCCCCCGACTCAATTTTTTGTCCCAAAACGTACCACTTATTCCGCTTACAACCGAGTCGTTGCGAGGGAAATGGTACTTTTTCGTTTTTCACCCCACGAAATTCGTTGACCATTCGTTCGAAAGCTCTCGATTTATCCAACCATATTATGTTAACTACTGCGAAGTGCGTGGCCAACATGCTGAGTTATGAGCATGGTTATTTGAATAATTATTGTGTACACTCAGGTGATAATTCTCAGTCATTGATATTGTGAACATGATTGAAACAGCTTGTTAATTTTTGATGATTTCATTGAGGAATTACGTTCGTAAATTGCTCCTCGTGCTATACGAAGTATAGAAGAGATAGATCCTGGGGGTGCAGGGGGGCTTGCGCCGAGTTATTTGTATGTATTGTGTCACTCCAGACGATATCTGCCCTAGGGATCGAGATAAAAAAATCAAAAAAAATGTTAAAATGTCAATAATATCAAAAGAAATGAGTTCGTTGGCCAGAATTTTTGGAATATTCCAAGAGATCAAATTTTGAAAATTTAGAGTCAAAAATCGCTTTAAAAAAACTTGTTTCTTGAGGTTTTTGGTGTGAATTACCATCCTATCATAGAAATATATAGTGTATTCGAAGTCAGCGTGAAATTTCCTATAAGAATCATCCACCAAATCGGTTAAAATTATTCTTTGAAAATTCGCTCATCAACTCATGCTGCATGAATGATACTTTTCGTATTTTTCTCTAATGAATTGAATGGGACCGAATTACGTGGATATGTCCTTTATGATATAGAGAATACATGGTACTAAGTGCGAATTGATTGATGAACTGGTTGAAAAGTTATGACTATGGAAGCCGTGCACGGTTGGTTCCGCCTAAAAACCTCTTAAGTCCCTTTAAGTGACTATCCTGATTTACAAATTCGAACAAGAAACGGTCATTCGGAATAAATTCCACTCAGGTGCAGTGCTCGCGTGGAGAAGCGTCACGGGTGTAAAAAGTGGAACAAGTGGAAATATCAGACTTGCCGACAGGAGGAATAAGAAAGATCCATCGCCGGCCCGTCACTCTGGCAAGCGTGGAGATTTCAATTATCTCACTCCTCCCACCTCCGGACATCAGCCACTCATTTTTCAGAACGTTAATTAATATTAAAGGTTAATTGGCAAGGATTAAGAGTCCAGGGGCATGCGCAGCGCATTAAAACCCTGTTTCTTCCATCCGACCCATTCGATGTAACTTTTTGAATTCCTCTAGGGGTAATTATAGTTAGGGTCACGACTATAGCATTCTCCCAGATGAGATGGCTGGTTTAAGGGAAGGGAGTGAGTTCCAGATGGAATAAAAAGATAAAATTGTTACGCATCGATGGATTTCCAGTTGGGGAGGATTTGCGTCGGCGCCTTTTTTTCTTTATGGGTTCTTGCGGGCCGCGGCCCGACGGACCTTTGACCAGTCGGGCCAACCTCCAATAAATCAGGAGCTCTGCTTTTGCCCCGAACCATTTTTCTTGAAGCCTGTCATTGGAAACAGGGATAAGGATCGTGCAACGTCCGATGTATTTTTGATCCGAGTTTCACGAAGTTTCTTGGGGCGGGATCAGGATGAAAGCTCGAATCTTCGATATTTCTCCCTCATTACGACAGTTGTGCTCATCAAGGCTCAATCAATACAGGACGCTTGACTCCGGGAGAATTGAATCAATAGCGGCTCATCCCATCAATCCTCCTGGTTCTCAGTAGGTATCTGGAAAATTCTTGATTCTGGTCTCACCAACAGATCTCCACCACACAACTCTGGGAACAAGTTCTAGTTTGCCCACTGAACAGATTGATGTAACTTCAAGCAGCTCAGAAACCTACACTACATATTTGGAAGTGAAGGGTGTAAGTTCCAGCAACTCGTACTTATGAAACCAGGAAAGCTTTGTAAGGAAGGCTTTGAAGAACCTATACTTACCTACAACTACAACTTTTGGCATGTTCTTTCAATCTTAAGCCTACAAGGAACACTAAAAATCTCATTCGTTCATGAATCCTACTCAGTAATAGTAAGGAATAGTACCTAGTGACAATATATTCGTAAATAAATGTCCACAGCTCGTGAGTTGAGACAAGAACACCACAATAGATTGGGAACAATATCATTTTTCAATAAAATAATACTATAATTATTTATCACTGGTAGGTGCCAGCTGGCTACCAATGATGAATAATTATAATTTTCAACCAGCTTTTTGGGAATACATACGAAATATAAATAATACTACAATGGATAATTAATGATTAACCCATAACGTCAAACGTAGGTATCAGCTATTCACCTGGTAGGTATAGTATTTTCGTGTGTTTCGCACCTCGTGTATTTTCACATCAGTTTTTCCTGGAACGGAATCGCTAGTTGCTGTGAACCCTCTAAAGAACGTAATAAGCCCAATCACAAGCCCAATTGTAGGTACATTAAAGTTGGTGATCTGTGAGTATCTGGTACCCAACGTCGTCTTAAAATTAGCCAAAATTACATGAATTGATAATCAATCGATATTTCACTTTCCTACACAAAACCATTGCATGACATTGGTCAGGTACATAGGAAACAGGTACTTATGTATAGTACACAGGTTGTCAAAGAAAGATACGACCAAACTTCAGGGGTCGATTCTAAAACTAATTTCCAACATTTTTCGTCCAATTATTATTATTATTATTTTTTTATTTTTTTTCATCTACTAAAAAACCGAGTTCTTCAAACTTTCAATATTTTTTCATGTGTTCGACCTTGCCTCACTATAATGACCGAAACTTCCTTAATTTACTGTGTAAAAATTAAGGATACTGTCTGAAAGAGCATTAAATTTCCCATCAGATTGGCCACCAAACACATTTTCTAACCCGTTTCTAGTTTGCTTTTTTCCAATCCAAAATCCTAACATTAAACTTGATAATTTTTACTGTTTTTTGACGAAATTTCCAAAATATTTTCATTTTTTTCTGTGGAGAAAAATTGATCCGTGCTTCGGAAAATACATCCTCAAACTCCTTGCTTTCCAACGGTATAATCAGTTTTAAAGCTGTTCTGTGAATATAGGGGGGAAGCAAGTGTTTAAATGCAGAAAAACGATGATTATTCAAGGAAAACGAGTTTTTTAGGGTGTTGACGATCTGACTATGACTGGAGGAGGTAAAGATCGTTTTCCTGGTAATTTTCTAAGCTGCACCGAATGGTGACACTCACGTCCCATTTTTACTGATGGGCAATTGATTTTATGAGAGAAATAGTGAATTCTCGGACATACTAGTAGCACATCTAAATCATATTTTGTGATCTTTGTATGTTGGTTGAATTTTTCCAGATAATTACCTATTGCTCAGATTCACCTCACTAGCTCAGCAAAATATGAGTTAGATGTGCTGATGTGTCCAAAAAGTCACTATTTATCTCAGAATATCAATTTTCTGTTAGTCGAAATGAATCGGGAGTGTCGCCATTCGATTCAGCGTGCAAAATTACCTCGATAACGATACTTACCTCCTCCAGTCATAGTCAGGTCGTCAACACCCTAAAACACTCGATTTCCTTGACTAACCATCGTTTTTCTGCACGTTTCCCCCTTAGTTTAAGGAGTAGTTATACCGGTGGAAAGCCGAGAGTTAGTGGATGTTTTTCCCAAAGTCTGGAACGATTTTCCTCCACAGCAAATAGCAAAAATCTCTTACGAATTTCGTCAAAAAACATTAAAAATTACCGAGTTTGAAGAGTGGACTAGAAGAAAGCTAACTAAATACAGGTTTGAAAATTTATTTGGTAGCCTATCCGATGGGAAATTTAATACTCTTTTGAACGGTATCCCCAATTTGATTTTGAACGGTCAATTAGGGAAGTTATGACCATTTTAGTGAAGCAAGGTCAAACACACGAAAAAAATCTTAAAATTAAAAAACTCAAGACATAAGGGGTTTCAAAAGAAACTCAATGAGTCTCTTTTTGTTGGAAATTACTTGTAAAATTGACCCCTGAAGTTCGGCCGTATCTTTCTCAGATACCCTTTGCGGATTACACAGTTAAAACACAAGCGGCCGGCAATCAAATGTTTGGATCATTATTGATCCAAAGTTTCTCATAGCAATTTTCGTTTGTTTTCGTGTGTTTTGCATTTCAAGTTTTTTTCTCGTGAATCACGTCTTCTGACATACAACTGGCTGTAACTCCCATCTTTGTTATTCAAAAACAAAATTTGTGGGTACCAATGGAAAGCCAGTTGAATTTACTATTGGAATAGGTTATTTTGAAATTCTTTTAAATGGTTCGAACTCCTGAAATTTTCGTTTGAAAATCGTAATTTCGCGAATCCAAGAAAATACAAAAAAACCTCGAAGTGCTCTAGCTCAGTAGAAAATGCCCAAATCTCACTTGCGCTCAACGGGAAAAACGTCCTTCAAATTTCGAACGATGCAGTATTTTTCCATTTTAGTGCACTAATTAAGGGAGAAAATTGTGTTTTAATGCCAAAAAAGGTGGGGGTTTCAAGGAGATGGCTATTTTAGGGAGTTGACGACCTGACCAAGACTGGAGGAGTTAAATATCGTTCTCCACGTACTTTTCCACGCTGAATCGAATGGTGACACTCCATTCGTACTTATTCGGACTCCACATTTTGGACTGATAAAAATTGATTTTTCGAGAAAATTTTTGGTCAAATCAACACCACTGATCAATTTTTCGCTAATCAACGTGGGTATTGAGGTATGTCTGGCCAATAATATTAAAGAAAATTCAATAAACACTCATGTCTACCAAAAAGTTGGTCGGTGGTGTTGATATGTCTGAAAATGCACTATTTTGCTCAGCCAAAATGAATCTGGAGTATCACCATTCGAGTCAGCGAGAAAAAGTACGTGGGAAACGATTTCTAACTCCTCCAGTCATGGTCAGGTCGTCGACGACCTGAAACACCTGAAAATTATTTTCCTAGAAAATTCACCGTTTTTTGGCATCCAAACACAATTTTCTCCCTTAATTAGTGCACTAAAATGGTTAAAAAAAAAATACTGCATCGTTCGAAAGCTGAGATCTTGAGGAAGTTTTTCCCGTTGAGCGTAAGTGAGATTTGGGTATTTTCTGCTGAGCTAGAGCGCTTTGAAGTTTTTCGTGTTTTCTTGGATTCGCAAAAGTCGATTTCCAAGCGAAAGTTGCTGGGGTTCAAAGCATTCAAAAATTCTTCATGACAACTTCTTCTATAGAAGAAAATTTGACGAGCTTTCGAACGGTACCCACCAATTTTGTTTTTGTATCATCACAATAACGGGCATTGCAGCCAGTCTCATGTAAGAAGATGTGATTTACAGGGGAAAAACTTGAAACGTCAGAAAAACTAAAGGTAAAACTAAGGTTTTAAACGAAAATTGCTACGAGAGACTTTCGTTCAAAAATTACCCAAAAAAGCGATTCCCGGCCGCTCGCAGAGCAGTTTCCGAGATACCCTGTATAGATAAAAACTACTGAGTGGGTAGTATCTGGTACCCAACGTGTCAGAAGGTCGTGATATACCCACGTATCACCATAATTATTACCAACAAATTTACGTTGATTCTCTAAATAATGATCAGTGGAAAAGTAGATATCCTGGAGAGCAAATAATCGATAGCACCATTGGCCATAGGTATGCATATGTATTTGTATACTTTAACCTTCCTAATGATTTATTAATTAAAAGACCGGGATATTGTGCAATTGTGCCACTCTCGGCGTAGAAGTTGATGCCGCCTCCGAACCAACCTGGGCGTCACACCGCTGAATAACAACGAAGCTCAACTTGCTTACCCAACTTGTGGAACGTGACGCGTAAGCTATGAGTCATCTTGATAAAGAATGCATCACACAGCTGAGATCTGCCCTGTCCTAGAAATGCCTAGAAACTTCGTGAGAATTGATAGCGTTCCTCACTGAGAAGTTAGTTGCACGCAGAAGCATTTGTCAGATACTCAAACCATCATGGGACGGCCCATGTTTCCAATCCTTCAGGTCGATCGGGCTAACACCATAAGCTAAGGAAGAAAAGAACCAAATAATACAAAACCGTCAGTTAGATTCACGTTCCCTTGTTTGAATGACATGTATTATTTTTAAAATGTAATTGGGCTTGCCCGTATTAAATAAATAAATAAATAAATAAACCGATAAATGATGATGCTATCATAATTAATCATAATTGGTAATGTATTTTATTCTAGTATACAAAATAAATGTATACGCAATGTAGACAACTGAGTAACTATACATAAATATATTTGTGGGTTATCTCAATTATTCACCTCATAATTTATTTACGTTTTGTTTTCTGATTGACTCAGACCGCTCTAGTTGTGCTTTAATGCAAAACACCAGCGATTTTTTAGCAAGTCTTGTTTTGAATGCCCCGGCCGATTCTGAATTAATAAGCTTACTCAAAAAATATCTCAATTGTGCACTTCATTGCCTGAATTCCAAAATAAGCGTTGGGGGGGAGTGAAATGAGAGTGGCGGGTGGAGAGGGAAAAGCAATGCAACTGGAAGTACCTAAATGAGCTATTTTTGACAAAATCTTGCATGCGATCCAAGATCTCGAAACAAGTCCGAAATCCTCAGCCATGCGTGGTTTTTGGAGCGATTGAATGGAGCAAAAAAAATATAAATGTGTAGTTGGAACTCCTTACGACATTCAAGGCATATACCTCGCCTTGGGATAGTGAGATGGATAAAAGAAGGACATCAATCTATTTCATGAGCTATATAATCATAAGTCCATATTTTCAAAGGTGTTGACAATAATTTCCCACGAGCAGGTCGGTCGAGGTCGCGTAGAACTTCGATGAGCCTCAGGTTATTGCATAATTTATTAATATCTAAGTTCTGCGCGACCTTAGAAATATCGAGAGTACCAGCTCACCATTGCTGTCCTTAGCTGGACCCCGATGTGTATGTAATTTCATGAGATCACATGTAACTGACTTTTTGAAAAAGTTTAATCTTCCCATTTTATGGCACTTCTTGGGTATTCAAGACACATTTTGACTCATTTTATCAGACTGGACTATTTTCACAGGAAAATATTCACCTATGCTGATCGTAAATATCATGCGTTCTTACACCTAATGTCTAGAATCTATTTACGAGTATATACTCCGTTTACTGGAGGCCTCATTTGGTGGAGTGAACCGGTTTCCTTGAGACCAACGAAGTCAAGCAATCAGCGGTGTCGTTAGTCCTTGAATGGGCGACTGCCTGTGGGATGAGACCGCACATCTCAGTATTTTTTCACGTCTTTGGGCCATCGTTGATCCCCTCAACTTACTGGGGTGAGGCAATAAGTAACCTAGAGGGAAATCATGAGAACGAATTCTGAACTCCCCTGGTAGCAGACAGTCAGACGGACGAAATCCAAACTAAAATGTTTGTTTACTTACAGATCGGCGGACCTCTACCTTCTTTTTTGTTTCTCTGTGACCAGTGGCGGCTGGTGACCCCTTTAAGGGGAGTTCACAAAGAGAAGAACGAGTCCATGAGCAATCTAGTTAGTAATAGGATAGATATACATAGGTAGGTACCGATCTGTCCCATTAAATGGTCTGAGAAACTCAAATTCTTGTAGGAATGCAGCGAAGTATGCAAGGTAAAAAGAATAATTGTGGCTTACAGCAATTCAAAAAAGCTACTCGTCTTGGTGTATATAGGTGGAGTTCAGTTTGAAATGTAATAACTAATCCTGACGATACTTGAAACTTTAGCTTTATAGTCTGTTTCTGTTGACAGGGCGGCCTGCATCTCGAAGCATCACTTTCGTCCTCAATTTGAAATCACAGGAAGTTCTTATTGATATAAATTACAATATTATTTTACATGGTCATTGTTCAAAATACACTCGTAGATATAAATACCAGAATAAACTAAACCCTGATGATAAAGACAGCTGAACAGTTACCTATTCTTGAGATCGTTTATCGGTAGAATGGATTAATACTTGATACCTACATCATTACAGGTAAAGTTGACAATCGTGATAGTAATCAACTTTCTTGTGATAAGAAGCTTGAGAAGATTATGTGGTAATCAGCACGCAGGCACAGAATAAAATTGCCCTGGGCACAGAATTGCTGTGCTTCAAACAAACTCGGAAAATGAACCAACGCCTGGAAACAGCCTCCTATTGGTTGAAGTACGTCCTTTATTGGCCCGCCAATCACCGTTCTTGTCTCGTATTTGAGGAACAAATCATGAGATGTGCTCAGTGCTCATGGATGTCGAAGTTAGCTAAACTCTCTTAGGTATCTTTGCACATGGAGTTGGAGTCTAGTTGGGTGCATAGATACCTACTCACAATATGTAGGTGATAGGACAATAAAAGTCCTTGTCCCTCTGGTTGTGATTTTCAACTCAACAGCAGGTAGAGTTCTCTTGGCAGGAACCAACAGTTGGTTCCTACAGAACCTCCTACCAACTGCAGTTGGTTCCTGCCAAGAGAACTCTCTACCTGATGTTGAGTTAAAATGACAACTAGAGGGTTGATCGAAAGCACCTCAGAGTAAAATATAGTTTTTAATCAGGAAAACAAGGACTATTATTGCCATATCACCTACATATTATTGTAACCTAAAAGAGTCCTGACAAAGAAAATAACATGAATTTCACTGAATGTAGTATGAATTGAGTGTGAATGAGCATGAGTATGAATTGAACTCACTTTAGAACATTTTGCTAAGAAATAGAAATCTAATCCGGACCACATCCTACGTCCCCATTTCCACACGAGTAGGGTACGAGGGTACACGAGCTGTTGTTCTCAGGCCAATATCCGCCCCTGTCTGTGACCTTACGTAGAAGTATAATTTGTGTCCACTCGCAATTTTGATCTCGTTTACGTTTTAAAAATAAATTAATGGATATTTTATAATATCGTTGGACCATGTTTATTCAGGTTTAGTATTCAATAAATTAGTGTCGGCCCCTGCGCTCTGATACACGAGCGCCCTTTTCACTGCGCCGATCGAAGATTTCCTAGTACGAGTATCGTCGGGACTTCTTGGAGATCACGCATGGTCCCCCCTCAGCCGTGGGCTCTTAAGGGTCAAACCGCGTGAAGCTCTCTCGACCCGCCTTATGAAGCTAATGAGCGGACCTTCACGGTTACCCCACGGGTTGACTGCACGTTCTCGAGATTTCGAACTAGCGATGCCCGCATTTACATAATTATTCTTTCTAATGGGACGTGCTCTCTTTGCGTGTTCGACCGGTGGCCCTTTCGGCGAAGGCGCGATTCCCAGCTGGCATCTCATTCGTCGCGTCGGCCGAGGGCTGCTATTTTGATTTGCATGAGTTTTCTAGCAAATGCATCACACACAGAGAAATGCATCTCTTTGTTCCCATTCCCACGGTTGGACATGATGTGCAACTAGCACACGCTTGTGTGTAACTGGAGCAATGTAGGTACCTAAACAAGTTTCATGTTTTGTGACGTCAGAGTCGAGACAGCGGTGGTCTCCAGCACAGATCGCTGATCTCTATAGATCAGTGACGTGAATGCTCGCTTCGCTCGCACCGAAACATTAAAACCACATCCCACATCAATCCTCTTTGAGAACATAGCGATAGTAAAAGTCTAAAACCTCGTAAGTACAAAACTTCACATTTCACAGGAGACGAAAAAACAATCTCATACAAAATGCAATTATGTTATGGTTTCATCGATTTGTTATCTGGTAACCTGGTATTGGAACCTGTTATCAACAAATAACAGTAACATGATAACCTGTTTTTAAAAAATAACAGTTTAGCCCATCCCTAATCATAAGGTCTTGCTCGACCCCCCGCAGGTTTCGAATTTTGTTTCTACACACGGCCACAAAAAAGAGATGGGACAAAGGCGGGAAAAACGGCTTCGCCTGAAGGATCGAGTCCTAAAAAACTACTCATTCCACGGAAAATCAGAAAATCGCCAAAATCCGACTTACGTTGTCTTTAACTATCGATAGATTTGCTAGGTGTATAGATGAGTGATCTCCAAGACAGTGAAGAAAAAAATCTTAAAAACCTTGCGAGTGGCTTCTATCATTCATTAATCTGAACGTGACTCCATGTCTGTTCAAAAACAACTGCCAAGCTGGGTGGGCATGAACGTATATATATAATGAGTTAGTGCAAGTTTCACTGAAAGGGGTAGAATAGTTCCGGTGCCTATGATATCAAATTTCGTGTTTGCCCATGAATCTAGTGGCAATTACAGATCCAATTTCCAAAAGAAGACAAAATTTGTTTACTCTTCGCACGAATTCATAGCTTCCTACCTTCGGTACGGAGGAAGCAAAAACCTTATAGTAAATTGAAAAAATTGTCTTCTCTCTAATCAGGGTTGTGATTGCTTCGTAATACTGACATAATACTCCAACCACAAAAAACAAGGCACTTAGAACATTGCCTCAGTACAGGTATTCCTGGAGAGCCGTAAATTCCGAGACACATATAAGGCTACAACAGCGCTCGTACATATGAAATTTCATCGCTGTGTCAGTCCACAATCGTTTCCCAATCGTAAAAATTATATTGATTATTTAGCCGATCTATTTTTTCCTTTTCAAGGCTGCCATTAAAATAATCGGCGATACTCCAGCTCATTAGGGTCATCATTTTTCATTCTCAAAGATGACACAACGCCATTGTGTTATTAATACTCTAGCCCATGCATTTCGAATAACTCCCAAGAATCTATGGCATGGTGACACTATATTTTGCCCGATAATTACAATACAGCAGTTATTATTATTTTTATTTTTCGTGATGTTCAAAACCGATCAGGCCGATGGTGTCAGATTGTGGACGCTCAGGTATGCAATTAAAATGAATACAGTGGCTTATACCTATTAATAATCGGCAGAGCGAAACCATCTCTCCCGAATGGAAACCCGATATTTCTAGTCATTTAACCCAAAAGAGACGGTAGGTACTCTGACCGGACTAACTAGCAAGATGTACCACAATTAAATTTTTAATGTACAATCCAATGAAAAAAATCTTTTTGCGTCACCTCAACCTACTGATGATTAATCTTCTACCGTTCAAGTATCAAACGATTTAAATTCAAATCTTATAACTAATGTTTCTTCGTGGGCTTGTATGGCAAATTAGGGTCGTCTTTCTCTACTACACGATTTTATGTAGGCCGATTGCAACATCGTCCAATTATGAGGAGTCTTGTGTCTTCCGAATTTTACAAGTGGTAGGAACCTAAGTCTTTTAATCACGTTTCCCCTTTCCGTTTATTTGCAACGAAATTAAATTGGATTGCTTGATTGGTATGTTACAGTTTAATTGGGGCTTTTCGTCAATAAATGATTTTTTCACGGATGGTTTAGTTTACGGTAATGCATTTTCTGAGACATCATCTGCCCTCCTGAGGCTCCATGGCTCCATTTCATCATTGCATCGAATGCACCAGATACCAAGAGAGCAATGATGGTATTTTACACTAGTCAAGCGTACATAATAATTTCTTAACTTGAAACAATATGAAGTATGCATCCAGATGAACCACGCCTAGCTACATGTGACTTCTGTTCACATTGGGGAAGTAGGTGTCAAGTGATGGGCCGCCGAACTACTTGACCTGTCGGGTGTATGTCAATTCCTCCGATAGTAGGTCAATTCCACCGCTAAAACGAGCCTCGTCAATCCCACCGGGTCTTCTCAGGTAGAAGAAACATGGCAACGACTTTTTTTTTCAATCAATATTACGTATTACATCTCCTTCGTATTTGCTTCGCTTCGGCTTCCCGCACTACTCCAGTCCAAGCTGGCCGGTCAAGAGCTGTCGTCCTCCATCTTTCTGATCCGATGACCCAGATGTCGTCATTAACGTCGTCTATCCAGCTCTTTCTCAGTCTGCCTCGTCATTTATTATGTACATAGTTTTACAATTTTGTAAGAGATCAGAGTCGAATGAGCGCAGTCCAGAGATCGAACAAAAAAATAATAATAAAACGCTGCAAATTACTACACAACGGTTTATTATTTTCTGTATAGATCGCCCATCTACAAAGATCCTATTGACATAGAATACCCACCTACCGCGAGGTTCACAATCATCTCTTGGCGACAATGAGTAGGTACCTTCTTGTAATTTTATTATTATTATCGGAGAGTTGTATCATTCATTCTTAATGGAATTCAGTAACACTAATGAAGCTTCTGAAAGTAAAAAACAAACTTGGTTCGGAGGAATCGAACGAAAGTTGCATTTGAACTGCTGATATTTGAACGGGGATTTTGCCTACTCGGGAAGAATTGCAATTCACGCTCACGTTTCTGCTCTATTTTTTGTTCAACCCTTACGTGCTTACAGGGAGCGAACGGTTGGTCCTAAAACGCTCCGCAAGGTCTCATTCGACGCTAAAAATTGTGTTCTATTTTAAATCGATCGAAAAAATATACCTTCCTATTTGAAATTTTCGAGCTAGGGCGTTTTGAAAATTTCATCCCCTATTTTCTAACCCTTGGAGAAAACTGACGAGAATGCCAAGCTTCGCGGCAAAACTAGACCCCAAACGGGACCGGTATATCAAATTTCATTAATTTTGGTCCATGGTAATTGGTAACTAAGGAAAGTGCCGCGGACGGCGTACGGCAGACGGTGTACGGCGGACGGACGGATTTTTTTTTATTCGATTTTTGGATTCTACGTATCTTGAAACGTAAAACCTCAAATTTTGAGAGGGGGTTAAAATTTTTTTTTTTTTTTTCGTGCACGATTCCAAAGGTTCATTATTGAAAATTATAAACCAAAATTGATTAAAAAAAATAAAAATAATGAAATTTAGTTTAAAAATAAAAATTAATTTGAAAATAAACTCGTCATTGTACAAAAACAATAACTCGTCATTGGGTACAAAAAGGGTAGGTGCAAAACACTTTTTTTCTTGTGAATACAATTCAAAAATTCCGTTTGTGACATTTGTCCAGAATTGCAGATAACAAAACAATATGTTTACACAAACAAAAAGTACTTAGTTTTTTATTTTACTATTTTTTATTTTACTTAGTTCACATGCGCGAATGGGAGTCAAATGAATAAGGCAAGAATAATTGAATTCCCTAAAATTATGAAGAAGGTGTTTTGAGGGACGACTTAGATACTCTTGAGTAGGTAGTTGTAAATATACCTTGCGAAGCTGAATTTTTAAAAAATCGTGTAAATTCCCCATTTAATCACCAGAGATTAAATTAATTGACCAGAAAAGTACAATTCCTTCCCCGATCTACTTACTTAGTTATTGGGAGGTAAGGACAAAATAATGTTGTAGGAAATTTTGAGGCCCCTCACACTATGTTGTGACTGTCCCTAATATTAAACCGCGTACCTGTAGGTATGGCAAGTAATAAATTCTGCTATCACTAACCCTTCTGGTTACTTACTGTCTGAGCTATTGATAGGTTAAATGATCAGTTGAGATCCAAGTACCGACCTCAAATTTTCTCACTGGATGAACGTGAGTTCACTATGACTATCGGCTCTCCACTTCGAAAATCTTCTACGAAACTCCCGGTATCAGGATGAGTTTACTCACGTAGTTCAGGCGTGAGAATCAGGCAACAAGCCTCAAACCATGAAATGGGGTGGGGGATCCAATAAAAGATTGATGGCAGCGAGGATTGGGTGAACTCGAAGGGGTTGAAACAATGGAGAAAGGGAGTAAAATGTTTGAACAAGATGTTCTAAGATAGTCGCGAGTGTGTTCCCCCGTTTATTATAAAATACATCGACGGGGCGAGGATGTGGCTCGGAGGCTGATCGTGAGGTGCACGATCACGGCCCTCTGCGTGCTTTGCACCAGAGCGTGAGGGACTCAGCGAAGCAAAGCTACGTATTTGGGCTCCGTTTAGGGAGTTTGTCCTTAGAATCTGGAGGGTCAAAGCGGTTGCCTTTGATGTCCCTGCGGGGTCTTCTCCAAATACCTACGCTCCCTTTCTTCCAAACTTTCATCCCACTTTTGGGGTTGGTACCTACCTACTTCAAAACAACCTGTTCAGTTCCTGCTAAGCAACCTAAGAATGGTAAGTCCAAAGTTACTTGGTTTTAGATTTCTAAATAGTAAATCAACGAAATGTGTGCAAGACGTCCCTCTCATGGAAAACCAAAGGGCTTGAAAATTAGTTCAACAATACGCGTTACAGACAACTCCTACGCGCGGAACGGACTGTTACAATAAATAGAAGAGTAAGTACCTACGAGCTACGTCGTCTAATTAGTGAGGAATCTTCATTAAAACCCCTCATCATCTAAATATAGCTACAGTCACTGTTGTACCGAAACCCTTTCTACGTGTTCGTCTTCCTGCGTGTGTTTCCACGAATGCTTACCAAACATTTGCATCCGATATCGCGATGAATTTTCAAATAACCATTTAGTACCTATGGCTTGAATCTCAATTTCAAAAATCTCCGACTCTGTAATAGCCATTTTGGCAGGCTATATCCTGTTTCGTACAAACTACATAACGTACATACTTCTGATTGCGTTAACGATTTTAATGATTTTTGCCTGGATATGCCTAGCCAAAATTGTGTAATATTTATTGAATTTTCAGCCTCAACTAAAGTTGTCCTCCTAATTGAATGGAATTATTTACTTAGAACAGATAAGTCGTAGAAACATTGTTAACGGTACATAACCAATGTCCAAATTTCACTTCTCTTCGGTGGGACAAGGCGTTGTATGATGTGATGGATCCGTCAGCAGTCCGCTACCACTTCTTGGCTGGTCTATATTATTTGCTCTGCGGTTGTAATCTTCGTCTGTGTCTGGTATATAGCTTAAACCCTGTGCGACAGAGCAAAAAAAAAAAAAAAACGGATTTAGATAGTCTTAGAGGGGGAACAGATATGGTGATCGATCACTGATTAGTCGGAAGAGTGCGGGTGCGCCTTCAACTCTCAACTATCTTGGGGGTCTCGGTAAGGAACCGGCCGCCAATAAATTTTTTCAAGAGTGATGGTTGCTCCGCATTTCAGACCGGAGGATCCACTCCATCGATTTCAGGGTATCCATCCTTTTGGATAGATACTTTTAGCTGAAGTTTCAAAGAAACCGACCTTTACGGTAGGCGAATTTATTGTTGAATAGTTCTTCCATGGACGTCATTTTCTGAATCAATTTTTGAAAGTATGATATTTTTCATGAAAAATTTATGCAGGGGCGGGGGGGTTGTACTAGCATACATTTAGCAACGTTTTGCGCATGGCCTCGTGGTCAAAAATATATTTGTAGGCCATCTTAAGTGGGACACCCTACCTAACATCAAATACATGCATTGAGGCATAGATGATCGAATTTAATTATTGGTACTATCACCTTCATGACGTAGGGGCTTCCAGATAACCGTATATCCCTCCAGTACAAATTCAAATCGGTTGGATGTGTCAGGTCTCTTCGATACGCCTGCGGGAATGCGAGGAATAGGATCAGGTAACGACTTAGGTAACTACGTCTTTTAAAACTACATCAAATCAGTAGGATCTACTTACGTTTCCATTCTGAACCAATTTCATCAGGAAGTAATTGATAATCTGAGGGGCGAGCAAACAACCACCGATAATTCCCATGGTTGGTAGTACACCTTGCCACCACATGTTACCTAATTTCAATGCGCAGCCCTTGCTTTTCACTATTACTAGTCGCTGCAATTTAAAATGAAAAGGAAATTAGTTAGGAATAATTAATAGCAGTTGTTTTCTTCAGAGATATTAATGATGAATAACTAAGCGATGTAAATAATTTCCACAATAACTTGATGATTAATGGTAAGACTAAATAAATAATATAAATGAGGAAACTTACCTACCAGTGCGTAGTATGAGAAATCTGATGGGAAAATGTACTTTCCTTATATGAAAATATGGGTACTCAAGCTTGATAAGTAACGGTTAAAAGGAAAAGTGCAATAAACGAATGTCCCTGTCGGCTGTCGCCTGTCTCTGTCTCATCTCTTCTCTGGCCGCAGCATCGGGCGTCCATGGCAACCATAACCACCATTACCAAGAGTGTTAGTTGTTTCATGCATGGAGTTGTATGATGCATGGCTAACCCCAATCAAAAATCGGGCAATTTTACCTCAGTACCTACCCAACAAAATCTATTGTAGGATTCATCTGAAGGATTTGAAAATTATTTGAAAAAGCTCTCGATGTGTCTTAAGTCCGCGCAGGTGATTATTAGGGTGGTTACGGAGAGTTCGGGGTTTTTGGCTATCAAGCCCCTACGACTGGATTTAAACCGCATGGAACTGTTCTTCAAATCTAGTCTTCTGACCCTGACAGGCAGCAGCCCACTTTGATGAACGTAGGTACTTTTGTCAGTAGGTATAGCTCGAGCGTTTCTTCCTGATGCCTGGAGAGGAGCGGTAGTGGGAAGGGTGGTGTTGCAAAGCGTTTTCCTTTTTTTTCAATATTCAATAGTTATATAGACTCTCTCACCCTGACCAAGAAACGTCGCGACTAGGTATTTAAAAAAAAATAAAAAACGCTTGGTGACACCACCCTTCTCCACTTTCGCTCCGCTCCAGTCATCAGGAAGAAACGCACGAACTATATGTAGTTAGGTCTCATCATGCACAGGACGCCTGCCGTGTCAAAACAATGGACTAAAAAATGCTACCCATGATAGGTCGGAGCAACCCTCTAATAAGCTACAATCTCTTCCTGTCATTAATTGCAGTGTGTGATGTCCTCCTCCTTACAGATGGGCTAAAACCTCACAATGCGAAACACGCAGAGGCATAATGCTTACGAATAATATACACGCGGCAGAGCATTATTTCTTTGAAATATTTTAAATTATTCTTCGAAATTTTTTTAAATAATCTGGAATAAATTAGGAATTAGGTCTATGTAGTTTTTCTACCTACCTTAAATATTTTTTTATTCCTATAAGATTCTTCATTTTCCATACTAGGGTGGCTGAAGATTTGGAGGACATTTCTATAATTTTTTAAGGTTCATGTCTGATCATCTAATCTTTGACTAATCTTTGAAAATTTGACTCCACGAGGATTAATGATCAAGAGAGGGCCTGTTTCCATGGTAATTGCTACCCTCAAGGGTAGATGGGAAGAGACTTGGATATTGAAAAACCGGCTCAAAACCACTTGTAAATGCAGGTGGAGTCAAAGTTTTGACTCCCGTCTGCACAATATGGGCCTTGATGGCGAGATGATGTCCATCTTTTCCTTGGAATTCATTCAAAGAGACGGGAAGAAGTTGAATAGAAGAAATCAACTTTTCCGTATTATTATGATCTCGTGATAGCCCATTTGACCCAATATTGTTCGAGGTACACTTGAAACTGCAAAGAATCATAACCTAATCATAAAAAGAAGATTATTCACTTACTTGAAGAAAAAAAATCTGCCATAAAATGAAGCTAGTATTTTTTTGTCAAGCTTCCGACACCTTTTGGACGAAATAGAGTGTTATGAAACTTTTTAGGTCAAGGTAAGGTGATTTGAAATGTTCCGTCATTGAGGGTTTCACGAGCTGTAAGTATAATGTAGTTACATGAAATATGATAATGTGGGTTGGGGTATCGTCTGTAGAAGTCTGACCTATCTTGGTACTTGCTTTAACCCATTCAATACGGAGAGCGCCACGGGGCGCTCTCCGATGTTATACCTGGTGACGGCGAGCGCCTCGAGGCGCTGTCCCCACCTTTACCCAATGACGGCGAGCGCCCCGAAGCGCTCGGTTTCATTTA
>JAEMON010000002.1:10315349-10337763 GCA_030264115.1 Lygus lineolaris | reverse complement strand
TCCAAAGGTTCATTATTGAAAATAATAAACCAAAACGCTGCTGATCTTAAACTCAGTTTGGAAAAAGTAATTATTCCTCCAACATACAAATTATATTCCTTTGATGTAGTTAACATGTTCCCATCCCTAAACGTTAACACTACCATTAAAATAATAAAAAACAAATGGGAAGAAATAAAAATACATTCTCCTATCAAGAATTTAGACATATTTGTAGAAGGCATTAAATTAGTTTGCAATAACGGGTACAATAAATTTAAGAATAAATACTACCTACAACAAAAATGAATGGAAAACGGCAGTGTAATCAGAATTTATGGAAGAAATATTATTCAGTTTGGTCATAGTAGTAAAATGAGTAAAAATGAGTATAATGCTTGCATACTCTTCGAGCAAGATCCCTCGCATCGATCCCGTCAGAGCTGTGTCCTTCAAAATTCCGCCAGTGTAGGTACCCAACTTTTATAACATTTTAACAACTGGCGAATTTCACGACCCTGGGTGGCGCTAAACGGACTGCATGTAAGTAGAGGCACGGAGTATGTACGTATTCAGTTTGGCTGTGGTACAGAGTTTGTACATTCCCAATTTGACGGCAGCACGGAGTTTGTACTTGACCGCACGGAGTTTGTCCATTCCCATCCAAGGGTGAAAATATGCATGTTGAGTGCAACTTGCTCTGGAATTCGGAACAGGATTCCAGTTCTCATCAAAGCGTAAGTTGCACCAGTTGGAACAGTCGGATTACCTACGTATTCGAATATTCACACCGCAGCTGAACTATTCGAGTAGAATACCAGCTGAACTATTGTCGTCACCAAATAAAGGCTCAAACTCATCCTGGGTAAGTAGGTTTATCATAATCCTCTCCCTGAACCTCAAGCAGGTAGACCTGACCTGAGCCAACGATACCGCTCGATAGTCGAGAGCGGGGAACGCCGAGCCTCTACCGTGACAACTAGGTTGCTGGGAGGGTTCCGGAGGTTACCGCTCAAGAGTGTCCCTCCAGCCTCCGCAGTGCCGTAGGTCAGACAGTGCGGATCCAGACGATCGCACAGAGTTCCAGACGACTGAGCACTGGCGGTGGCGGTCGTCGCGGAACTGTCTGCCCTCCGTCATGAGGAAATCGAGAGAGTTTTCACTCCCTCCTCGTGGCTTCTTCCCTTCGGAGTAGAACTGTCGCCGTCGCTTGGCTACTCAAGTAGACCTACCATGTCATTCCTCAGTCAGCACCAACCAGCGTTTCCAGACTTACTACATTAGCGACTTTTCGAAGAAAAAGGAGCTATTGCAATGGCTTCAAAATGTCAATTATGAAATTTTTTGACATTTTTCTTGATGGGAATCTGTTTCAGACAATTCTAAAACGATTCCTGAAATATAACAATTTGTATATGTATATAATATATAATATATATTCTTTTATATAAATATATTTATATATGTGTCATTCCAGACGATATCTGACCGAGGAACCAAGCTAAAAATCTGAAAAAATTTCAAAATGTCAATAATATTAAAAAAAAAAAAGATGAGTTCGTTGGCCAGATATTTTGGAGTACCTACTCCAAGGGTTCAAATTTTGAAAATTCAGAGTCAAAAATCGACAAAAAACGCGTTTTTTGAGGATCTTGATCATAGGAACGTATATGGTATATTCGGAATCAGCGTGAAATTTCCTATAAGAATCACCCACCAAATTAGTTAAAATGATTAATTGAAAATTCGCTCATCAGCTCATGCTGCATGAATGGGACTTTTATGGTAGGTAGGTTTAAATTTTTTCAAAATATTGTAGATACTGTACTTTGCTTCCTCATAAAGGCAGGACACAACGTATGTATTCGTGCAAGAAGTAATCAACAAATAGTCGAAGAATAGTCCAAATAGCCCTCCACAAAGGACAAATAGGTAGTCCTCCGAAATCAAAATTTCCACTCCTACTTGATTTTCAAGTTCAAAGCTTTCTGATAAATTTTGGTTCCATGTCTGTCTGTGAGGAACTGTTGGGCAAACGATATTCTGTAACTAAATTTGTTTAATATTCATAATAAATAATTTTTTAAAATATTAATATTAATTTGTTTATATTAATAAGGTCTCAAACATTCAACACCCATGTTATACATATTTATGGTTGAAACCGCCTGAGTCTCTAGAATTGAATGGTACCATGGGAAATGAGACATGTGTCATGGGAGTGAATAACTAACAAGCAACTAATTAGTTACGAGGCCGTAACTAATTCCCGTTGGTTCTAGCCGATTCTAGAGACTCAGGCGGTTTCAACCACAAGTTCAACATGGGTGTTGAATGGTTAAAACCTTATTAATATACTTACGAAAACAAATTTAGTTACAGAACAGTGGTTAGAGGTAAATTCCTTGTCACAATCAAAACTTGTGAGGGCAAGAGAGAATTTATAAAAAGACCGGCTGATTAATCGAAAGCTCGGCAAAGAAGGTGAATATTTCAGTAGACCCCATTCCCGATCAAAGTTGACAAGTAAAAGATAGTTACCATGTCGATATGGGACATTTTCGATTCCTGAAAGCTATATACGGCGTTCGGGATGATCAAGCCAGAACCAACAGATGCTATCACTAGTTCCGAAGGGTTTCAAACAACCACATTCGCCTCACCTTTCTTGAAGCTTGGGCAGCTGGTTTGTGGCTAATAAAAGAAATTATGGTCCAATGTCGACGACATTTTCGGTCCTCAATAAATTTTAGAGCCGTCGGACGCGTAGTAGCATGTGCGCACGCGCAAACATGAATTTCTTGAGACTAGGATTTCTCAGTAGTTTTCAATGAACAGATTTTGGTTAAAGTCGGAGGATTATTGGGGGATGGCTCCAGGACGACAGCCTATGAAGTTTGTCTGATTTGGAACACACAATTTTGAAATTTGTTGTCATATGCATAACTCCGCAACTATTCTACAAAGTTCGTTGAAATGTTCACTAACCGGTTCTATAAGTACCTATCCACACGTTACAAAAGTGAGGAAGCTTTACTTCCCACCCAATTAGCCAGAAATGTTTTTTAACTGGACCAAGCAAAATATGTCGAGGAATCATCTCGGAATAGAAAGGGAATTAGTACCTATGTTCCTAAGTAGTTACCATTACATAAGCAAACACAGAATCCATAAGCCATGCAACAGCTCTCGTAGCATGGAGCTAGGAGAATCGGACTACGATGCGTTTTTAATGAAAAAGTTCCATTCATGCAGCATGAGTTGGTGTGCGAATTTTCAAAGAATAATTTTAACCGATTTTGTGGGTGATTATTATAGAAAATTTTACGCTGATTCCGAATATACCATTATATTCCTATGTTTAGGATGGTATCTATCACACCAAAACCTCAAAAAACACGTTTTTTGCAATTGTTGAAACTAAATTTTCAAAATTTGACCCCTTGGAATACTCAAAAAATTCTGGCCAACGAACTCATCCTTACTTTTGATATTATTGACATTTAGAATTTTTTCGTTGATTTTTTATCTCGATCCAACGGACAGATATCGTCGGGAATGACACATATATAAACATATACATATATATAAGAAAGTGTTAATTTTCAAAAATCGTTTTAGAATAGTCTGAAACGGATTTCCATGAAAAAAACTTTCAAAAATTTCCATTACAAAAATTTTTAAGCCATTGCGACAGCTTCATTTTCTTCGGAAATTCGCTAAAAGAAAGAAAAGTTAGACAGAAAAGTCTCAAAGTACCTTCTTAGCAAGAAAAATACCTATTCTCGTGCTAACAAAATTTTATGTAGGAAAGAAACCGGAGCTAATTGAAACGTTGTCCGTTATCCATGTACTATTTTTTATACTGAGTCAGGTAAAAAGGCCAATCGTATTCGACTGTTAAGACATCATAGTAATAAACAACAATGTTCTCGTTTGGGAGAAAACTCTCATTTGTTTCTGATAACGACCAAATCGGGTTGACTTTGTAACTTATTATTTTAGCGGAAATATAATCGTTTTCATAACACTGATTTCTCTTTATTTTAATTACTTTCCACAACTTCATTGCGAGTGGTTTAGTTCGTAAAATAATAATATTATTAGTATATCATACCTCTAGGTACTTGTTATTTATTGATTCTTTCTTGGTTTTAAATTTCGAGTCCATTCAATGAACAAGTTTTCTTTCCTTACTACGCTGAGGTTTTCCGGTGGGTCTTGAAATCTGGAAACCCCGATGGCAATCGTTGTTCATTTCCGAGGCTCACTTCGTCTTAAAGCGGAAGGTGCATGAACTAATCCTTGTTTGAAGGGAATTCGGTCACCTTCATTATTCATAAATAGTTAAGTATGAACATTTTTGGTCATATAAACTTCGGAGTTGCGGCCAAGTTCTTATGTTCCAAAATTAGAAATTTTAACTCCTTTTGGTACTTGAGTACATGCATGGATGAGTAAATGTGTGTATCTATGAACCGCCATAACTCTATGACCCAATGTTCGTACATCGCTGAAATTTGTATGGTACACTAGTTAGAAGTAATGCCTTTGTTGGTCCCATTATTAATTTCTAAGTATTCGGGTCAGAGACAGTGCTTGGGAAAACGTAAAAGAAGTTGAACCACATCACCACCCATGCATCAGCACCATGCATGAGCTTAGCTTTCTCCTTAACAGTTTAATTACTTGCGTCGTTCATATTATAGTTTTGGTTTCAGTTCTGTTTCGTTAGTATAAGCCGCATATATCCAATGTCAGGTTACTCTGATCCACGCATTCATGACTCACTAAACCTCCACGTGCGACTCTGGTCTGAAGACCCTCACGTTTATTAGAAAACCATTCGTAAAATGGGGGTTTATCCTGTTCTTTTATTTCTTATCGATTGCAAAGAAAAAAAATCCATGGGAGGAAGTACGTATAGCATTTATCCAGGAACATTTAGGTATATACAGAGTCATTTTTAGTGAACTCATCGAAACAAGTTAAAAACTATTTAGTTATCTGAATAATATTCCTGCTCAGCGTGCGCAAAACGCAGTTTTCGACAGGAAAAACTGATTGCACTATCTTGAGCCAGTCGTTGCATAATGATCTCAAGTAAAAAGTTTCTAGAGATAATCTGCCATCTTGCTGGAAGATCGATTAGACGCACCAGCCAGCGTTTCCATTTTAAACAATTGCAAAATTACTTGCAACTGTGTGGTCGGTATGCGCTTTTATCTTCCTTTGTAATTCTACAATTCTGTTGGTGAGTTTAGAAGATAGGAAATACACTCCTTGGGTACCTACGTCACTGTTATTATGATTATTCGTTCCTATCTTTTTTGGTTTTCAATTATTTTAGTTCATTTTCAGTGCATTATATTATGTTTGGCAAATTAACCTTTTTCGCGTTGGACACTCAGCATCATGCAGTATTACAGCATTCTCAAACAAATCCAAACCCCTCAAATAACTACTGATTTTATTGGAAATCGGACCATAATCTCGCATAGTTTTGTCTGGGACTAGGAATTTACCATAGGCACACAGACTGACAGACATAAAAGGATAGTGGAAATTTTGGAGGACGCCATTTTTATCGGTATTGTGACTACGTTGCTGTAATTTCGAAATTTGGGCTTTCTGGGCTGATGTAACAGGGGGGACGCTGTCGAGTCTGAAGTCGTTTGGGCTCAGAAAACGACGCAGCCGCTCACCAAACGACCCGTCCTTTCTCCTGATTTGATACAGATCTATCGGATCTCTTTCTCTTCTCTCTCCCCCAACCAGCTCAATGACTAACATAATTTATTCAACTTACTCCCAATAAGTCATTCAATGAGCCCTCTGACTCTTCTTCACTGAGTCGCTCACTCATTTGACTCACGCACTCATTCACCATCACTAGGTTAGATTCATCGTGTTCTTATCCCTATAGAATTTATTTTATTTAATTTTTTTCTTAGAGCACTGTTGATAGGAGAGCAAATTTCCTAACAGGGTTCCAAGAGAAATTTTACTTGTCAAACCAATCATCCATCAAGAAAGGTACAAGTTCATTATCCTGCTTGGATCCAGGTACTGTTGGCATTCAAAACCCATTAATTACATACGCGATGTAATTTCTTAATTATATTAAAATCACATTGCATCTTGCTTATATACCACTTGGAAACACAGAGCAACATGACAAATCCAGTGATTATCAAGATGGAAAATCTTGGAAACATTCAACTTCACATTTACAGTAAAATACTTTCTTATCTACGAGTAGCTATTTGAATAACTGTCGACAAACATCATGATAAAATAGTCAGACGAGTTGATTCATGCATACAGGTTTTCAACTGTCGGACTGTTTGAGATGGGAGATATTGGTCAATGTCATACCTACCTGTGAAATACATCAGGTGCTCCAGCTTTACCTAGTTTTATTGGCGCAATTGATCAATTCAGTTGGCACTTATTCCCTCAGTCAATTTTGAGATTGGTGGCGCATTCATGTTTCACGAATGTCTTTCGCCGTTGACGACAATAAATTCCACTACTAATTACACGCTATGAAAGCGACATTCTATCCCGCGTTTTGTAACAGCTGTTTATACTAATTTCTATTCAATATTAGGTTTTTCCACAGTTTTTCCATAGTCGGGGTTTTCCTCAATCAATTATTACAATCTGTTGCCCACTATTCAAATTTAGTGACCATCAGATTTCCTATTTTCACAGAGACCCTTTAGGTACACATACAAATTTGATTTAGCTAATTTGGATCTCAACAAACATAGTTAATGTGGACAACACCTACACTTATTACACTTGTCTTATACATAAATTAATATTACCTATTACATGTCCCCGTTTCGGTGTAGACAGAAAAAAGTACAATTTCCTTAACTGTGATGTTATTTCTTTGCAATGTTCAAAATTATTTTCGCCTCTTCTTTTTCATCTAACAGATTTTTTTTTTCTTTGCGGTTTTTTTCCTTTCTTAACGGAGCGTTGGGAGGCCCCAACCGTCTCAGGCCTTGAATGAGAAGTTAAGCATGACGGAATCCTGGAGCAAGAAATGGCAGACATTGTTGCAACAAAGGCTGTCTGTGTCCGCCGCAATTGAAACGCACTCTTGGTTTCTAAGATGTGACGGGGAGTCCGTACAAAACTATCCGTCTCTACCAAAGATAGAGACTTGCTCCTGTTCCTCATTGAAGATAGCCTTCCGTTTCACTTCACTTCGATTTTCTTTCTGATAGTTACCAAGATTAGGTAAGGTGACTTGTACCGTTAGGCACTTGAATTTTTATACCAGCTATTTGAGGTCATTTTCAAGTCGCTGGAGGTACAAAAGGGTGTGCGCATAGGTCGAAAATTCACATTTTTTACCTCAAATTTGGGTTCAGCGGTCAGTGCCAGTTTGCAGCCCAAAACCCAGTCTGGTTGATCCAGAAAATATCTGGAAAGCGGCTCGTCAAGATAGAATTATTAGCACGCTGAGGGTACCTCCCCCCCCCCCCCCCCCCCCCCCCCCCCCCCCGGCGAGAGAGGGTTCGGTGACATCCCCATTATTAATTTCAATACCCTTTTCCGCTCATAGGATTGATTGCTCTCGCAGAAATTCATCATTTGGAAAATTAAAAAATAACCACGCGCTCACCTCATTGATGTTTTGACGAAGTTTTGTAGGTTTTTTGTACGCTTGACACTGAGGGACTCCGAAAAAATAGGGTTCTACGTTGTAGAACAATGACAAGTAAGGCTTTGAGCATTTTTTTTTTTTTTTTTTGGAGACTATTATTCTCAAAAAAACCAAAATTTAATTTTAAATTGGAATATTATGTTTTATTTCAGCCATCACCCAGCTCGTGAAAACCGTACGTCCGTTACCTACGTTACGTTTAGTATTTTCTTATGCTTTTCACGTACAACCAATCGTTTGCCAGGGAAATTTAACTTCCTTATTTCCCATACCTACAACAAAAATGGTTCACCACTCGTTGGAAAGCTCTGAATTTATTAGGATACAGATCACACCACATCCCATGCTGCCGATTTCTCCCTCCTTCCACATCCTTCAGAGAACTACTGGTACAAAGGTAACCAAACAAAGTTGGTTGGAGGCTGAATGTTACATGTTTTTTTAATTTTAGCCGGTAGGGCTGTAGTAGAACTAAACGGGGGTGCAGAGGGCTGGCCCCTGCAAAGGCGCGGAGTGCCGAGTTTTTGGTATACCTATATGTATACCTTACTGTGTATTCATATATGATATCCTCAGAAAACTGGAGTGCGCAGGAAGTTGGTAGGGGGTGCCATCAGTCATGCCCCTACCCCCTGACACGAAAACGTTGTTAGTCCTATAACTTTTTTTGAGGCTTCCCACACCGTGCGACCTCCGAACCCACCAAAATCATTCCCTTACTAAGTGACATGGTTGCAGTTTCTGAACACCATGATCTGTATCGCAAGTACCTCTCCATCGTGTGAAGAGACGAAATTGCAGGTCGTTTTTTCGACCACACACAAACTACAGTTATCTGAACAGAAGGGTCAGGTATCTATATATTTTGGAGAAATGATAATGAACCAATATTTGGGTGAGTTTTTTCCTCGCTAGCTAAGACAGACCAATAAAGGGGCTCGTATGATAAATCAGCGGTAAATGGAACCGATCACCGGTTTGGTAAGGTGATTTAGGAAAGGTAATTTAGCCTGGGAGTAGGATCGAATCACTTCATTAGAGTTTCTTCATTAGGGTTGGTTTGACAAAAAATCAACGTATTGGAGAAGATAAGGTGATGTATAAATTAAGATGTTCTTGTGAATTCAAATATTTTGAGTAGAGAGGTTGTACCTAATGAAATGATTGAGATAACGAAAGTGATCCTGCATTTAGAACTGACTGAATGCCGCTTATCGTTACACTTCGACTGTGTATCTGCAAGAAAGATCAGTTCCATCATTACCGTCTGAGGAGATGAATCTTTACAACCAAAACCTCTCAGAAAAAGAGTTGCAACATTTTTTGTGAAACTAAAAAATTCAAATCGAGGCCAACCGACGCACAGTGACAACTTTTTGGACAAAAACAAGTTCTTGTAGATACTTTTAGGAAATTTCACGCTGATTCCGAATATACCCCATGTCCCTATGTACCTACAACATCTAATTAGCTCCCAAAACCTTAAAAAACTAGAAAATGCCTGTTTCGGCTATTCGACCGCCCAAAAAAGTGGAAGACCAGAGAATTCTGAGTCGAATCGAAACAGTCGGGAAAATGAAAAACTTCGAAAACCCACCTTGATTCATAGGTGCAGTGTTAGTGAGCTGACGTTGGTCTCATCCGACGCAGAATTCTCAGGTCTTTGACTTTTCTTCTATACTATAACAATTGTGGCCGGTTCCAATGGTCAAAAAGTGAGTTTCTGAGGTACTGGGAGCTGATTAGCTATTTCAGTTACCTACAGTAACATGGGGCATATTCGGAATCAGCGTGAAATTTCCTATAAGAATCTAGAGTTACTTATTAGCGTCCAAAACATTCTCTTTTGGCTCCACTGTGCTCAACCGCGTCGTAATAATTCTTATAATATTCTCAACCGCGTCGATTATGATTCATTCCTGTAAACTCAATGTAATGTTTATTAACTTGAATCTTTAACTAACTTTACAAGAAGGCTAGAGAACAACACTAACTGAAAATACCTATCCATAGTAGTCAATCTGTTGATTTTGATCGGGAATGAGGTCCATTGAAATCTTCACCTTCTTCGCCGAGCTTTCGATAAATATATTATCTCCTTCAGGGCTCGAAGGAAATCTTAGGGTGTAGACATTACACTTCCGTCATCAACAAATTTTGAAAAAAAACAGGTTGGTAGGTACCAGTAAGTATCCACTACCATTAAAACGCTATTGTCAGATGATTAAAAAAAACATTTAAAAAAACATAACACCAGGCTATACTTTCACAAATCCTACATCTACAAACAACCAGAAAGAAAGGTTTAGTTTCTTTCTGGTTGCTTGTATAGATGTGGGATTTGTTGAAGTATAGCCTGGTGTTTTTTTTTTTTTTTTAACATCTGACAATAGCGTCTTAATGGTAGTGGATACTTACTGGTACCTATCGACCTGGTTTTTTTCAAAATTTGTTGATGACGGAAGTTTAATGTTTACACCCTAAGATTTCCTTCGAGCCCTGAAGAAGATAATTTATTTATCCAAATCTCGGCGAAGAAGGTGAAGATTTCAGTAGACCCCATTCTCCATCAAAATTGACAAATATTTCTGCGTTGGGTTGATCTCTATATCTGCAGATAGTACCTAGTAAATAGTGCCAAAAGGCCAATTTCGAACCTTGTAATCAGAACAACAACACAACAGCCACTTCCACACACGCACACACCCCATTTATATTCATGCACTAGCTGTCAAAGTAGAAAAACCTAATAAACACTGCAGTTGAACCGACCACTTCGCATTAAGAACACCCTCCAGCAATGTAATTGAGAAAATGTATTACTTTGTAGGTACATCAACTATCATGCGGCAACGGTATTTACCAACCTCATGAAGCTCGATTTAATTCAAAGCAGAAAAGTAATTAAATTCTTGACGCCGCATTATTCTGTAGACTTGTTTCGTTGTTCGCGCCTCCGGGAGCTTCATTGATTCCACACTTACCCAATTAAAATGTAAATTAGATAATATTTATGGCGAAGGATTCCGTTTCCAGGTGGTAAGCGAGTCGGTCCAGTGAGCTGTCAAAAAATCAGGCCTCCGTGAAGTGTGGGTTCATTCGGAACATACCGAACTACGAAAGGATTGTTTTGGAAGGAAGTGCTAAATAATTTTTTTTTGAACATCGTATAGTGTTATTCTTGACCGTGAATAAAAGTTGAACTCCTGTTTGGAGGATTATTTATTTTGTTGTTAGTTAAGTAGGAGGTTGTTTATGTTTTTTCACAAAATTTGCGAGTTTAAAATGTTAAAAAAGGTAGGCTGTTGGAAGAATGATTTTATCAGTACTTAGCTCTAGTGCAGTTGTATAATGAAAACCAGTAGTCGTCGTTCCCTCAACATGTATTTAGAATCGAATTATGTATGAACTCGGCATGGTGCCACAAGTATAATTAGCATTGACCAATCACAAGCAATAACAACCAGTGCAATAACACCTTTCTACATGCTAATTTATGTCACCGTCGGCGTCGGCAGTGCTCCATTATTGGCATCGTCTATCCTATATCGTCTGTTCTGAATAATATTCTGGTATAATCACTATTTATCCATGCTCAATCCATTATATAATGAGGAGGAGCTCAGGATTGAGATTCGTAGCTAGGTATGCTTTTATATTTGTGTTTATTATCGAATCGGTCATCATGATCTTCAACAATGTTTTCCTATATTTTATCTCCGAATGTGATCCTGAGTGTTATTTCTCTATATCTTTCTTGAATGAATATATATAAGCATTGCTACTCGAAGTCTCTACCAAGTGCCATTCTGTATGTTATCAAGGATTTTAATGCCTTTTAAAGGATTTTATAGTGATCACGCTTGGATTTGAACATTACCCTCCCTCCAAAATCGAAAATTTGGACGTTGATGAAATATTTTGATTAAGTAGGTATCGATCTGTCAATCTGCGAGTCCTCGAAGGTATCTTCCACGATTTTCGTCTGATTTTGGTCTGTTCGAGAAATGTACGGGGCCCCACACGGTCTCCTATGAAGATCGTAAATTATAATGAATCAATCGGACCATTGGTTTAGTGTCTACGGAAGAGAACACCGAGTGTCGAACAACATCGATTACTTACGACTTAGTGTTTTGTTACCTGTGTCACAACCTAATGGGCCGATTCCTTTCTAAAGTGGATAGTAATCAAATCGGGCTGTAAAAGAATATCTTTGCAAGGTATTAGGCTTGACCGCAATGACCGACCGACAGACAGATTTACAGATCTCGGAATCAAAATTTTTCGGAAAGCTTCTTTTTTTCAACAACAGATAATTTATTTGTAATGTTACATTTTAGTTGTGAAACATTTAGATAGGTAATGGAAATAAAATGGAACGTGATTGTGAGGACAAGCCTCACGTGATAGTAATGTAATATTTATAACAACGATAATTATGAGGTCTAACGGGTGAGATAACAGTTTGTGGTGGAAGTGGTGAAGTAAAACAAAGCAGGAATTCGATTGAGCACGTCAGTTGCTTTTCAATCGTCGTCTGGCCGTTCTGGGGGAGGATTGAGCCCTGCATCCCTGAGATCCACATTTTCATGTGCTACAAGAGTCTGGCGAATTATACAACAATGTTATTGTTTTCCTGTACTTCCAGGATGTCCAGGTCACGATGGATTGGTTCGTTGCTAACGAACGCACTCCATGTCCAAGGGCGTATTGGACATCATTCACAGGCATTTGTTTTGTTGGACTCGCATCTTTCTCACTTGGTTATCTAATGCTGACCCCCAGAGTCAGCATTATGTCCAGATCGGACGTATCTGGGTTGATACAATAAACGTTTTCATTGTAGGCGTAGTAGAGACTTGTTCCAAATTAGTTGCGATAGGAATTTGAGCCTAGTACGAATCTTCTTCAGTAGACTAGTTATTTATGGAGATTCCATGTCAATTTGGAGTCCAGCTCCGATTTCAGGTACCGAACCGAGTCTTACAAGGGGATCGTGGCGCTTCCGAAAGTGATGTTCACGTCTTCAACTTTTCTTTTCAAAGAGAATCTAACTACTACAGACTTGATGGGATTTACTATGATCCTCCATCTGCTGCACCAAATATCCACTTCATGAGCATCTGCTGCAATTCGCTCTGATGAGTAGATTGGCATGTGCCTTCACTGAGGATTGCTGAGACGTCTGCAAACTTTGCAACCATCACTGAGTTTGAACTAGGTTGGCGGAAGTCTGAAGAGTATACGGGACACAGCAGCGGCTCCCAAACACTTCCTTGCGCAACTCCTGCAGAAATGCCCCTGGGGGGATGACACGGAGTTCTCAATCTTCACCGAGTAGGTTCTATCAGAAAGGTACGATTGTACGAGTCGATATAGCGTATCCGGCAGTACATTTTTGATCTTAGCAAGCAGACTCGGATACCTAACCCGGTCAAAGGTTTTTTCTGCATCCAGAAAGACCCCAAGGCAGACTGAGCACTCTTCAGATGTTTCCATGATCATATCGGTAGCACGATGCAATTGCTGCGGGCATGAATGGTTGTGGCGAAAGCCAAACCATGTATCAGGGATAATAGGTCTCAGATGGTTCATGAGATCAGGTAGGACAAGTCATTTCAATATTTTCGAAAACAAGGACAACAGGCTGATTGGGCGGTAGCTACTAGCAGGTGGTAGGTGGTAGGTAGCAGCTAGTAGGTGGTTCACTTTTGTGTTTACCCGATTTTGGTATCATCACTATGAGAGCGTGCCTGGAAGTTGGGGAAAAATACGCTAACCTGATCGAGGCATTAGATATTTGTGTCAGGTATACCATACAATCATGTCTTGTCCAAGGGCCTCCCTGGTTTTTGACCTGTTACCGGAGGTACGCACTTGCTCTGGGGTGACGTACAGTTGGAGTGGAGATGGTTGGAGTGGTTCGTCGATGGATTCCAAAACCATATTGGCGTTACTGAGATTTGTGCAGGGATTTGGACAGAATTGGTTCTCCAACATGTTGGCAAGTACCTATTCATTATTATGTATGAAAGGGGGGGGGGGGGCTACTTTTTCGTAGTGTTTCATGAGGGATTTTGCCTTTTTCGGAAAGCTTTGAAACGTGAAAATTAAGTGGGAATTTTGTTTCTGGAAGACAAAATGCCCTTTGTGTTATTGCACTCACATATATATGGCTTCCTTCATTAGTGCGTAGTGGTGGGATTAGTGGGGTGTAGTATCCTTCAAACTTCGAAGATATAATATATAATGAATTTACCAGTCACTAGACGGTACGTTCAGCTTGCACATGCGCCTCTCAGTCAACAGCTGCTTTCAACAATGACATCTCCGTCTTTCATTATTTGCGTGAATGAATCACGTTCCGAAGTTAGTTCCTACACACAATGACCCTCCTGTCCCCCTTCGAATAGACAATTTCGCTAGTTTAGAGGCCTAACTCAGTCGGGGACGGGTTTGAAAATCAAGACAAGTCAGTCCCCCGAACTACGCAGGCGGAATAAATCTGCATAAATCGTGTTTTCCTAAAGGAGCTTGCGCTCAACTCGCTGACGACGTGTCGGAGATCACGGATCTGCCTTTACGCGCCTTCGTTTATAATTCTCATCACATGAGGTTCTCCAAAGGTGATGTTCGTAAATTTCGGTTGGCTCCGGTCTTTATAGCTTTCAAGTATCTTAGTACCAAAAAGAATATCTTTTCATCTGATTGAAGTTTACTTCATAATTTCGGAAACTTCTTTCAGAAGTTGACATAGCAAGTTGGAGATTACGATTTGATAAAGATTGAATTTCAAACAGGAACCGAATCCCTGGCTTATTCCTGAAAGGCACTAATCCTGTCATTGGCCAGAAGCGGTCTTCCCATTGATTGAATGTTTGATCAGCGATAAGGGAAGCCCCGAATATCACCCGCCAGTGGCCAAAAAAGTGAAAAGTTACTTTATACCTCTCCTAAAAGTTGTAAAGTATGTGGATTGCGAAAAAGTGATGGCTTTTTTTAATTGTCATTTACCTAGGTATAAGACTTTTTGGTAGTATTTTGTTTGTTCACAGTTTATACTTGATTTTTTCAAGAAAATGTGGATCTTGATGAACTAATTTGATTAGGTAGGTATCGATCTGTCAATCTGAGAATCCTCGAAGGTATCTTTCACAGTTCTCCTCTGATTTTGGTCTGTTCGCCGGGAATTGTACGGGACCCCAGACAATCTCCTATGAAGATCATAAATATTATAAAGAATCAATCGGACCATTTGTTTAGTGTCTACGGAAGACAACACCGAGTGTTGAACAACATTGGCTCCGTACGAATTTGTTTTAGCGAATTTTCCAAGAAAATGAAGCTATTGCAATGGCTTCCAAATTATTGTAATGCAAATATTTGAACATTTTCTTCATGGAAATCCGTTTCAGACCATTTTAAAACGATTTCTGAAATTCAACACTTTTGTAGTCGACAGACTACGATAAGCGAGGTTAGGTCACAAAAGTTGCGTTACGAATTGATTTATTTATGAGTAAAAAGTAGAGGTGTAAAAAGCATAAATATGTCCCAAAAATGCGTTACGAAATGTTACGATAAGCGAGGTTAAAAGTATAAAAGTGTCATAAAAGTTGTGTTAGAAATTTATTCTAGGTTCTTCTGTACATAAATTATATAGGCATAGGTATATGTCACTCCAGACGATATCTGACCGAGGGATCGAGATAAAAAATCCAAAAAAATTGTGGAATGTCAACAATATTTATTTAAAAAAAATTTATGAGTTTGTTGGCCAGAATTTTTGGAGTAGGTACTCCAATGGGTCAACTTTTGGAAATTTAGTTTCAAAAATCGCTTTAAAAAACGTGTTTTTTGAGGTTTTTGGTGTAAATTAGTATCCTAAACATAGGGACATATGATATATTATTATGATTATGATTATGATTATTATTATTATTATGATATATTCAAAATCAGCATGAAATTTCCTATAAGAATCACCCCCAAATGGGTAAAATTATTCTTTGAAAATTCTCCCATCAACTCATGCTGGAAGAATGGAACTTTTTAGTAACATGATTGTGTGTCACAACCTGATGGACCGATTCCTCTCTAAAGTGGATACCAATCAAATCGGGCTGTAAAAGAATAGCTTTGCAAGGTACAACGATTGACCGCAATGACCTACCGACAGACAGATATACAGATCTTAGAATCAAAATTGTTCGGAAAACTTTTTTTTTTAATAACAGATAACTTTATTTGTAATGTTACATTTTAGTTGTGAAACATTTGGATATGGAACGTGTTTCCATCCACAAGCCTCCAGTTACAAACAAACAATCATACAAACAGACATCACACATGAACAATCATACAGTGGGTTTGGTGAAAAGCAAAGTTGTTACCAATATTTGTTTTTTCAGTTTTTCTCAGTGCTCCACGAAGCTTGATCTAAGGGTTGGGCGCTGATCACTAGTTGAGAGACGTTGCGTAACTTCAACGCGAGGGGTCAGGGCTCTGCTGGTCTATGTAATTTGGGTAGTTAGTGCACTTAGATTGTAAGCGATCTTACTATTTTTGATGACCTAACACCAGAAAAGGTCTCCTTGGAGAGCCACATACTGCATCAACCTATATTTTACTCTTCTTTATCTAACCGGAGTGCCTGCAATCCAATATCGCAAGGCACGGCTGGCGAACACACGATTTGTCGGTACACAGCGGTGATTTTGCGAGAGCGAACCCAACCATGGAAGGTTGAGTTGTGTGTAATTGTAATTGGATTCAGTGGAAAGATAATAAAATGCTTTGTATAGAACATTGCTTGATTTTAAACTCATTTTAATGTATTTATCATCTGTCCAAAACGCATATTTTTTTGGTTTTCCAAGTCAAATTCCGAATTTCCCAAACGAAATTCAGAATATTTTCAATCAAATTCAGAATATTTCTAATCAAATTCCAAATTTTCGAAACAAAATTCGGAATTTTTATTGTAAAATTCGCAGCTCTCCATTAGAAATTCAGAATTTCCCATTCTAAGTTCAGAATTTTTTATTCCAAATTTAGAGTTTTTCAATGTTCATGTTACGGAGTTCATTCCAATTTTCTTACCACTGGGTATGAATGATGCTAGAAATCTATGAAAAAAGTCAATGCAACTCAAAACATTTCACTATTCAAGATGCCTACTCGTATTATTTTTTTTTAATCTAAACGCAGTATTTTTCATGATGCATTAACAGTAGGTAGTTCAGCAATAATGTTTAATAATATGATGAGATACACTCTTGATGTGATTTCTATGAATACGTTGTTCCTTGAATCTGACTTCCGAACTCACAGGTACCTTTTCTTATTTCACTCTTCACAATCTTTCACTCTCTCTCTCTTTCATCTGCTCTCTTTTTATTTTGGTGTATTTAGTAGATACTTATTACGATGAATCATTTAAATTATAGTTTTAAAATATTTATATTCTGGCCCACATTGTAAGATCCTTTGATTATACCCACATGATGTGTCCACTGTTGAATCACAGTGTCTACTACATCAACGGTGGTAATTGCCCATTATTCACTATAATTATTGTGTTCTACTCAATTTCAGAAAAACCGACCAGTTCCTTGAATATTTCATTGGTTAAATTTGAGAAAAAATCTCTGAAGAACTTGAAGAAACCCTCAAAATTCGCGTAATAGAGCAAAAACCCGAACAACATTTTTCTTAACCTTCCCATTCCAGTACATGAGTTATGAGAATAAGACCAGAAGTTCTCCCTTCAGGCCTGCACCAGCTGCCTGAGACCAGTGAGGGTAACCCCTATTCCGGTTTTCTGGCGTACAACCTGGAAAGCTCCTTCATTACTTAAGTGTTTTATGATCAACTTCCACCAAACTCTAATTTTTCCCAGTTTTCTACTTTTCCCACTTAATGTTTGTATAAAATGCATTTTGTCTGAGGTTTTGATTGTGGGTTTTCAATGGACTTACACATTTCGGAGTAATTCTTGGTCCAGGGTTGTTATTTAGACATGCTTGTGTTTAATGAAATCATTCGCCGATGCAAATATCGAAATTTGTCCCAGTCTAGAAACGGCGATCATGAGAGGATACCCCTCGAATCGCAATTTCGCTGCTTCATTTTGGTTTATTATTTTCAATAATGAACCTTTGGAATCGAGCACGAAAAAAATTTTGTTAACCCCCCTCAAAATTTGAGGTTTTACGTTTCAAGATACGTAGAATCCAAAAATCGAATAAAAAAAAAAACCGTCCGTCCGCCGTACGTCCGCGGCACTTTCCTTAGTTACTGAATTTCATTAAGAATGAATGATACAACTCTCCGATAATAATAATTACAAGAAGGTAGGTAGCTCAAGAGATGATTGTGAACCTCGCGGTAGGTGGGTATTTTATGTCAATAGGATCTTTGTAGATGGGCGATCTATACTGAAAATAATAAACCGTTGTGTAATAATTTGCAGCGTTTTTTGAGTTTGGAGGTTCTTCCAAAATGAAAAAGAATATACCAGAGGCCTTTGAAAACTGCAACAAAGTGACGAAAAGAGTCTGAGACGCAAAACTGCCATCAACAATAACACAGTCATCAGAATCTCGAGGGAAGGGGAATCGGGAGGTGAAAACGCTTTCAAGACTCCATCTAAGACGAAGCCTTGTGCGTACTTATTTTTAGATAAACATTTTGAAGTGTTCTCAATTTTCTCAAAGAAGATTTTATTGACCGATTAAAGGAAATCGTTCCACATTGAAAATATAGACAAAAATTTACAATACGGATCATCCTCTAAGACTTGCGTAATCCTACTGAACATCTTGAAAATAAACTTCTAAACTGTAGGTAACTCTTGTATATTATAAAACTTGTCACATTTCTATACCTACTTGAAAGTTTTAGATACTTATCGCAGTGTATTATACAAAAAATTGGAAAATAACCAAAAGCTTCCCTGTTCAGGAAGGCAGTGAAATAACCGAATTTTCGGTCATTATTCCGCTAAATCGAGTCAAATCAAGGAGCGAATAGCACAGCGTGAATCAGCCTTGAAAAACAATGATAATTCATGTGCGATACTTGGGGTTCAGCATAACCCATGTTTTGCGCAATTTGGTGACTTGTCAACTTTGCGCGCTCGCTGAACAGTTTGCGCGTTATAAAAAAAATCGATTGAATGCTCAAATAATATTCATGAAATTTCACGTAGAATTTGGATATGAAATAAGAATGGGGTACCCATTTGAAAAAACAAGTTTATGTCAATTGCGAACGTTTGCGCACAACTCGTGGGACACCCTGTATAATAATTCAAAGTTTGAGGCGGATGAATAAAGCGACGAAGGTTTGTATTATCTTGAATAGCAACGTCTCGAATGTGCTACAATAACTCCAAAGTTTCAAAGATCGTGTAGGTACTTCTAATCAAATTCCTAAAGCACTAAGTTGTCGGAGGATTCTCTATCTCCATAGGTACCATGGATGGCCCTTCCAAGAAAGTTGTTCGGATCAGAAGTGAAGTCGCAGCGGATTCATAGGGTTCCCAAATCAAGAGTTTGTATGGGAAGTGGAAAGTTGAGCCCCAGGCACCAACTACCTGTGCTGGGACTCATTCGCTAATGGATGAGTTGGAGCCCCCCCCCCCCATTAGAGCCGCCAGTCTCCCAAATATGAATGGGTTGAGTCACCCGTTCCTAGAAGGAAAGGAACAACCAACGCATAGGCCGAGTCTCTTTTTTATCTCACCGGCGAAATCATTTCCACTGGAAACTTCACTATGTTATTAACCGGTGTTTCCGTGCAAAAGAAACACACACTCGTCCTCTCGCATACGATCCGAAGCGGAAAGATATGGGGCTTGTTGCGGCTTATGAAGAATCTGCCAACGTCACGAAGAGTGAACATATCAAAATTCGCGAGACTGAACACATTGAAGACCATCGTATTGGGTCGGGTCATACTCATAATACAGACGGTACAACAAGGAAAAAGGGTGCACCTTACCAACAGAGGTACATTATCTTATTTATCGCGATAATGATAATATTGATTAATTTCTGGAATTAATAAGAATTGCAGTAGAGAGGTACTTCCTAGCATTTGTTATGTCACATTTTACTACTCAACGAAGTGCAAAAATAATCTCTTCAGCGTTAGTAGTTCTGCCTATTAACAAAAAAAATGAGCAAATCAATAGCGACTGTTGGTACACGTTTCAAGGTGTTTTCCATCGTTTTCTCATTTTAAACCAACGAAAGTACATTTCGGCTATCAAGAACCCACAAAATAGTCGTTAAAACGTATTTTCGTCAGAAAACGTGACCAAGCGCCCTCAAGGCCAACCCGAGTCAAGTTAAGTTCGACTACGTGCGGCGCAAGTTTTTTTGCTGTAGTCACAGAAAAATCATTGCACTCGTATAGACAATACATTTATAGGGAATGTTGAATGTAATTCGTAATTATTTATTATGGTTGTAAGTAACCTTTTTGTTCCCCATCTAAACCCCCGTGTTACTATACAATATTATGTTCCTGAATTTCTGATCATTTTTATCATCACGAACCACTAATACACGTCAAAAGTCGAAACTATCCCGCCGTCAGGAGATAAATTGTTCATGAGAAATGGAAACGTGTTTTAAAATCGCTGGGAATAATTTTACTCTCGTACAAATTTATTACATGGGGAATGACGAAAGAAGCTGACAGTGACACAAAAATGTGTACACATAATTTTAACTGTCGTGAGTGGCGTTTAATCCCCCCTCCCATCCCTCAAACCATAATCCTGCATCAGGCTAACACCTCCCTATACTATTGTCTGGTTTTTTCGTCATTATCCGAGGAATCGTTTTTGTCCGACCATAACCGCAGGTTGCATTATTCATTGCGCAGAGGTTCGCAACGTGGAACGATGAGATTTTTCCCCACGTAGAAGTTATTGGAACACTATCAAACAATTTCATAAAAAACCAATATTACAAACAAAAAAGTATTAATGACGATGATAATCTTTCTTGGTAATACTGGTAGAAATGAATTTTCATGGATTATACGAGTCTTAAACGTTTTGTAAGAAGGTGCTGTAGAAGAAACCGATTAATACTCCGTCGCGATTCTTCCAAAAACAAACAAATAGGTAGGTAATTTTAACGACGAAGCTATATTTATCCGTTTTTTGCTAATTCTCAGCTTCTGGCTGACGCTGTCGTATTGATCAATGTTGAGTGATGAAATTAGGATTGTACTTTTCCAGCCATAAAAGGGTTGGATCCAAATGGTTGTGCTGAGGAGTAGGTATACGAAATAGAAAATTACTTGTTATTACTGAAGTATGCAATATGCCAACTAAAATAATCCTATACAAAAGGGCACACAATTTCCCATTACGTAGCAAGCAAATTGTTTCTATAAAAAATAATTTCTTTAACATGCTTTCTACAAAATGAGCAATTGAGCATGTTTTATGAAAATTTGAAAACGAAACAATAAAACATTCGGTTCCAATCCCTACCCAGACGGAAGCAAAATGTTCACCTCCCTAAAGAGATAACATGGCTTCCAAGTACCTACTAGCTAAGAAGTAACTATCAATGTCTGTCCACACCTATCATGAGTTTTTCGTGGATTTTATTCAAAAATATTGACTAAAGTCGTTTCTTATTAAGTACCTACCTCCACAGATTAAACCCCGAGTTTTATTTATTGAGGGACCTTCTTTAAAATCTTCCCTAGTCAACATTATTTTTGGCAATGTGAATAAATCCAGGGAAGTGAAATTATAAGGTTGTCAGCACGTGGATCCCCAAAACAGTAGTAGGTACCCATTTGTCTTCAAAATCGTAACTACACGGTTCGGACAGGTAGCTCTTAAATCACTACCAGATAAGTAAGAGTATAAAAAGATTGTCTCTTACTGGACATAGTCATCCCGTCAATTGAGTGGAACACCTACACGGAACCTTGAAAGCGGCATGAACTGCTCATAATTCTGATTCCAGGATGAGAACACTACCAACAATATTACTGGCTCCACGTGCAGCCTTGCTATCCCCGAGTAAACCAGTCAGTGGGTAATTACTCGTATTATTTGGTACGATAATTTGAACAAATTCTAACTGGAATTACCATTCGATTTTTAACGAAGCATTTAAGTATTTATTAAGTTACTGGACACCATGGTACATTAAATAATGCTCTTCATTATTTTGATTTTAGAAGATTTTCGAACAACATTTGTCTCTTCAACTACACTTTCCAGTTGGTGGAAAGACCCATTGGTGTCTAATCAAAGCCATGTCACACAAGGAACAGTACTTTTGTTTTATTCAGGATAATCGAATTACGCTGCAGCTGAACTACCCTCACTAATTCAACGCATTTATTACGTCAACACTATTATCACCAAAGTCCAACTCTACCCAGCACTTCCACCTCCGCAGACTCACGATTTTGATGTTTTTTCAAGTGAAGATAATTATATTATCGTTGAGCGAATCCCCATGACGGAGCCGCATGAGAAAATCAACATGTTGTGAAGTTGAATTAGCCATAATACTTTCTCGCGGACTATTTTCGCGCCTTTGTGATTTACTGTGGAGATGATTAGCTATTACAACGTTCACACGACTGAAGGGCACAGCACTGTGTACAACAGATCTGATATAATATTGAAAAATAAAAAGTACAATGCGTGCACCTCAACACACACATTTTTTTTTTTTTTTTTTAAATAAACTCCCCTCA
>JAEMON010000002.1:10302697-10313459 GCA_030264115.1 Lygus lineolaris | reverse complement strand
CCGTGAAGACCCCTCATGTCACCCCTGTTTACCACATTTTTGGTTTATTATTTTCAATAATGAATGAGCTCTCGAATTATGTCAACATTTTATGCTGATGACTGCTCGGGCATAAAAACAATGAACCATGTCAAACATGGTAACCCTTTTGAGTCGACAAAATTTTGGATTGACCCCAGTGATCGTGTTGATATTTTCCTGAACTTAAAAAGTCCCATTCATGCTGCATGAGTTGATGAGCGAATTTTCGAAGAATGATTTCAACCTATTTGGCCAACGAACTCATCCTTTCTTTTTATATTATTGACATTTTAATTTTTTTGGATTTTTTATCTCGATTCCTCAGTCAGATATCGTCTGGAGTGATACATGTGTAAATAAATAAATAAATACATATATGTTGTAACACAATGCTCATAATGGTAAAAGAGAGTAGAATTCACTTGAATGACTTTAATTACAAGCCTTTTTGCCACGAATCAAAATATAAAATGCAATAAACTTCATCAAGCACACTACACGACTCCATCTCCAGATGACCGACGCTGTCTCCTAGTCTTTCTCAATCCAAATGGTCTGGAACGGATTTCCATGAAAAAAATTTCCAAAAATGAGTGTTATTTAAATTTTCAAGCCATTGTAATAGCTTCATTTTCTTCGAAAATACGCTAAAACAACAACAAAATCAAGAATACATACAACCATACATACATCAACCAACTTTGAATACCTCCCAACCAACTCTGATTATCGTTGTTGGGTAACGCTTTTGACGAGACAACATTTTGGATTGCCCTCAGCTAAAAGACACATTTATGTCAAAAGTTGCAGTTCATCAGTAGATTTTTTAAACTCAGAAACGTTTGCGATTCACTCGTGTTTCTGCTGTTTTTCAAGTTCAACCAGGGAAAGATGGACAACCGACCCAATACCCACAAAATATGCTGTAGTGCGTTCGCTATGGTGACTTGAGGAATTTTTATAAGCTCTCCCCGTTTCATCGGCAACTCTGGACCACCCCCAGAATATACTATTGTATCTTTGCCGTGCCATGTACCATGGACTAAAGTTAATGAAATTTGGGGTCTTGTTGTGTTCCGAAGCTTGCGTTACTGTCAGTCTTCTCGAAGGGGTAGAAAATAGGGGATGAAACTAGGTCTAGCTGGAAAGCTAGGATGGGAAAGCTACGATAGGAAGGCATATAACTAGTTTTTCTTCTATATCTATTTCAAATAGACCACAATTTTTAGCAACTAATGCGAGTGCTGGGACCAATCGTTATTCGCTCCCTGTATAAGGACTTGAGGTTTGAACTGAAAAAAGAACAGAAACACGAGTGTAAATCGAAAATCGTTCAGAGCTGGCCAAATCCTAGTTCAAAGACCAACTACTGATCAAATCGATTGCAGAGGGGTGATCTATTCAGAAAAATTGTAAATTGTTAAGTAATCATTTTCAGCATTTTTCCATTTTCCCTCTCCGCGAAAGATCCTCCTCTGCAGCGACATGTCACGACACCAACTGTCCGATCTAGCATAACATGTGAAGCGAGTCGCAAAATTACACGTGGGTTCCATTCTAATTGAGTATGAAGGTAGCAGAGAAGTCAAGCGGCGCTTCTCAGTAGCAGCCAGCAGGATGTGGATAGGCGAAACGAGGATCCCAGGGGGTTTCGTATCCTCCTGCGTGGAATTGCTGACACGGGAAGTTTTACGATATGACGCTGGTTGGAACCTACACGTGCCGCTGCCGAGCTTGCGTAGAGCCGAGACCTTGAACGTCTTCCATCAGGTAGAGTGGAAGAGACGATTTTCACCCTCCAACGGAAGAGCCGTCTAATTGAGTATATTATGTACCCCACACTATTTTAATGTCAATCCAACAATTTGCATCTGCCGTAAAATCGCCTGTACAGTTAGATCGGCAGTATAGCTTACTCACAAACTGTAACATGAACGATAGTTATTTAATTCTCAAGTGCTGCATTTGTTTATCTGCGCGTCCTTCTTGTAGCCCCCGCATGGTCAGCATGATAATGTCTGGATTTGTATTATATTCGGAGAAAAGTGACGAAAAATTATGAGTCTTGCACTAATAGTACATAACTACTACCCTCTTGCGTACGGTGACTACTTATAGCAAACTACTTACATACAAATATCTTCCCGGGGGTCAATAATCCTTGTTAAAGAAGATGATGGGATATGTTATTATCCTCCCTTGGCTTGATTTCCCGGTGTTAGGGTGATAAAAGATCTCGATAAAAAAAAATAAGGAAAACAACAACGATAATAATTGTCAACTTACTGTTTTGAACACGGGTTTCAGAAAATTCAACGTCGAGAATCAAATGCTTGCCAATGCCAACTAGGAGTAATAATGCCGAAATGCTAGTTCGAAGTCCCTTCTGCCCACTTATTATTGTATCTGATGACAGGTTATTTCCAGCCTCGCCTTCCTCTAACTGAACTGAGGTTCACCGCGTTCCTCATCATTCTTGGTCTTTTTTCTGCGAGTCTGCACACGTGATTGACCCATAGAAGGCCTTATTATCGTCCGCAAATTTTTTTATTTTTCCTCTGCGCGAGGCTACACGTGTCGACAAGGTCCTTAGCCTACCACGCGGGTCTTGGGTGGTCAGGGGCTAATCCAGCTGCTTGAAGGTCAGCTTTTTTGGTTGACCCGAGAGCTGCCGCACATGAATCAAAGCCGGCCAATTTTTTTCTGTTGATTTTTTTTACCTGCTCAGCACTTGAAATGCACGAAATCGAGAAATCGAGGCGAACCATTTGCAGAAAAGAGCTGAAGATGAAGTCCTTTAATTCAATCCAATTTCAGGCCCTAGTTCTGTTGTTCAATTGAAGGTATAAAACAGGTAATTTCGTACTGTGGGTAGTCAGGATGCGACCAGGTTTTCATGAAGACCCAAGGTGGGCATTTAGCTCCGTCACCAACATCACATCACAACATTATTCAGGCTGGAGAATATGTTTATATGTTGGACTGTAACACAGGTTCCGTAAGTTGATTGCCGTTTTGCAAGTCAAAACAGTACTTAATGGGACCATTCACATCCGTGAGGCATATAAGTAAGTCGAAGCAGTCTAATTTCCCTTACCTCCCTCAAATTAACAACTTCACCAACCCCCTAATAGGCCTTGCTTGTGTTCAATGTCTGAGTGTTACAGCTAAGAAACTCGGATATCATCACACACCCTTTTAGTATGTAGGGATATCCGACAGCCTGCGCCACCATTGGAGCGGGGAGGCTTGATTCCACGTTTCTCTCCCTCGAACAGGGGTCGCTCTCAGGCGACATCCAGATCGGCTAACAGTGTATGGCAGTGTTCAGGCCGGGAAGAACACAGTGGGGCCTAGGCGCCCAGGTCAGATATAAGGGCGACGGCCTATAGCTCAGGTCGGATAAAAAGAGCTGTGCTTACCCAGGCAGTTAGAATAGAGTGGGAATTGACGTCGCTCAGTGAGACGGATTCGTGATTCAGCGTAAAATTCCGTGGTGGTGGTGGTGGTGGTGTCCTTTTGTGGCTAGCAATACCCCCAGCTTTCCCTCCCAATCCCCCTTTCCCCACAGAAAGCTTTCATCAGTGAAAATATCGAGTACTTTGAGGCAGTGTGTCCACGCTGAACCTCTCCATATACCGAGTAAGACTTCAGAATAGAGCCTGATACCATAGTGGTGATTACCCTACTGGAGAAGGCACCCCGACTGCTTCTCGCCCCACAGCCTGGACAGTCAACCTTTCGGCCGATTCTTTCTGTCCCCAGTGATTGTAAATATTGTCCCCGTCTAAATTTTCTTTCTGAAAGTAGTGAAGTTGTTAAGGAGTTAATCTTATACTTTTTGTATCTAAACCTTTGGTGTCAGTAAATTTCTCTCTGGCCCAATAAGAAGCAGTAAGTAGAAGTCCCAATAAGTAGAAGCATCTTTTGTCTTTTTCAATCTATTCTGTTTCTCGGGTTTAATCAGATCCAGAGTTTTGCAAATTTTGCTCAAAACGTAACGTACATTTTTCAAATTACTAGTTTTTGTCGAATGTGCCTTTGGTAACAAATGGTGGAGAATAACATAGCATAAATCAGGGAATGGATAGCGGCCAGTCTATTGTTGACGGTAGGACTCAGTAATAGTCCCTTTCCTAAACATCTTTTGTGGGTAAATAGTTCCCTCTTTTCTTTCCTTTTTTCTTAGCTAGAATGGCCAAGCCTTACAACACTAACCTATTATATATGGAAAGACCACTACCTATATGGAAAGACCGGAAAATTTATTTGGAAGAATATTCCAATCGTCTTAGAATAGCTTGAAAAGATACTCAACATTCCATTATTTTCCATCAAGGCTGCACTATCCCTCACCCAAGCAGCAGGAGGTAGCTGAACTCCGTGTTTTCTTCACACAACAAAATCTTACTTTAAATGTGACAGAATTCCAACATCCCCATAATCTATGAAAACTGTTGCTATTTTCAGTCATCCTCCCATCACTCGTGAACTTTTCAGGAAGCATAAATTCACGAACTACTATTAGCGGGATAGATAGATATTAAAGATACATAATTTTGTTTGTACAAAAACTGGGTGTATGGTAACTAGATGAAATTTGATTTGACATTCCTAGCTCATTAACCATGCGGTAGGCCTGGCCTGTGAAGCAAGGTAAGGCCTTTAATACGGGCGTGATCGCAGAAATCCGCCGAGGTAGCTTGGCAAGGATTAAGAGCACTTGTAATTACCACAAATTTCTCGTATATGCATTTTAGAATTGACAGACCGTTATTAATTTTTAATTATAGAGGTTCGATTTTCTACCGTTGCGGAGTCTCGGTCGCTTCCTGGATTGGGATTCTTCAGAGCCGGGTCTTGATGCACAGAAAAGCCGTCAATAAGCCCTCTCTCACCAGACCTTCCTTCTTCTTCGTTTTCTCCTCGTTGAAACAAATAGCATTTATGTACTTATCTACCTCCTTTTTCATTCCAAAACTTCAATCCATTGGATTAATTGAGGAACTAACTTTCTATCAATTTATTGAAAATAAGAGAATCTAGATGTAACAGTTTTTAATCATGTAGGTTTATTAAAAACATGCAGGCTATCTTGATTATTCATACCGGTACCAAATTACTCATAAATATTATTGAAAAGAATGGAAACTGGAAACCAGGGGCCTATTTCTTAAGACTTTCACTCTTCACTCTGCACTCTTCAAATCCACACTCAGCGTCCTTGTGTAGAATTGCAGAGTTCTAAGTTTTTTTTCGAAGTTTCTGTTCCTAAAGATTACCCTTTGCAAAGTGAATTGTCTGCGTTTCAAATGAAGAGTTACCAACATTTTTGCAGACTCCCAAATGACTCTACGGCAGAATGCCGACTTTTCAAATAGGTTTTTAGGTTTTATTACTTCGCTAAATTTAACATTTGGTAGCACCAATAAAAAGAAGATAGTTTTATCTTTCTATTGGTTATGAGGGTGGTACAATTTAGTGAGAAGGCAAGCGTACAAAATAGCTTCGAAGTTAGCTCCTATGAGGCCATGAAAATGCTCAAATTGTGTAGTAGAAAGGAGATTGAGGTTATGAAGACTTGGGGTTTGTTTTGGCTTTGTGTGCATCGAGAGTTGCTAATTTCATTTCTATTACCTAATTATTATTCTACTTATTTTTTCCATTTCTTGTACCTAATTATTATTCTACTTATTTTTTCATTTCTAGTAATTATTATTCTACTTCTACGATTATTCTATTTTGCCATTATTCCTATTCCCACACAAAAAATACTACTCATCAACACAAAAAGGTAGGAAATTAGTGAAGCCACGTCTATCCCGTACAAAGTAGGTAGATAGTACTACAAGAACTACATTTGTTTACGTGCCTACCTTATTGGAGAGCCCCTATCGATACCTACTACTAGTATCGAACACTTGCGTATTAAATACTACATATCGAATACTTACTAGTTACGACGGATTCTCCTGTGAGGTAGGTACGTTAACAATTGTATTCTTATCACTAGCGGAAATCCCTTTTGAAAACGGTACGGTCCGTTTTTTTAGTCCGTCCCGAATGGGTAGGGATTCCGCTCTTGTCTATCATAGATCGCACCACTTCTTGCACGGTTTGGGAAAAAAAAGAAATCTTACTAATCTGTCTAGGCAAGACAAAACGTAAACAAATCGAAATCACGGAATGCCAATGCTACCAACCTGATAAGGTAATATGACAATGTGTCGGTAAAACATTTCACTAACTTGTGAAAACACGTATGCAATTTTTTGAAATAAATATATTATTGTGAGACAATAATAAAAGAACTGCGCAATATTGTTTTCAAATGAGAAAACATGTTTTGAAAACATGGCTTTGAAACGTTGCTTTGAAAACACGGGTTTTCAAAGGTAGGTTGCAACATAGATACGTAAAAAATGAGTACTTAAGAACTTCCATGTCGTTAACCTCATGAATTTATAGTGAAAATGAGTGGTCCGACATGGAGTTCACAAGGATACCAGAATAATCGATTCTATCATGGTGACCAGCTGGTAACCTCAGGGTTACGTAACTATCAAGGTTACCGAGTTTTTTTTTTAACCGCTTTGATTGCATTGAGCATTGATAGCAACTTGAAAGTTTTCTTTTGTCTGATTATTGCTGCTCTGGTAATGAATAAAAAAGTTGAGTTTAATATCTAGGTACTGATATGTAATCGAAACATTAGTTATGCAGTCAGCTTTTCAGTCAGATTCTGATGAAAACTTGGATTGGAATTAGGTAGTCAGCCATTTTTTCCATTCTCGTGGCCTGTTGATAGTTGAGAACTTCCTGCTTGACCAATAGGAATCGAGCTCTGAGAGTTTACCATGGTAAACTTTTCGTAACCCCAGGGGTCCGGGCTGAGAAAGAGAGAATTAATATCTGTGGCCAACAGCACGTGCACTAACGACGAATCGTAAATTTAGTCAGCCGCCAGAGTCGCGGCTAAGTAGCAGCTGGTCGTTTTCAGTTTCAACTCAGTAGGTAATCGTTAACATAATGCCATTACCGAAACTTTGGTGGAACTACGGGATGTTCTGACTTGAAATCGTCCTGAAGTAGGTCATCAAGACCAAAGGGGAGTTTACTATCATTCTTACACTCTTGAGGTTAACGTATTATACGTACCTATATATCTGAATGTAGGTATTTGAAAAAACTTTTGAAAAAGGTGTCACTTTAGAATTTTGTGACACTTCCTGCCCATTTTGAAAATATACTTTAACTCATTTTATCAGAATGGGTTATTGTAACAGAAAATGCTGATTCTATATATTCATGCTCTTTGATCTTTTAGCTGATGTCTAGGCTCTATTTATATACTCCATATAGGTACTATAGAGTCGGATCTAGCTTGAAGTAATAACGCACCTATTTAAAACGTATTTTCCCCCGACATGTTGAAACTAAATCGCTCATATACAGCAGAGCATCGAAAATCCGAAACGGGACCATAAGTAGTTCGGATTACCGATTTTTTCGGATTTTCGAACATAACCTAGAAATGCCGCTTAGACCCATAATTAAAAATACAGTTCTGGAAAACAGAACAGGAAATAAAAACAATTGGTTTTATGTAGCACATGTGTATGTATGTCTGTATATTACGTACATTACTGTAGTTGGTTTCTTGAAGAAATATGTAGAGTACATACATAATGTACTGTATGTATACTACAATGGAAAAGAACAGAGCACTGAAGAGTTACAGTACACAAAAAGAATCATTCACCTGTCACAGCGAGCTTACTCATCCCCTCCGACCGCAGTTTGGCCCGTAAAATTGTATATTCCGCTCTGATTAAATACTATTCAAAAAATCCTCAGGTGTTCGGATTTTTGAAGTTTCGGATTTTTGACGTTCGGATTTTCGACGCTCTACTGTATATTAAACTACTAGTACATGTCGGAGTCTAGGTTACAGCTTAGCGACCGAACCACTTCAAAATTCGCAAGTCAATATTTGATTGGGTCTCCTGCACTCGGAATTCCCCCAGGCAGCCGATGGGGTCCCTTCGTATTCCCAAGAGCTCTCTGATTGATGTGAGGCTACTGAATATTTCAGGGCTTATAATCATCAGGTATGACGTTAGGCTGGGGAATTTCCACAGCTTCGAACCAAAATCGCAAATTGACTATTTTACATTAGCTATTAGGATAGTGCTGATAAACATATATTGCACCAGGAAATGTGTCAACGTCAAGAAAACGTCCGAGTCACCGACTGACGTCAACGACGTTGTCACGGAAGGCACATTTCCTATTTATGAAAATCAGTGATTTCATATTTTTCTATTTCGCTTTACTAATAGAGTGTTAGGTTCTGTTGAATTATGAACAATGTAAAGATGAAATACTAGGGATCGTATTCACTAACTTTCCTAAGCGGATATAGGCATCTGAAGCAGACCTTCAGAGTTGAAGAGAGAGAGATAGATTCTTGCGTTGTATACATGGTGAGATAACCTCGACATTTGACTGCTTGTACCCCTAACAACACCCCTGTCAAATACCCCCCAAACCCCCTCCTACCACTGTTTTGGCGTTACCTTGCTACCTTCATCAGCCGATTGTTATTTAGACATTGGGGCTCATCCAGTCAGTCACGTTCGTTATAAATTAAAGCTTGTGGCTTGGTGTACCCAGAGGATTCTTTTTCATCGACCTATATAAGGGTTTTACCATTTATTCAGTTCACTGTATGATTAGTTGATAGCGATTCTAAAATGGGAAATAGAGCAGAGACCAATCGTATAGAGCCACAGTTCTTTGCCAGAAGGAGTAGCCATCTCACGGGTTTTAATTCGTTCCGAATCAGGCATTCCCAGTTCATTCATTTAATACTTCATTATTATAGTTCTATTAATTTTATAAGTGAACCTATAGGTTCTAGAACAATATAGGGTAGTCAAGATATCAAATAGTGAAATTAGGGAGGACTAAACATGATTCTACTGTATTTTATAGCTTCTTGAAGTTTAGGAGACCAGTATGCCGGATTCGTCTTTATATGGAGCTGTGCCATCGCTATAATAATAATTTATTGTTGTCAAGCCTCTCAGTCATGTTTTCATCAGTGATGTTAAATCTATCACCAACATGATCTCCAAACTTATTGAAAACAGTTTGGTACTTCTTTCTACCAACTGTCTCAGCAGAATGTTTTTCTTCATGTTTGGTTCTGATTCGAATTTGCCCAGAATAAACCATCACTATTGTGATAATAAATAAATTACTAATCATTTCTACCGTCCATAATTTGAATAGCTCATTATTTTCTTTCAGTTTTTTCATTCTTCTGTAAGACTGATATTTTAGAGTCACGCCGTGTTGTTGCTTAAGTGATGCCTTTCATTATTTCAGTAACACTATGAACAAATTGGTTAAACCAATTCGTTGCATGCATTCTACAAAGATTTTCGATTGGAATTTGAAAATTCTGAATGTTTAAAAAAAATTGCTAATTTGTCTTTGATAATTTATTCCTGATTCTTAATGGAAAATTTCTAGTTTGACTTGCAAAAGCTGAAACCCAAGTCATAATGTGATTCTAACTTCAACTCTTCACTCCGTCTATCAATCGACGAAACAAAATTTTACATATTTTACATTGATTATGAATTTTATATGGCGGAAGTTGGTAAATCTTCGAGGACGTTAGCATACAAGACTATTCATTAGTGGATCACAACTCAAACTTTACAGGCAAACAAAAATTTCCCACAGTGGCCGTTGGCGGGCTGAAAATGGTCGTTTCATCATTTTTCATACCGTCACTCACAGATCCGTTTTATTAGTATTTTGGGTCTCGAGTTTTCACTTTAAGAAGAACAACAGGTGATGTAGGACCGTTTCACCTCATTAAATCATTTCATGAGAAACTTGTCCCAACTTCTAACAACGGCTCGCCAAATTCACCGTGATTAATGGCCCACATTAAAGTTGGGGACGAACGTTCAATCTTGATTGGGTTTCGATGCAAATTTTTTTCTACGAAGTGCATTTACCAGGCGGGTCGCCGCAGAGGACACTAATCACTGATAAAATAGATATGAATAAATCAATAGGTAATTATATCAGGGTTCCGTGTTTTTTTAATATACGCGGACCAGTTTAGACGGTCTACAAAATATTATCCCACGTTGAATTTGCATTGGTAACCCAAAGCCATAGACACCAACTTCTAAAACATTATGAATGAATGAATTAATGAATGAATACCGCTTTATTTATGAATCTGGCAAGATTTGGTCCCACAGGACCACTCTTACATCTAACCAGAATTTAGAATTAACTTGTAAAAATAAAGATACATCTACGTAAGATGATGATTAATGAGAATAACTAATAAACTGAAATTAAGATGTGTGTTAAAAGGTAAATAAATGAAAACAGGATGTGCTTGCTGTGCTAATAATGTGACAGGAATTCATTTTTCAAATTATTTTTAAAAGTACCATAATTTTTCGTTTCTTTCAGTGCTGAAGGTAAACCGTTAAATAATAGAATGCTTTTACATAAATAGGAGCCGTGAAAAACTGGCGTTCTACATAAAGGCGAACGAAAATTCAAGTCTTTGTTTCTCGTGTTTAGTCTGTATGTTAGAGAAATTTTGATATTTTTCAGCTAGATACGGTGGCATAGATACAGAGATGATGCGATGTACAGATGTTATTATATTGTAGCTTATTAAATCTTCTATTTTTAAAAT
>JAEMON010000002.1:10289333-10301697 GCA_030264115.1 Lygus lineolaris | reverse complement strand
GATTTTGCTGCAGTATTACGCCGAGGCATTTTATTTCATTTTAATAACCGAGCAGCTCATCATTAATTTTAAGTTTGGGCACTTCTGGTTGTGACAAATTCGCCAACAACCGAGAGTGCCCAAGTATTATACTTAACCTCTTCCGTGGATTAACCATGTCTCTTAAACCAATTGCTGAAATTTGCAAGACATTGATTGAAAAGGTTGACATTCGGAATGATATTGCCACTTTTCGTCGTTAGATACAGGTTTAGATCGTCTGCATACAAACTTCTTTCGCACTTCAAGATTGCATCGAAGATTCGATTCGAATACAAGGCGAAAATTAAACTAGATAATGTGGTACCTTGAGGCGTTCCCCGTGGCAGGGTTGACCAAGATGACATGTTACCTTTGGCTGTTCGAACACATTGCTTACGGCTACTCAAATATGATCGGAACCAAGATACAACCAAATCACTACATCCTATTGACTTCAAAATAGACAAAAATAACGTATGCTCGAGACTATCGAAAGCATGGCTCAAATCCAGGCTTGCAAACAGAGTGAATTCGCTTTTGTCGATATTCTCTCTGATGTCATTGGTTATTTTTATCAGAGATGTTTGAGTGCTGAAATGCTTACGATAGCCTGATTGAAAAGGATCTAAAATTTCATTTTCTCCGACGAAAGCGACAAATTTGTAATAAACAACTTTATCAAAAATTTTGGCTACGACACTTATCAATGTTATTGGTTTAAAATCACTACAACATACTGCTGGGGTTTTCTTAATAAGGGGCAAGACAAAGGCACTTTTCCATTCGTACGGATAAGTTTCGGTAGATACAGAAAAATTAAATATGTGTACAAGAACGTCTACAATTTTATCGGCAATCAACTTGATTAATATACAGGAAATGTTGTCAGGGCCCATGGCTTTCGACGAGATACTTTTAATGGCAGTTATTGTCTCATCGGACGTTACGGGCGTAAAGTCGAACGGAGCTGGATTGTTCTTATCTATTTCATTGTAGTAATCCACTAGATCTATATCTACATTGTGCTCGCAACCAAGTTTACAAAAATAATCATTCAAACCATTTAGATCAACATTGGGATCCTCTCCACTAGAGTTTTTAAGCTTACCAATCCCTTGCTCTTTTATAATTTTAAACAGCTCTTTGTGATTTTTAACATTTTTCATTTGATTTTTATTTGATTTAAATGTGGCGTTCCTAACTGAATTTTTCTCTTTATTCCTGAGTTTTTTATATAATGAACGAGCACCTTCATCCTTCTGATACCGGCGAGATTTGCGACTGATTCTATTCCGTTCTTTCCTCAAACTTTGAATTTCAGGCGTTAACCAGAATGCCGGTTTCTTAGTTATACGAACTTCCCGAAGGGGAAAGTGCTTATCCATGAGCAACTGCAAAAAATCAGTGAGAAGAGAGACTTTCTCGTTGAGATCACTACATTGATGAATGCTAGAAAAATCAAAATTATTTATGTCATTTTCTATGGCTTTGATATCGTATTTTTTGAAGTTACGGACTTTTATTATTTTATGAATTTTTGGGCGACTGCAAAACAGTTAACATTATCTCTGTAAAAAGTTGGTTCCAAAGGCAAAATAGAAAAATTAATGTTACCTATTGACCGAATTCAGCAATTGAGTTTTATACTGAGATTGAGCTAATGCGTTGACATTGATATTGAAGTCACCAATGATGAAGATTTTGTCGTATAAATTCACTAACAATTCTATTTCGGAGAAGAAGTCATTCAAACCAGAAGCTTTTGGAGGACGATGTACAACTGATACTAATATTTTGTTGAATTTATTGGAAATTTCCGCTATTATGTATTCGATGCTTTTTTTTTATAGTTTCCTTCTGAACATTTTAGAGTTTTACATCGGAAGCTTTCAAGAACAAAGAGACCAACCCCTCCGCCTTCTTTACCAAATCGGTCATTACGATGAAATTTATAATTATGCAATTGGAAAACGGAGGATGGCAGCTCCGGTTTTAAAAATGTTTCGCTGACTGCCATTACATCAAATATTTCGTTATCATAACAGAACAGGAAATCGGATTCATGAGCTACGAGAGATTCCACATTGGTATGCGCAATTTTGAAGTGTCTTCTGCACTCCTCGAAATTAGTTTGAGATAATCTTGAAAATAAACTACGTCTTGACTAGGCATAATAGTAGTACATAAAGAAACAATTCATTATTGTGGTACAGAATGTCATTTAAGATTTTTGATGTATCGCATTTTTCAGCAAGATCGGGCTGGCTGATTCGTCTCTCCTTATGAGGAGCTTCCGGTTGCTGAACCTCAGGAACTTGTATTTCTTCTTCCTCTTCATTTCCTTCGCATCACGAAGGAGCTTGCGGTTGCGGAATCAGCTGCTTGAGACGATTGCGTGTAAAATCGACGACGATAACGGGTGGGGTGGACACACCGGGAATTCCTCTCGTGCGATAACACTTATTTATATCCATCTCAGCAATGTCAATGTCCAAAACTGTGCCGACCTTTTTCACGATAGAGAACACATCTTCATCTTGCGTCACTGGGAAGCCTCTTATTTCGATTTGGTTGTCAAGCTCGGCCTGTTCCAAATCATGGAATCTGTCCTCCAGGTCGGCTATTTGTTTATCTCGGATCACGTTCTCTTCCATGATGAAGTCAATTCGAGCAGACAGGTTATCCAATTTTACAATAATTTCTCTTATGGCCTCCGTATTCTCCGTAACGGCAGCGGAGTAGTTGTTCAGAGCCTCCGTGAAACTTTTATTGGACTCAACGAGGTTTTTAATGACATTAACAAGCGAATCAATGTCTTTAGACTTAAATGCATCGGCCATTGTGTTGTCGGCTGCCAGATTATCTTCGCAGGGCTGACACATAAAACTCGATTTAGATGATCTCATCTGCTTGAACTCCTCGTTAGAAACGTTCGCACACGCATTATGAAACTTATTTGCACAGTTTGCACACGTTAAACGGTAAGAATTATGAGCGAAACCTTTAAAACACGCAGAGCACTTATCACCCATGTCAATACCAATCGTGGACGTACACTGTGAGAGAGAGAGAGAGAGAGAGAGAGAGAGAGAGAGAGAGAGAGAGAGAGAGAGAGAAAACATTTTTTGAAAATAATAAACCAAACAAGAAAAAGTTTGAAAACATTTGAAGAAAATCTGTTCTAGTAAAAATCAAATGATTTAGCACTAGCAACAATGTCTCCCTTCTAAACGCTCATTTAGTTTTCTCAATTTCTCGTGAAAAACCTCCACGATAAAAGTGAGATATTTTTTGAAGAGCCGCCTGAGAACGGGGAGGTCTGGTCAGTGATCTAATTACCGGTAATACATTAATTATCTAACGAAGTTGCCCATCATTAACGCAGATCATAAGCAAGCATCCGGCTGAGCAGTCTTGTAGACGAGTTCATTCATCGTAGACCTGTTATTAATGGTACACGCACCTTCCTTAACAAGATCTGAGAATATTATTGGGAGTCCCAGGCATTAATATTAAGGCTGTACGGAGCAGCTCAGCGGAGACTTCACAATATTAATATATATGTTATTAGCTTTTGTAATAATAGTTTCTAGTTGACAGTTATGGCTAGAGCACTATCAGTGTTTGACCTTCCCATGTCCATCGAAACTCCAAACCCACTTCCGCTCTTCAAAAATAACGTCATTATTTTATTGATGAATATTGTCAGAAGTCGGGATTCAGCCACATAGGAAATAAAGAGTCGCATAACTTTCATTCTTTATTAACTCAACGAAATTTCAGGTCTGACTTGACCCATCCTCAGGTGAACCTGGGACATAAGTAGAAGAAGTAGAAGTAGAAGTGACGTCGTGAAGGGAATGGAGAATGATAGTTATGTAAGCCTTCTCTTCCTGTGCGGCTGAATCCTGACAGCATCCATCTATGAACCGGATTGCAAACATGACTAGGCAAGAGTTCAAGTAGTGAACTCGGTAAGACACTCACCCATTCTTAAAATTCATATGTGTACCATCAAGGGCGAAGCGAAGGTGGAGCAGCTGCCCCATCAGACCGCTAGGGTTCTTATTTTAGCGATTTTTCGAAGAAAATGAAGCTATTGCAATGGCTACAAAATTGAAAAAAATTCAAATTTTTGGAAATTGTCTCCATGGAAATTCGTTTCAGAAAATTCTAAAACGATTACTGAAATTTAAAACTTTTATATATAAAAACATGTCACAGATTTATATTGAATTTCATGGATTTATGAACTAAAATCTCAAAATTTCATAGATTTACGAGTATATTCAATTTCATAGATGTATGTACCTATACCTAAAAAATTTATGTATGTATGTACCTATACGCTGCAAATTATTACACAACGGTTTATTATTTTCTGTATAGATCGCCCATCTACAAAGACTGACCCAAAAACAGTGAGAATTAGAAACCAAATGTGGAGAAACTTTGAAATCTCCCCCTTGAAGGGAAAAACAATAGATTATGGGTAAGTATGTCTAGCGGCTTTGGGAGCTCCATTTTCGACTCAGCTGATCTGAGAGCTCCATTCTTGACTCAGCTGATCTGGGAGCTCCATTTTCGACACAGCTGATCTGCGAGCTCTATTTTCGATGCAGAGAGTAGTACCTCAAACATTGCGATTCACACTCGTGTTTCTGCTCTTTTTGTCCTTCAACCCTTAAGTCCTTACAGGGAGCGAACGGTTGGTCCTAAAACGCTCCGCAAGTTCTCATTCGACGCTGAAAATTGTGTTCTATTTTAAATCGATGGAAAACATTACCTTCCTATTTGAAATTTACGAGCTAGGGCGTTTTGAAAATTTAATCCCCTATTTTCTACCCCTTAGAGAAGGCTGACAGTAATGAAAAGCTTCGCGGCACAACTAGACCCCGAACGGGGCCGATATACCGAATTTCATTAATTTTGGTCCATGGTAACTAAGGAAAGTACGGCGTAGGGCGGACGGACAGATTTTTTTTTATTTGATTTTTGGATTTTACGTATCTTGAAACGTAAAACCTCAAATTTTGAGGGGGGTTACAATTTTTTTTTCGTGCTCGATTCCAAAGGTTCATTATTGAAAATAATAAACCAAAATGTCGAAATATTAATAAGCTCAAATGAATGGATGAGTTCGCTGGCCAGCATTTTTGGAATACCTACTCCAAGGGTTCAAATTTTTAAATTTTCAAAAAAAAACGTTTTTTGAGGTTTTTTGTTTAAATTGCCATCTTACACATAGGAACATAAATGGTATATTTGGAATCAGCTTGAAATTTTCCTATTAGAATCAGCCACCGAATATGTTAAAATGATTTTTGGAAAAATTCGCTCACCAACAATTATCAGGACTCAAAGGAGCAGTTATCGCCCAAGATATAACGTTTAATTTAAGAAATTAGAATTGCGACAGTCCTCATTGGACTTTGTATGGTCAGTGTACATAAATCTGAATCTGAAATGACCGACGAACTTGTCAAAGAAGTCTTGAATTCATTTTGTGCCAAACACAAGGCGATTGATTTTAAAATAAGGATTTTTTTTTAGTGGGACGATAATTAGCGAATGGATCTTATCACATTTTTTGAAACTAGTTTATGAATTTACTGTTTACTTTTCATTGACGTTTAGAATTCTGAGAAATAATTACTTAAATATAAATAATTGTATTATGTTAAACCAATTTATGTTTTACCTCAGTAGGTACAAAAATTGGTCCTAGAAATAGTTAACAATTAGGTACTTATTATTATGTATAGTTAGGAGAAGTTTTAACGTATATTTTTTTCCAATCCCCTTTTCCATTTTCCTTATATTTATGCTATTCACTATTACATTCGCATAGATAAGCGCCATCTATACGCCACTGCTGCTGATGGCTGTCTGGATCGGGCCTGTTTCAAATGCGGGCTTTTTCACGTGGAACAGAGCCATTTACAACGGATTCGCGTGGTTTCCTTATATATTATGTGCGGGAAATTGTTCTTATTCGATGTTTTTTCCCCCCTCGTCGCTATGCTTGGTAGCGTGGAGTTCGAAAAATCCGAGGACGGGAGTAATAATGGAGAATACCCTTGGGTTATCAACATAAACAAACATAAATTTATATGATTCTGCATCAACATAATATCCCGTTTAGATTTTAGAAGGCCAACCATTAGAGATATCGAAAGCAATCGCGGATTTAGGTTGGATTTTTCTAGACAGGGCCTCACATTCATAATTCATTATTCAAAACGTGACATACTACTATACAAATTATAAGGTAAGTACCTAGGTACTTAATAAAAGAAGATGCACATCAAAACGATCTTGATTTTTTTTTTTTTCATGAAAAACAGCAACATAGATAGTACTTAGTAGGTGCATAATAATACATAGTACTAGTTTTTTTGTAGGTCCTATGATACTGAGAATTAGCTTACTCCACTCTAGACTTTTCTGTTGCTCTAGAAGGGAGCTTGGAGAATATGTTATTTGAAATTGGTCACTAGTGAGTAGTGTTTATGATGGAAACCTAACAACTCAATGATTTCCATCGTGGCACGGATTGGCATAATCACACACATCGCCTTCCCCTTTACCTACCAACCTGCCATACTTCATAGCATTGCCAGTCCTAGCTACAGTAATGGCTTTATTTACTGCCAGCTGGTGTGCACCACCACAGTTATTGTATTTACAGTTTAGATAAAGCTTGCTAGGAACTTCTTTACGTTATTTTACTTTTATGATTCTAGTAGGTATTTCACGTAATCCCCTTCCTTGATAGTATCTCGAGTACCTAGGCCTATTATTTTCGTTGTTCCTTGTTGAATCTCAGTCTCACCTTATCAGACTTCCAAGAGCCGCTCCTGATTAAAATACAATATATACACCTAATTAATAAATGCATGCGATCAATCAAATCATCATAGGCCTAGCCGGTTACCCGGGCGTCGCACGGTCCCACATTTGGATGTGGACCCGCTATACTCACTGTATAGCGGGTCAACCGGGATCAATAACTCTGGACTCATTATCCGATAACCAGTACCGGCTTCGTTATATCCTAAGTACTCCGTAGGATATAAATATGAGATTTATGAAGGGACGAGTCCCTAAATATAATGACGTACAACCTGATTCATTTTACCCATCATAATAATATATTGACATGGGGACAGTCGCCGAACTACGGGGGGCCCCGGAAATTTTTTTAAATTTGTTTCCTTTTCCCGACGGTCTAGTCAGCAGACACATAAAATTTGAAGACAAATATGTGTGTCCTGATGGGGCCCCCCGCAAAGGTCGGGTGGGCCCCCTTCAAGAGAGAGATTCTTCTTTTCCCAAATCAATATTATAATAACATTATTTTTTAGATTAAAATATTTGTGAGTCAATGATCGGCCCCCTCCTGGAGCCAGTGGTTGGCCACCCGTTTTCCACGGCTCAATTGACTTCTTTCACGTTCTCGATCAACGTTTTATAAGTTTGTCGAAATAATATAATAATATGATTTTACTGAAATAAATTGTTGTCAAAACGAATTTTACGAAGTTTCTTTTGAGTTCCCAGGTTATTATTTAGATTTATGGGTCGGTAGAGTATAAAGCCAGATAAATAAGGGGTCCCATTAATTAAATATTATTATTTATAACGACTTTTTATTAAGGGAAATGACGGCGATACAACATACGTATTACGTACAATATAAGTTCCAGTCACGTTTCATGACTAGATGAGCCACTTTTTAAATAACTAATCTCCTCCAACGATTTTGCGAATTTAAACAATGATTCAAAACACACCACTAGTTACTAAACCTGAAATTGTGAGAATGAGCGATTTTTGACTCTTCACATTTTAACATTCACCTCATTAAATGCACCGAAATTACTGGCTAACGAACTCATAACTTCTGACTGGACTTACACCTACTATTATTGGCATTATGCCAGTGTTGAGCAATCTTCATTTTTCAATTACTTTTCTTAACGGCTTCAATTCATTAGTAATGCCTCCTTTTAATTAGTATTGTAATTAAAATGGAGTCAATTACATGTTTTATGTGTGTGTCATTTACTCTATAGGTACCAAGTATATTATGTTTCATTGTTTCCCGTTGGCTCTATCGCATTTTCGTTACTCCAGGTGGTTCCGACTACAAAGTTTAACACGGAAATTGAGCAGTTAAAGCCTCATTTACAATAAAAAATAAAAGTAATTAAAAAAATGCCGTTTGTCCCACTCCGTTGTACATATCCGTTGGATTATTTAAAATCATAATAGAAATATTATCATCAGGAGTGAAACTCATTACGAGAGCATATAATTCGAGCGTTTGTAAGCCAAACGGCTGAGAGTGGTAAGATACGTAAGAAGGAAAAGACGTGCGAGTCTCTTCAACCGTTATTTTCATTACAACGGGTATTTTGGCTAGTGAAAAAAGAAATGTGACTCTTCTGGATGAATCATTTAAGATTCGATGGATCCACCAACGGTCGGAGTTTGCTGCGATTCCAACGGTACCAGAACGATTTCTCAATCATGGACATAATTATCGTTATGAATACATCGTGATAGCTCCCGTTCATTTTAAAGAACAATGGTTGATGACTTTCATCACCTGCTTACCATTGTAGGAGCGTATTATCAAGCTTTGGGTGAAACTATAGTAACGCGGTTATTTGGTGCTGTTACCTACCTACCTTAGCTATGTCCGACTATTTGTGTGTGACCAGAAGGGCCACAGAGCTGTGGGGTCTATACCAATACCTACCTACACACATATTGGAGTGGGATAAACCGCTTTTGTCTGTCTAATACTTTCTTTTAACGACAAATTATACCTTTTTTTAAATTCCAAATAAAACTTTATTCATTTTAAGTATTTGAACTAGGTACTTATTGTGGAGTCATATTTAGCAATATTATGTAGGTAATGCCTGTTCATAATTTTTTTCTGAAAGAGGTCGGTGAAATCTTTTATAGACTGGCAGTGAGCTAGATGCTATCACTCTTCGTGTCGGATTCTCCTTCGTTTGGCATACCGACTATTACACATCTTCCTTCTCATTTCTCTTTTAGGAACTGTCCCGCTACTTCCCTTAGGTATTAAATCGGTACAGCCCTCTTTTTGCCTTTATAGGCATCTCCTTTTCTTATTCTCCTTAATAGGCCTATTTCTTCTTCCCACTCCCGGTTCCTTTCCTTTTCTTTTAGGATTGCTGTGACTTAGATCACCATTCTGTTCCAATTCTCCTGTGTTTGAACCATGTTGCTGACATTGGTCTTTGGTGTTAGTTCACCCAGCACTTCTCTGACATATTGTCTGAGGTACTCCCATTTAGGACACACAAAAAACGTGCGCTTCGCATCCTCCTCTTCTGCATTTCAGTATGGAAACCTGGCTTCCGTTACTTTTCCTGTTTTCTTTAGTAATGTTCGGTAGTACCCATGCCGTGTCAGAAACTGGATAAGATAGAATCCAATTTTCCCATGTTTCCTTTCCATCCACTGTTCCACATCGTGTATATGATAGGACGTCCATCTTCCTCTGGTTTCCTGATCCCATCTTCTCTGCCATTGAGATATTGTTCCCTCCCTCTCTTCTCTTTTAACCGTTTGAGGAATCTTCTCATTTCTCCGACGGTATATCCTTTGGCGTTCCTCAGCCTATTGGGATCACACCAGCAGCATCACCCGAGACCGTTCTATATGCACTGCATATTCTCAGAGCTCTCCTCTGCACTACTTCCATCCTTGATCTATACTTCCTGAAGCGCAGTGCCTCTGCCCACACTTCAGCTCCGTATAGCATTATGGCTTCAGCGGATCGCATCAGGAGCCTCTTCTTTGCTGCAGATGGGCCCCCAACATTGGCCATGAGCCTACTCAAGTTCGATACTACTTTTGCCGCTTTGACGGCCGCTCTGCAGATGTGGGTCCAGAACGTCAGCTTCCTATCCAGCATGACATCTAGGTATCTCACCGCATCTGCAACTGGGATAACCTGGTCTCCGACATGAAATATGGGGCTCATCTCCACACGCTTGATAGTGAGAAGCACTATGTTAGTCTTCTGGAGCGCGAGCGACAAAGACTTAGATTCCATCCATTCTGTAACTCTTCTGGCTTAGTTGAGTTTAAATTGTAGGAGCTCCACTGAGCGACTATCACCACATCGTCTGCGTACCCTACTAGGAACACACCCTCTGGCATGTCAATGGGTAGGAGTCCATCGTAATTAACGTTCCAGGTATCGGCACCAAGCACAGAGCCCTGGACTGTCCCTGAGGTGATTCGCTTCTCCCATTTTCCTTCTAGGGTATCGAATGTGATCCACCGGTCTGAGAGGTAGTCCAATCACTCGGTACAGGTACGCTGGTATGTGGAAGGTATACAATATGTCTCTCCATCGTGCTGAATTAAAAGCATTCTTCACATCGAGGGTAACTGCTGTGCAGAGGTCTTCGGACCAGTGGTTCCCTGTCCTTACTGCGTTTGCTGCGGTCACCACTTCGGTTATGGTGACAACCGTTGATTTTCCCGTCGTGAAGCCAAAACTGCTTTGGCAACAGGCCTCCCTGCTTCAACCACTGCTTCCAAGATCCTACGCTTGGGAAGCTTCTCATATAGCTTGCCAGCATACATTGTGGGCGATGGGCCAACGATATTTTAGGATCTCCTCCTTTTCCTTTACTGGCGAGGTTGGCTACCACTGGTCTGGAAAAATGCCGCTTCACGAATTGAATGAATATTTGTAAGTTGAAAGTTTGACGAAACGTGAAATTTATAGGTCCATTTATTTTACTATGCGTCATAAGTGATGAGGAATATTATCTTAAAGTACTCAATCTCATGCTTCTGAATCTGTTATACCTAAGTACTTGATATCTGTGATATTGTATATTGTTATGTTGTTCGTATGATTTGTTATCATTCATAATAATTATCAGCAGGCTATTCATGATTTTCACCTACAACCAATCGTTGTTAGGGAGGATATAACTTCCTTATTTTCCACCCCACAAAAATCGTTCACCACTCGTTGGAAAGCTATGAATTTATTACACATCACGCCATGCATGCTGCCAACTTCCTCCTCCGTAACCTTACTAAGAAGTACTGATACATACCTACCGACATGCAGTACACAGGAAGGATGATTCAACAACCTAACGCATAATATTGTAAGGATACATGACGCATTCTATAGAAAAACCTTGGTGACCAAGTTATTTAATTTCATTTATTTCATTTTAGCGAATTTATCGAAGAAAATGAAGCTATTGCAATGGCTTCAAAATTTTTGTACTTAATGCAAATTTTTGAAAATTTTCTCCATGGAAATCCGTTTTAGACCATTCTAAAACGATTCCTGAAATTTAACACTTTTTCATTTGCATATATAGGTATATACATATATTATATATTATGTATATTATGTGTATTATGTGTTTTGTATATTATTAAATTATGTGTCATTCCTGACGATATCTGACCGAGGAATCGAGATAAAAATTCCAAAAAATTTTAAACTGTCAATAATATTAAAAGAAAGGATGAGTTCGTTGGCCAGAATTTTTGGAGTAGGTACTCCAAGGGGTCAAATTTTGACAATTTAGTTTCAAAAATCGCTAAAAAAAAGTGTTTTTTGAGGTTTTTGGTGTAAATTACAATCTCAAACGTAGGAACATATTATGGTATATTATATTATTCTTTGAAAATTCGGTCATCAACTCATGCTGCATGAATGGAACTTTTATTTAATTTCATTTAATTTTATTTCATTTCATTTCTGACATAATATATTTGTACTCCTCGAAGACTTACAAAACGTATAAGTTGATAAATAAGGTATCGGAGTGGTGATATTTCGGATTAGGGACAGAATTTAGGTTTAATCTTGTCCTGGAAATATGTTGGCGGTGGTCCCAATTTCCTGAAAATGGAGAAGTTGGAGAACCAATTACCAGCGAGCCTCGTCTGGGGCGAGCAAAATCACTGAGAAATTTGGTGCTTCCCGGAGTGAGGGGATGTTGGCCAAAGTTGGGAGTTTCAGAGAAGAGAGGAGCGAAAAGGGGGTGGCAGACGTCTGAGGGACTCCCCGTCTGGGTCTGAAAGGGGGGAGTCTGAAGGGGGGGTTAAAAGCCGCGAAAGGGGGTGGAACTCGGGGCTCCAAAGGGACAGTGGAGAAGGGAAGGAACGTGCGGAGGAACGACAAACGAGGGCGAAGACGGGGAAAGTAGGGGTAGATCGGGGGTGGAAAGACGTGGGGGTCGGTGGTGGGGGGAGCGACTAGACCAGACAGCACGGCCGGGCTCAACACGCCTTGAGTTGGCCCTCCCGCCCC